>CAJUYG010000293.1:297259-321677 GCA_910591675.1 Galerucella calmariensis | reverse complement strand
GAGCCTTTTTCAACAGATTCTATTTCACAAGAATAGTTTCAATTGTGTACAAACTTATACCAGTTTTGCCGCACGTTCTTGAACCTTTTCAAAGTCTTTAATTGGCCAGTTATTTTTTACTTCCCTCTGCATAAAAGATATAACCTTTGCAGCTACTTCCCTAGTTTAAAACTTTGCTTTTTACCTTTGAACTTTACCCGTCTATATACCTCTAGCAGCTGATGAATTCAGCTGCTGCTCATTGCGTACCAGGAAGGCGTGGTAGTATTTAAAAACTCGCGCCTCTTTCTACGTTTGACAAGCTGTGAATGCAACACTGCCCCCGTTAACTGTCCTCTGTCAATAGACATACTGTTTAATATTTCTGCTAGCTGCGTCATTTAGTTTGTCTTTTGTCTTTAACAGCAATTTAAAACAGAGAAGCAGTTGTGAAAATAAGTTAAAATATTTCAAAATCTAGTCAATTTAGGAAATATAATATATTACTGTTTTATTAATAATAAATATCGGTTGCTCAGTCGCACAAATTTAATAATCATTATTTTGTTGACAAGAACATGAATGTGTCTGCTCGTATTGATCGAACGATTGTGGGTATTCAACTAACTGCCATTCTTTTGAAGGTTCGTATTGCTGATAAAATTTCTCCAACTTTTTTTCCGGAACTTTTCCCATAAAAGGAGTTTTCATGGCAGAAGTGAATTGTAGGGATGTAGAAACGTTTTCATCATCTTTATTAACATCATGGTTATGTTGAAATATTTCTACTGGAGATCCACTAATATTATTATCTGTAAATTGTTCATGGAATGATTGTTGGAGCATATCTGGATTTGATGCGCCCAATATAGATCCTAGAATACGAAAAAGTGATGTCATAAAAATTTCATTATTGTCAAAAATCTGATAGTTTGAGGTTATGCTCGCCATGGATGCCTACCTAATGAATGTTGAAAACCTAAACTTGGATGCATGATGTTAGGAACGGTAGAAAATTGGTTTTGATGCCTCAATTTTTCTACGATATCCTGGTTTTTATTTATTAAATCTGAAAACGGGGATAAGAAATTATTTTCGTTTGCAGTTCTACCAAATTGTTGATGCGGTTGGAGTAAACCAGGCACTAAAAATGGAAATGTTAATTGTGGACCAATAAAACTGGCTCCTAATAGTTCTCTCTTATCATTTTGATCCCCCGCTTCTTCAAAATCTAAAAAATAGTGGAAAATGGCTTTCAACGTTTTCATAGAGCTACTTTACTGTATATTAATTACAGCTGAGAAATTCGGATATCCACACATCTGTCAAAAATTTAGACTCGTGTAGTAAGCCAAATCTTTTGTAAATTAAAATCCCAAAACAACCACTGCGCATAAACTAAACTTATTTTTTGCCTTGTTTGAATCCCTGTTATTGAGGAATAACGCTTTGGTACAGTTAAGGACTTTTTTGACCTTCAAGGAACGATTCACATGAAACCTTTTGCATTGTTTTTAGGGACGAAATCTCCTAAAAACTATTTATTAGTTTACCTTCAGTCCCTAAACATGATAACTCACTAAATATAGTGTAAAGTGTTAGTGTAAGTGTAGTGAGTTTAAACTTTGTTCAGTTTCCAGTATCGCCAACAGCTCAGCTAAAGTTATCACATGAGTCTTTCATAATCATATCTGAGACAATGCGTAAGGTTTCAGGTTTAAAGGCACTCAACTAGATCACTAACAATATGTAGAGCAACTTGAAAAGTCAATCGTTCTTCTCTAACACCATATTACGAATTATAGAAAAAGTCTTGTTTGTTGAAGTAACCATATAACCTATGCTTCGACAGCAATAGAAATAATTGAAATTGGACGATAATTGTCAACCTGAGAGGAATCTCCTTTTTTATGTAATGAAAGAACTCTAGGAAATGTTAAGGCATTGGGGAAAATTGTCAACACATCTCACAGATGTTGCTGTGTAATTCCAAATATTTATTGATAAATTGAAGGAGCAAAATAGATCAATTGCAAAGAATCATATGGAAGATTGAACGTCATCTGGATAAATATTACCTAAGAGCAAAGAGAATTGGTTAATGTTTGTAACGGTGTACCACTTTAAGTAAAAAACCACCAATAAAATACTTACCACTGACTTCTCTCTTGTTACGTTTATTACAGTTAATTTTTGAAGCACCCAGTAGTCCATGCTCGTCTAAACATGTTAATTTATTCTTCTTCTGCAATATATGTTCATAAATATCGCCAAGACTTTCAAGATTTTCATCAACAATCCTACTCAATACTTTTTTATTGTCTTTTCCATTAAAATGATTGTTTTTTTTAATAAGATTTACAGGATTTGCAGCGTTGACCATATCCTCGAGTTTACTCCAAGCTTTGTGGAGTTGTTTATGTTTTTCACTGTCTTTTTTGGTGTGTAGGGTTTTAATTGAGTTTGGAGTTTCTTTAATTTTTTCGATGAAATTTTTAATGCTTTTGATATAATCGTTTTCTTTGTTGTTTCTGGTATTTAAATTTTCATTTGTGTTAGAGGCACTAACAAAATCTTCAATTTTATTTCGTATATTTTGTACATAATTCTCTTTTATTCGTTTTGTATCATCAATATTCGAACTTTTCTGTCTATTAGCTAATTTGTTTTCAAATCTTGTCATCAAATTCTTCACATTATTCTCTTTCTTCACTACTATAGGAAGATTTTTATCATTATCAGACTTCCCAATACTTTCCCTAAGATTATTTCTATAATTCTTTATAGAGTCAACAATTTCATTGTTTTTCGGGAAGACGTCTTTAACGTTTTTGACAGTATTTGAAGTTTGCACCGTTTTTTCCAAATTTTCTCGCAGTTTGTTTGCGTATTCGACATGCTGTAAATTTGATCGTGGCAAGAATGACTGACTATTCCTATCTGGACTAGATACACCAAAGGCATCAAGAAGATGTCCCATTTTTATAAACTCCACTGGTTGTTCTGAAAAAAATTTGTTGATTAAAAACTATCAGCAGCCACCTTGAAGTATTGTTTGCAAACATTATTCCAACATATTCCAAAAACTGTAATCTCCATGGAAATGTAATAAACCAATAATATAGGATATGCCCACAACTGACAAGTTGACACTAATAACAAAGAGTTGTAATGTGGTTGTTTTGCATTGATTTAATGAACAGATAAAGCATTTAAACATCCTGTACTGCGTTGTATCAAAAAACCTAAACTCGGTTTAATGATAACTGGAACTGGAAAATTTTGAAAAAAAGAAAAACCTGCTACACACTTGTTTAACAAGACTGAAAAGAAAAACACGTGTATCAAGTCTGCAGGTCTTTTATTCTTATTTTTTTGGTTAAAGTAAAACATTGATTCCCAAATAGCCTAAAACAAATATTGTACAGCGAATATCCTTTGAAGGACTCTTCAAATCCGAATGGAATCCGGCCTTGGAGATAATATTTGAACAATTAAACAAACATCTCACCTTCTTTTTGTGCAACTATCGAGTCGTCTCCGAACCTTGAATTCAACCTAAATTTTTTCTCGTCTGTTTCTAAAGGAATCGGTGTCACAGTTTGTAGAAGAATATCGGGTGCTTGTCTAGTTGTCATAATTACTTTTTTAGCATGATTTGTCATTTCTCCGACGTGCTGAACAGCTTCTTGACCGGATTTAACCACGTTTCGGACAACTTGTCCAACCTAAAAATACGAACAAACAGTTTTGAACTAGCAAGAACGTCTGGAGCTGAACATATTCTTTCCCACGTGAGAAATATTAATAAGAAGAGCGCTGTAAAAACACTTAACCCTCCTGCTGCGTACAGTATTAATGGCACTTACCTATTAATGAATATTTTCTATTAATTTTGACCTAGGCAACTAAACATACAAAAAATAATTCATTGAAAACATCTATCAATGAATCATCTTCTATTAATCAACGATTATCATATGAACGATTTTGGTATTTACAACTGAACATACACTAACTTAAATGAGCTCATACTGCTCTAAATACTGAGGCTGTACATCTCCAAAAGACTGTTGAGGTCTCTTCACATAAATAGTAAAACCAAAAGCACGGATTTGAAGCCATGACTGTTGATACCAAACTAATCAATTAATTAATCCAGGTGAAAGAATCAAATTCTAGCATTTAAGAGTGAACTTACGTTCTGGAAAGTATTCTGGATTAAATCTTGTGTCCAATCGTGATTCTCGTCGTCTGTATCCCCAAATCTGGAAGATAGATCGGGATGAGCACTTTGTAGAACGGTTTCTTCTTTGTTTGGATTGTCGACGATGTTGTATTCGGTGGGTACAATGAAATTTTGGTTTGGTATTTTCATAGTGGCGAGTGCTACATCTTTCATAGAGCCAACGAAGTTTCGCACGTGAAACAGAGGTGTATCTTTGTCATCGAAAAGTGTTTTGGTGAAAGTACCTACGTTATCCATCAATTTTGGCATGTCTACTTGGACCTTCGGGTCCAATAATAGTCTAAAAAGCAGCGAAATGTGTTTATTAATGGTATATAGAATGAAAAAACAAAATTTACGCTAACGGCTTACTTACGTTTCAGTGGGTACATGCCGTTTACTTCTGGTATGATCCCTCTTCTGTTTTTGTTCCATACTGTCGACTATAATATTTTCTAAATAATCTATCATCATCATTTCCTCATCGCGGGATGCGATTAGTCTTAAAAAATTCAACGAATCTTTTATTTTATCCAAATAGACGTTCATGTTTGTAGAATTTTTCACTTGTCTTTGAGATCTTCTGAAATACTCATAGTTATTTGGTACTCTAACTATATAGCTTACTATAGGATTAACTTCAGATGGTACTGCAGACCTAAGTATTGAAAAATAATATAATTTTAATTACAAACTGGTACAAGAATAATCTGACCAAAAATGGAGCGCCATGGTAAAGCTGTTTCTGAGATAATTAATACGTTCCATACTCATAACTCACTCTGTATATACGAAAGACATCCTAAAGTATGTTTTTATAGTAACCAATTCACAACTATGACTACCAGTAACTTATCAAATCACCTCCTCACTTCTTAGAAATCAGACAAACTTCTCAAAGAAATTCGTCAAGGAATTAAGCAACAAGAAGGAATGGGATCCAAATACCCTTACCAGACTTGGAAAGAATGCCGTTCAATGGTACACAGACGGCTCAAAAGCAATAGAGGGAACTGAGATAGGCCAGGCCAGGAACCAAACACTCTGAAAGCTTGGGAAAAAACCCAAGTATCTTTCAAGCGGAAATCCACGCCATAAGAAAGTGCGCCCAGTTCAATATTGATGAAGGATACAGAAGACAAAGCATTATCATACTGTCGGATAGTCAAGCATCCGTTAAAGCACTGAGCTCTTGTGTAATCAGTTCTAAAATGGTGTGGGAATGCCTAGACAAACTCAATGAACTAGGCGAGAACAATATAGTCACCCTACTGTGGATTCCAGGACACACTGGAATAGAAGGAAATGAAATGGCAGATGAACTAGCAAAGAGGGGGACTGAAATACTGGGGGCCTAAACCCTTTTGCGGAATCAGCTCCAATGTAATATTGGAAGAAATAGGTAAAGCCAAGAAAAAGAGAAGATCTGACCATTGGAAAGATCTAGTAGGGCTTATACAAACAAAGACTCTTCTGGGTGACTACAACTTGTTTAGATCAAATGAATGCATAAGTTAAAGTAAAACTGCACTAAGAGTTTCAACAGGGATCCTAACGGGTCATTGTCGCCTGAATGGGCACCTGCAATGGCTCAAAATAGTGTAGGAAGAAGAATGCAGATTTTGTTGCATGGAAGAAGAAACCTCCATCCACATACTTTCCAACTGCACAGCACTTCAGAATCCTAGAGCACAGCACCTGGGAGATTACTGGAGTCTGAATAGAAGAGGAACATTTACCTTAGTTGAAGCCTGCAGACATCCTAAAATTCCTCCGGGAAATAGGACTAAAGCAACTACTAGTTTCTGAGGAGGCACAATAGATCTTTTAGGTCTCAGTGAATGTCACCCCAAAATACATACATACATACAACTTAACTTTTTATTGAAATTTCAAAGACATTCTATATTGTTTACAGCAAACGACATTATTTTTCAATATTTACCTTTGAGCTGCTTCATAAATCGGATATACATATCGTCCTTCGTAGGGTTGATAAACATCCCCAACTACCTGATCATGATTGTCTATCAACTCTCTAATTTTCTCTAATTCATCTACCACATCGTGATTCAATCCACTGTCTTCCATTCCTTTCACATTAGCGCTCTGTGTAGCTTCTTTAAGCTTTCCAATATGATCAGAGAAAATATGAGACAAATCTTCTACTTTTATATCAGGATTAGAAATTTTGGTTGCTGCTTCTCTTATATGCTCTAATTCCTCAGGAATCATCTGTGAATATGATGTATCTGTGTTACTATCTTGCTGTTGATCGTTATATATCAAATTTTCGATATTTATCACACCTTTATCTATTTTTTCCAGCTCTTGGTCAACAAAATCCTTTGGGTTTGTGAAATATGCTGTTGGTAAAGCTTCATGAGTTCCAAAATCTAGTTTTTTATTTATTTTGTCCAATGCTTTATCTCCTGTATAAGCAAAACTTGGAGGAATTGTATCCATCTTGTATGGTGGTTCTAGATATTCACCAGGAAGGTCATTCGGTTTATCAGGATCTGGTATGAGTTCAAGATCATGTGGTTTTAAGTTTTCATGGATGCTTTTTTCATATTTCACTTGTTCATTGGTGTTTAATGGATGAATAGTTGGAAGCAGATCCTGTTCAACAGGATTTAGCTTAGTTTCTGGTTGTAAGTATTTATTATTAATATCTTCCTCTTCGGTAAATGTTTGCGGGGTATAAATTGGATAAGCTGATGGGATTACATCAGAATGATGCATTAACTTCTTTTTTAATTCCTTTTCGAATTTTTCCAGCTGCTTTTTATGATTTTTGGAAAATTTGTCAAGTTTTTTATCCTTTTTAAAATCCTTTGTTGAATCAACGTTTTCATAGTAATTATTTGGTAGAGCAGGATTGTACTAGAACAACACATATTTTATTCTATACAGTGCTATTCAAAAGTCCCCTCCCCCCCTCGTATCTTTTGAACGGCTACGAATAGTAACAGGTGACGTAATAGTAATAGATGACGTCACAGTGCCACTATGGCCAATAATTTTAAATAAGACCTTATGGCAAGTTTGAAAGGCATTGACATTGGCTACATAGCCATATTAATTTTGTTTGAGCTTAAACTAATTTTGACGGATAAATTAAATAAATACCAAAATTATTGAAATTATTTTTTTAAATGTAATTAATCAAATATCAACAAAGGATTCTTATAGCAAGTGTTCGAAATGTGCTCTGTCTACTTCCTGACAGTAATACATCATCCTACTAGTAAACTCTTGTCCTACTCGTTCGAATGTGTCAGCTGAAATTGCATTGCATTCTTCAATAATTCTTTATTTCAAAACGCCAATGCTATCTGGTGCCGTAGTATAAACCTTGGATTCCAAGTACCCCCATAGAAAAAAATCTAATGGTGTCAGATCTGGTGACCGAGGTGGCCATTCTATAGGACTATCTACCTCGATATTCTTCATCCAGGTAATGTCTTACTGCACCAGAATAATGTGCAGGAGCACCATCTTGTTGAAATGTTATATCCAGATGGCCGAATTCATCTGGATTATCTTCCAGAATTTCAAGAATTAACGGTTCAATTGCATTTTGTAACATCTCCAGATACACTTCACCACTTAAATATGAATTTAGGAAGATAGGACCAACTATGTGGTTTTCCAAAAAACCTGCCCAAATATTGACTTTTTCTGGAAATTGGGTATGTTGTTCACGAAAGGTGTGAGGATTTGTGTCACTCCAATACCTTACATTTTGTGTATTCACATATCCATTGAGGCAAAAAGTACTTTCGTCACTAAAACAAATTGTTTTTGTGTAATGTGGGTTTTGACTAATTTTATTTGTCATACATTCACAGAATTCGTGTCTTCTGTCGGGGTCGTCCTCCGAAAGGTGGTGCACCATTTTTAACTTGTATGGATGAAATTTATTTTTAGCCAACACTCTCTGTACTGCACTTTTACTTACTTCATAGATAGACGCAACTTTAGTTGAAGAGGAAGTAGGGTTTACTACCATTTCAGCAACTATATTAATTTTTTTATCATTACTACATGTTGGTCGACCAGATCGTTTGGCATCTTGAACACTGCCTGTTGCTTCAAACTTGTGAAGAAGCTCCCTCAAATAAGTTCTCGAGATAGGGCGATGTGGGTATCTCTCATTAAATAAACGTTCCGCTTCATGTAGATTCTTTCTAGATTCACCAATTATTTAGATAGCTGCTACTTTGTCGGCTTGAGTACGTACAATTTTGCCTATGTAAACTCTTAAACGTCTCATTAAACAATAATAAAATTAAATATTTAAGCTATTTAGAAAAACTTTGCAAAGCAACAAATACAATTAAATTAAAAACGTCAACCTAACCAGAGGCGGACTGAAATAGTTATTTGTATACTAAGGCCGCAAAATGCTTTCGCGTTCCGAGAGAGAGATTATCGCCGAGGCCGCTCCGGCCTAGGCAAGATAATCTCGAGGTCGCGAAAACATTTCGCGGCCATAGTATACACAATATTTTTCGTGCAACCGTGAAAATTACATAATTTCAATAAACATTATGTCTCTTTAGAAAAGACAGTTAGTTTTTGGTTCGAAATACATTGTTATTGTCATATTTCAGAAATATCAAATGCTGTAGTGGCGTTCAGTTTGCCGGCAGTCACTCTGGGTAACGGCCGCAAAATATCATTTTGCGGCCTCTGTTGCGGCTGCAAAATGCTTGTTTTGCGTCCGGTTGCACGAAAAATCTTTTTTTTTATTCTGTTATTTAACGTCGGTCTATTTCTGCGACTGAGGCAAATCACCGACGCCGGGAGCACTCTACCCCTAACGGGAAATTTTGGCGAACCCACTAGTGTTCCAACCAGTGGTAGCGTTCTTTAACGAGCCCAACATCCATGGACTCGGGACCTCGGTTTTACGTCTCCTCCGAAAGACGGCATATCTACATTATACCTCGTGCTCATTGGTATAATGCCTGCGAGCTGTGATATGCTAGTCCGCTGCAGGCTGTACGGGCCCTATACGATGGTTTTCCCTGGCATGGTCGTCACCCATCCAAGTACTAACCATGTCCGACTTTGCTAGACTGCAATTATCGCATCAAACGCGTTCCACTACAGTGCTGGGTCGTCGCCCGACTGAAAAATTTTCAATATTTAAATGTGAAATAAAAATTTTGGTATTTATTTAATTTATCCGTCAAAATTAGTTTAAACCCAAACAAAATTAATATGGCTATGTAGCCAATGTCAATACCTTTCAAACGAGATATCACTTGCCATAAGGTCCTATTTAAAATTATTGGCCAGAGTGGTACTGTGACGTCATCTGACGTCATCTATTACTATTACGTCACCTGTTACCATTCGTAGAGAAGTTTACAACACTTGATTTTCACCTTCCAAATTTTATTAATGTAAGTGTAGCCGTTCAAAAGATACGAGGGGGGGGAGGGGACTCTTGAATAGCACTGTATAAACATTAATTCTAAATGAAACTAACTGCTATTTTGTCTAGCCATAATATTGAATAATTATCAATTTAGAATTTTCATATGATTTTTATTGAAATGATATGAATTAGAAGTAAAAGTCCAAACAATAAATTCAACTAATTTTAAATATTAGATTACCTGATCCGATTTGTGGTCTCCTGTTGGATAAATTGGTTCATTGCTAGGACTATTAAAATGATAATCTATAGGATTTAACAAATGTAGAATCATCTCTGAAATTTTGCCGTTCGATTTGATAAAGTCAATAACTTTGTTTCGATTTTCAGGTTGCATAGGATCAAAATTACTTGGATTTTGATATAAAGGCTCTTCATAGTTCGTATGCATAAAAGGAAGAAGGTTAAAAGTACCTACCTAAAGACAAATAGATCAAAAGAAAATTAAGAAATGAAAAAATGTATAGAAACTCACTATTTCTTCTTCATTATTAAAATACGCATCATCAGCACTTCTACCTAGCACGTCTCCTTCATAATAAGGTTCACCGACAGTATGATCCTGTACAAAGTCCTTTGATCTTAGGTCAGATTCAAATTTCAATTGGTTGGGGAAGAGGCCTTTCAAATGAGGTTCAAACTCATAAAATGGAGGTAAATGTGGTAGTTTAAATGATGGTAAATTTTTATAATCGTAATTTTGATCAAGTGGTGCATCGTAAGGTACTAAATTTTCTACGTAATAAGCCTGTGGGATGTATTGATGTCTACAAAATATTATTAAATCAATATAACGCATGATTTGAATAATAATTTTTAATATTGTCTCAGAATCGCCGGATGCGATGTGTTTGAAATTTTATTACTAATAAGGCCAGATGCCGAGTCAATAAAATATTGTGAATATGTACTGAAAGCTCACCCTGTGTCTCTAATAAATCGATTACCATAAATACTCTTGGGAGTTTTATTGTATCGATTTTTTAATTTCCATGTTAGAGCTGTTGCAGCAGCTTTTGCTTTTTGATTCTGAAGATTAGCCAAAGCTAATAACGTTGACGGGGTCAAACAGAATGCAATGTCCCATAAGGTCGTCCATAAATATATTATTTTCAATAAAATCTGGAAGAGTTATAAATAGCAAAATAAAATAAAAAGAATTTTTTATAAAATGGACACATGGAGTTTTTCAAAAATTTACTTATTTTTACCACAAGTTCATATATCCTACATTTATAGTTTATGGTTTTCTTGATATACGATGCTACAAATTTGAAGGTATCCAATAATAGAATTTTTTAAATTACGTCTGCTACGTAAACTATATAATATATTTTCACTTACCATTTTTCAAAAATAAATATTTTAGACACTATTGATACAACCTACATGTATAACCTTATTAAAAATTAATTGAAAGAATCTGCTTACCCAACAATTTTCATTTCGCAATATATTGTTGTAATGTTTATCAAATAAACAAAAATATTGAGTTACAAACATGATTTTAAGCACGCAGATATTTTTCAAAACCAAGTAGGTATTTTATAAATAGAATTTTAAATATACGAGGGATGCTGTCAATGTTTCATAGTTTTTGGCGATTCGATTTATTTCAATTTTAGACCTTTTTGGTCTTGAAACATCAGCCAAAATCATATACTACACTTTCATAAATTGAAGAAATCTAGAATTCTTCAGAAATATGCTTGCAAAATAATTTGCGTATACAAGAGATCGTGGAATTATGTATTTTTTCAAAAAAGTAGAAAATTTCGTAACTATTTATTTGAAAAAAGAAAATGATTACTCAATGTAAAATTGGATATATTTTGGATATAAAATTTTAAGCCAATCAAATTATTTTTACTAAAAAAAATAAATAAAAACCAAAAACTTGAGTTTTTTACAATTTTCTGGAAAAATTTGAATTTGTGTGAAAAGTACCTATATTATTGAACAAGCATGACTATTATTCACGAAGGGGTGTTTATATCGCAAGCCGCAGGCGAGTAGAACACTATATTGTGTCCACCAGATAAATAGATAGATAGATAATTTATTAGTTTTTACCATCATACACATGACATAAGACAAGTCAGATACAGTATAAGACTATTTATAGTAGAATTAAAATTAGAATTAAAATGTATACAGAAAACAGCATATAACAAACATTTGGTATAAACAAGAATATAAAGAAAATAAAATAAAAGTTACATTTTTAAAGTTTGACATACAAAAAGATCCAAAATTAGGTAAGGAATTAAGAGATGTTACGCCACCTATCAAATTCATCGAGCGAGTAAAAACAATATTGTATTAGAAATTCTTTAAGACTAGTTTTAAATTTTTTGAGATGGTTTATATTTGTTTGATATCATCTGGTAACCGATTATAAAATTCGCCCCCGGTATATGTTGGCGACTTTTTTAATTGAAAACGACTAAATTTGATTGAATGAATATCACTCTTAGATCTCGTATCGTGATTATGTATGTCACTATTTTTCTGAAGGTTGTTTTTGGTATAACTTATAAGTTTGTAGAGATATATGCCTGTGAATGTCAGGATGTTATTGCTCCTAAAGGTGCTCCTACAGGACTCCTTGTAGTCTAACCCAAATATCAAACGAATAAATATCTTTTGGAGAATAAATACTCGCCCAATTTCGCTTGCTCTACCCCACACAATTACATTGCAGCTGATTGCAGAATATATTAGTGCATAATACAGATTCAGTAAATAATCTTGATATAAATTTGATTTTAAACTATTAAAAGCAAAATATATTTTCTCTTTTCTCCAATTTAGGAACAACTTTTCCGACTTATCTGGCAGACGAAGAAAAGGAAATAGAAGTAAAAGGTTAACAAAAGACAGTAAAGCAGCAGGAATTGTATCAAAGATGTTAAACTCAAAAGACATCAAGTACAGCTAAAATATAATAACGTACCCAACCTGGAACCTGGACAATGAACAAAAAAGAGCAGAATATGGGAACGTAGAATGCTTTATGTTTATGGAGGATTTAAACAATAGGGAATGTACAGAAGAAGAACAAACAGAGAACTATCAGAATTAATTAAAGCACAGAGAGGGAGATGGTTGGAATGATAGAAGATAGATGGTGGAGAAGGTGGTAAAAAGAAAGGAGGAAGGCAAAGAAAAAAAATGGTTGGAGGATGTTGGGAGAGACCTGAGAACAGTGGGAGTAAGTAAACTACAAAGCGAGGCGAGGAACAAAGAAAAATGGAAAGAGAGAGTGAAAGATCTCGAAGCCAGATAGGCTGATATACACTGCTCCAAGAAATTAACGCACCACTTAATATTTTCTGAATTTTTTTGCCATTTTGAACAAACTGTAAAATATTTCATAAAATTTTGGAAGAGCATTAAATATTATCTATTTTAACGACATACTAAAATTATCTTCACTGTGTTTGTTGTGTTATTGAGTTTTTTTCTGAATTCCTATAATTGCTTGTAAGATAAATAGGCCATTAGTCGTTTGATTTTTAGCTGCTACATTTGAATTTTTAAGTCTTGTGATATTCTTCTGGTTAAATTGTTAACATGCAACGTGAAGCCAGAAATTTGACGCCTAATGAATGTGCACAAGTCATTGTATTGCACGAAGAAGGTTGGAGTTATCGCCGTATAGGTGAGAGATTTAATGTGTCCCATACAACAATATCGCGTATGGTTGAACGATACAGGGAGACTGGTGAGCACATTAGAAGAGCTGGCCAAGGCAGACATCGTATCACGACCCCCCGGCCAAGATCGTTTTTTAAGGCTTTCCGCTTTAAGACAACGATTCGTAACAACAAGAATGTTACAATCTCAGCTTCAAAACGCACATGGGATTCGAGTAAGCTTGGAAACCGTCCGACAACGTCTTCGACAAGATAATTTGAGACCTCGCATTGCCGCTCGAGGGCCAGCACTAACCGTAGATCATCGTAGAGCCCGGTTAAACTTTGCCAGAGAGCATGTCAACTGGGGGGAAGCTGACTGGGAAAGAGTTCTTTGGACAGATGAGTCCAGATTTTGTCTGCATACTTGCGATAGACGTGTTCGTGTTTTTAGAAGGCCAACAGAACGATATGCACAATGCAATATAGCGAATACCACCTTATTCGGCGGAGGCTCGGTTATGGTATGGGGTGGAATTTCGTTAACGGGTCGTACGGACTTGGTGGTGCTAAATAATGGAAATCTTAATGCTGAACGTTACATATTGGATATTCTTGAGGAACATGTTGTGCCGTTTGCCCCTCATATCGGTGAAAATTTTTTATTAATGCAAGATAATGCTCGACCTCACACAGCCCGAATAGTAAGAGATTATTTATTGGAAGTTGGCATTGAAACTATGATTTGGCCTGCCCGAAGTCCCGACCTTAATCCAATAGAGCATCTTTGGGATATACTCGGAAGGCAATTACGAGCTCATCCCAACCAGCCTAACAACTTGGAAGATGTGGGGCGACTTCTGGTTGAAATATGGAATGAACTGGATCAAAACAGTATTCGAAATCTTATTTTAAGCATGAA
This sequence comes from Galerucella calmariensis, assembly GCA_910591675.1. NCBI lineage: Eukaryota > Metazoa > Arthropoda > Insecta > Coleoptera > Chrysomelidae > Galerucella > Galerucella calmariensis. Next base: position 307,458 of record CAJUYG010000293.1, on the reverse strand, counting down.
TCGCCGATGCCAGGCCACGATTAGAAGCAGAGGTGGAAATACCCGATATTAAGACTAAAAAATCTTTCTTTAAAGAATTAAAATTTCCGTTTTTGGTTCTTTTTTCTTTTGTGTTAGTTTTGCTATGCTAAATTTCAGGGTTACATTTTTAGAAAATGATTCTTTTGTTAACAATTTAATAAGGTCTATAGAAATATAATGTATGATTTTTAATTAAATTTTGTAAATAAAATAATTACAAATTTGTTAGTGGTGCGTTAATTTTTTGGAGCAGTTTATATTTAATAAATAAAATTCTTGCAATCAACTATAAATTATTTAGAACTTTACTTTCTTGTTTTGATACTATCGGAGTGTTTGGTTCCTGACCCTTACACTCCCAGTCCCTTCTTTTGTTTTGGAATCTTTTGTATACCAGTTAATGACATTCTTTCCAGGTCTGGTGAGGTTGTCTTTTTGTTACCATATTATATATTCTTTATAAATTAATAGAAATTATATTCTCCCATCATTCCATCCTGTAGCATGTCTCAGGTTTTCTGATACCTGAAGAGCGAGTGAAGACACTCACCAAAAGGAATATAGAAGAGTATTACGTGAAACAGAGACTGTAATTTTACATAAAACAGCTTTGCGTTTAAATCTATTTTAACGGGGCAAACCGTAAACATAAAATTTGTAACAGGAAGTATAATAATGCGTAAAAGAAATAAAACTAAACAAATTCTTGGTAAACCAAGCACTTGTTTATATTTAAAATTACCGCGGCTTAGTATATACCGTTACAATCATCAGGTATTACTTTCTAAAAAAGACCTCTCCGCCAAGTCGAAGCATGACTGACAGCCTCACCTAGTCCGGATGTTTTAGTAGACGCCGTGGTTTGGCCGTAGCGCATATCAGCGAGTATGGCGGATATTATTTTGTTCTAAAACGTCAAATAATCAATCGCCAAATGCATTCAACACGAATTAAATATCGAAAATAGAAGTATAAAGTGTTATTTTATAAGAATCGTAGCTTAACAATTTAAAACACGAGATGAAACGGCGAAAATTCTCAAAGACTACAATATTCAGTTAGACACGAAAACATTTATTTTGTCCACGAGTGCGTGATATTATTTATTAACCCTGAAATTATCCATTGGAGTTCGTTTAGGTGTTAAGAAGTGTAGTTTTAATATTTTCTTTCGAAATGTTGTGTTTGAGTAACTATTATGTACTACTTTCTTTTGCTTCTCTACTGATGAAAGGTGAGTTGAGAAAGCATATCAGAAAGCCGATGACTTTAATAATAAAAGATATTTTTATTGCGATAAATATAGACTGGAAGTAATAATTGTTGAATGATTATTGGGCATTGAAGGGAAAGTGTTGACGATCGTTGAACTCTAATTAAAACGTTTTCAAAATCTGGATAGTAATAACATTCGAAATTAATATTTAGGCACTCACGTAATAAATATTTATTGTTCACGCGAATATGTTTACAAAAATGTAATTTTTACACATTATGTCAGTAAGTTATGTACTTCCTTAAAGCCTATCGAGAAAACTTCATCATCATCATCGTGTCTGTTCAATCCCGAAGGATTATGGCTAGCTCAATAAACCTGTGTTTAATCCTGTTGATGAGGTGGATTACTCCTCTCATATCAGGGCGACTATAATATTTTATTGGTCCTGGCCGATGTTATAGTTTTCTACTTTCTTCTGTCTCTGCATTTTGTTTTGCAGCCTCTGATTTCATATCTTCCTCTAGGTACTTGATCCCATCATCAATATACTTCGTGGTATTTTTCTTGTTCTCGTCTTTAATGGAACCCATGTTGTTATTCTTTTTAATATTTCTGTTGGTACTCTTCTAATAAAACGCCCCATTCATTCCAGTCTCCTTGCTTTTATAAATCGGACTATACTTTCTCCACCGGTTCCTTTTTCTATTTTTAATTTCTTTCTCAATCTTCCTTCTCCCTATCTTGTTATGCCTGGTCCAAGTATTGTTCGTAATATTTTCCTTTCTAGTATTTTTAGATCTTCTTCTTCTTCTGTTTTGTTTATAGTTGTTTTAAGTAATGACTGGTTTTATCAAAGTAGATTTGTATCTTTGTTTTTAAGCTGATCGATTTAGATTTTAATAATTTCTTATTTATGTCAAGAATTTGGTTGCCTTTCAATATTCTTTCTTTTATCTTGTCTTTACTAGTTTGCCCTAAATAATTTAAGCTTGATACAATTCAATCTTGTAATTTTTGATTTCCAAGTGAGTATCTTTGTTTTGTTTTCTCTCCCCACTCGCATATATTTAGTTTTGTTTTCATTTATTTGTCTCCCGGATATTTGTGCCTCAGCGTCTATCTAGCTTTAAGAAAACTTTTTTAAAATATTTTTAAAGCGTGAGAGGCTTATTCTGCAGATATCGAAAAACGTTAGAAGAAGTACCTAGTTTATGGATTGATTAAAAAGTTCAATAATGAAGAATGATCCTTAGATTACTTATTCTTATTACAACGAAAATATTTGTCAATGTTGGTGTAACATTTACAATGGCTCTTCCGCAACTACAACCATTCGGCAAACGAATAAATCACCAGTGGCGTCGGCTCGTGGCGTTCAATAATTATTATATAAACAAAATCAATATATAAGGTACTGAATAACATTGCTTTTGCTAACGTACTAAGATAAATATATACAATCCATACTATTTACAATACTAGCACTGCCAAAATATTGTTTTCCAAAATTTTCGACACCAAACAAACGTATTTGGATTGTGATAAGATTGCTAACTACTATTAAATTTATAGTGGAATTTTTTAGAGAGTATCCACTAATTCCTAATTTGCTATTGATTATACCTTGTGACTATTGCGATCAAACTCTTTAAAGTAGGTGAAAGTAGCTACAATAAACAAAATAATTTATACAGTGTGGTAAAATTCTTTATGTCATTATTTTAGATTCTGGATTGTTTTAAATCGGTAAATAATGTGGATTGTTTTCTATTCTGTCAGTTGTTGATGTGTTGACAGTTTATACTGAAAAAGTGAAATCTTTGTCGAACACTCTTTCCTTGTCGACATAACAATGAAATATTTAACTGAGACTCACCGAATTTGAGATCGGGTACAGGGATAACTGCAGAAGTCAAGTTGAAGTGGCAAACTTATTTAATCACAGGTATCCCGAGTTGTCTAATATTTCACAAAGTACTGTGTCTAAAATTCATGCACAATTAAGAGAACTTGGACACGTCAAACCATTGAAAAGAAAACCATACTTCGTTGAAGATGGTGTGAAAGTGGATATTTTGTTAAGTGTCGAAGAGAATTCAACTTCAAGTACACGTCAAATTGCCCGTGAAAATAATGTTAGTCATACAACTGTTCTAAGATGTCTTCATAAAGAAAAACTTCATCCCTACAAATTAACTTTTGTGCAGGAGTTAACAGAAGACGATCCAGATCGTAGAATAGATTTCTGCGAAAGATTTATGAATAAGCTGAACAGAAATGAGATAGCTCTTGGAACCCTTTTTTTCTAATGAATCAACATTCACATTGAATGGAGAGGTAAACCGACAGAACTGTATATATTGGTCAGCAGAGAATCCTAATTGGATGCGTGAGACACATACTCAGTACCCTCAAAAGGTGAACGTTTGGGCCGGTATCATAGGCGACCATATTATTGGTCCTATATTTATAGATGGAAATTTGACAGCTGAAAAATATAAAAAATATGCTAAGAAATGAAGTTATTCCTGCGTTGGCAAACTTATATCCCAACGCAATAGATCCTAGCTTACCGAATGAAAATGTTTGGTTCCAGCAAGATGGGGCAACACCCCATTATGCTTTAATGGTAAGAACTTATTTAGATGAAATCTTCCCCAATAAATGGATTGGATGAAGAGGTTCTATTGAGTGGCCAGCTAGATCGCCAGACATTACGCCGATAGATTTTTTTCTGTGGTTATCTTAAGAACAAAATATATGCAACACAACCAACTAGCATTGTGGACCTCAAAGACAGGATAACTACAAAAATACGGAATATTTCACCTCAAAATTTAAACAAAGTTAAGGAGGAATTCTTTAGGAGACTGTGCTATTGTCATTAACTATTTTTTGTGCCTGATAGCCAGGCTGCTTGAAAGGCTCTACTAGCGCTCCTGTTAAATTGCTGTCCAAAGTTAGATAGAAACATTCATTTAATCAAGGTACAATAACAGCTGGTTACTGGCGAATCAGTTATGAAAGATGAAGGATCTAAGACGATTGATTCCATTTAAAACTTAGCCTAAAACTAGTTTATAGTTTGACATATCGCAACGATATAACCATATCATTTTTGGTTAGTTCCAGCCAAACGATGATTTAATGACATTCTAACAATTGCTTCACAGAGTATTGTGGCCCCGTTTTATAATTTCCATATCAATAGGTAAAAAATATCCGTACGGTGATTAAACTTTGGTCTTTCATGGGGAAAAATACTGTTGAACTTTGAACTCAAACAGTAGCATAATAAACGTTTTGCTGACTCTGAACCAGAGAAATCAGTTATGACAGTTATTATTGACGCTCTCATTGCTGAAAATCAGAGTTTCTCCGGAAAAATGAAGAAAGTTCATAAAATATTTGTAAAATAATGTGAGGTGAAGTTGAGTGGGATAGCTGGAACCTTTTCGGTATTGCATTCACAAATTTGGGCATGAGTGGGATGCTTTCAAAGTGGGTGCTACCTTTGCTCACACCAAACCAACAAAAATAATGATTCAGAGTTCAGTTTGGAGCTATTCTTGAGATATTAAATGATTTCTATATCAGAAAGTCTACTCCATACTCCATTACAATCAATTTAATAAATGGGTAACTCTAGTTACCCTAGCGACATCTATAACAATCAGTGTAAAGTACCAGCAAAGCGATTTCATTTTTTCAAAAAAGTAGGTATTTAAATAAATAACTAAATTTAGCAAAGTTTTGAGTTACTCAGTTAGATTTTACGCGGCCACATTGCAATGTTTAGTTTTTACTATAAAAATACATTCGAATACGTTTTGGAAAAGGCACAGCATAGAAATAGGTAAAAAAATCTTTATCTCATCTCCTCAAATTTCTCATAATTATAATGACGTGTAATAAAACCGTTATCCAAAAAATCATCACATAAGCACGAAATATTTATATATCAAAAAGATCGACTGCAATGACGTCGGAAACCTGTTCAAGTGAAAGTTACCAAATACAGATTTCAAGAACTGAGACTGAGTAATCAAATTTTCAAACTCAAGGTCTTCTAGTAGGTCCGGCATTCATTTATTGGATATTTCATTATTATTTATCACTAAGCTTATTATAATATTTCCCATCGGTATGAAAAAAGTTATTATTGTTGTCTTTTATATAAACATACAGAGTGTGCAACATTATTTAGTTGGCCTTAGATTATTTATCCAAATAATAAGTTTTCGACATGTGACCAGTTACCTTTACTACAGACAAGTTGTTTTTTATCTGATATTGGGGATGTTCACAAAGAATTTTGAATATGAAGGTCTGCACCTTTTTTATAAAAAAAATTAATTTCTCGATAAGTAAAAATTGTAGATAATAGACTAACACAAAGTAACATTAAAACTTAATGAAGAATCTGAAGAGTTATATTATTTAAATCGCAATATTTTGAAGTGAAGATTGTACTGTACTTCTATGTATACTTTGGCAAGTTTATCTGAAACCGTGAAAGGAATGCAGTCGAAAACATTCGACATTGCTATGTTTAACTATGAAAAAACTGAAGTGCTAACTATGTAGTGATAATAATTAGAAAAGGGTCTTTTTATTATTAACAATATTAAAAATATGATTAAACGTTAATTTTATAATGTGCTTGTTTCCTTGGATTTATTCTATTAACATTATTTTTTCAATTTATGAATATTAAAAAATGAACACTTTTCCAAATTTGTTATGGGCTTTTTGAAGCTCTGGCAGCGTTGTACAAAAACCATAATGACCACACCATCCGAATTACATAATTGGTGATTTGTATCGACCAGCTGACTTCTTATTGGAAAGCGCGTGCGTGAGATCTTCACCCTCACTTCGTCAATTCACTGATATTGATTTATCCAGTGGCGTTGGTATTGTCAGTTACCTTTGTATTTTCAGATTTACTTGGTAAAATAGGTACCGTACCCCATTTGTACGTTTGACAGATAGGCGCCATGTTTTTCCTCGCCTCTTACCGATGCCGCATAGCTTCAGATAAACTTGCCAAACTATACGATTACTTAAGGACCACCCTGCATACAGGGTGTTAAGTTTGAATTAGCATAAGTTCTCGATAACTTTCGGTATCAACAGAAGTGACATGTATGTCAAAATATTTCCCATATATTCGTCATAGCTTGTTCTCCATCTATACTAATTTTTATAGAAATCGTGTGACCAACATATTGATAGTGTAAACTCGTTGTGAAACGAAATACCGTAAAATGGGGTTAATTTGACCGCTGGGGTGAATTTGACCAAGAAAAAACAACTTTGATCACTTGAATCATAAGGTAAATTTTTGTGAGTTTTTGCTAATATCTATACTTACGTTTGGGGATAACTAGCAAATATTTTTTTATTTAAGAAATATTGTTAAAATATTTAAAGAAGGTTAAATTCAAGATATAGTGAAATAAGGAGAAATCGTGTGAAAAAATGTCGTTAAACTTTAATTCCTGGAAAATTGAGGAAAGCTTAATTTTCCTTATGGTAATTTTTTTCACATATAATATTATATAGGAATACCATCTTACTTACCTTTGCTTCAAAAAAGATGCTGATATTGCCAAAAAATAGTTTATTTGGCATTTCACGCAGTTTTATAACGATTTTGAGGTGAAATTGACCGTTGTGTCAGTTTCTTTTGAGGACACCCCGGAGAAAATAGATTATGAAGACAATCATAAACAACCTACCACCAGTGGGATCCTGAGTGTTAAGCGGAAAATTTGTGATAAGAACAAGCTCCGAGGAAGAAGAAGGAATCGACGAAAGACATCAAACTATTTTTGGAGAATATGTAGAAGAATATGTTTATGACCAAAATTACAAAATGAGTCATGGGTAATAGTAGAATATCAAACAAAAAAACAACAAAGCATTTTGTTGGGCAAATTTTGTCAATTATTAGTGATGAAGCTTCAGTTAAATTTGTTAAACGCTCTAAAAACGATATGTTTATTTGGCTAGATGTGGAAGACATAGTAGATGTTATTTCCCTTAGTAATGTAAAAAAAATATCAGGGGACCCCAAAGTTTATCGTAGGGGGCAACTATTATTTGACATTGATTCAAAAACCTTAAATTTTGAATAACTTTGGATAAAAATCGCATTTTTAAAATTATTATAATGATTTTTATCTTTTCTCTGTTTGGTTTTAGCGATATTTTGTTTAAATATAGTCTTAACATAAAGTGGACTGTGTTTTATTTGGTCAACTTCACCCATATTGAAGAAAAAATGGGTTTAACAGGTGAAACACATAAAAAAGCACTTTTTCAATTTTTTTCACTCATGATATTTTTTTGTGTTTTTCAATGTTCTCTATTTAAAGTGGACCCATATACCCATAATATACGTGTATAGACAAAAATACAGCAAAATTTTAAACATGTCTTAGGGGCTAATTACAAAATCGGTCAAAGTCATCCCATTTTACGGTATACATCTGTCAACACTTGATAGAAAATGGCCTCTGCGATTGGTGAGAACGTTTTTTTTCCCTGAATTTTTCCTACGAGATCTTTTCCACTCGCCCAAAATCATTTCTGTTCATCATTTTATTTTAAAGAGTTTCACTGACGTCCTCAACGTCTTATAATCAAAAATTCTACATCGTCATAAGCATTGTTATAAGTTTGAACACGAATGAAGAATATTATGCTAATTTTTCTTAAATAAATATCACCAAACTTTATCACAAATTTATCATAAATTTTCATCTTAAGTAGAAATTTGCATAATTTGCTTTGTTTCTAGGAAATACTCAGGTAGCAGAAAATACTCCGCCTTCAATTTGGATGGACAGAAATTGGAATTTACGCGAGAATGAGACTGTAGGCACTCAAATAGCACAAGTACATGGATATGATTCAGACGATGAAGTCCTCACTTACAGTCTCGAACCGATTTTTTTTGGTGGAAAACAAGGAAATCTACCTTTCAGAGTCGACAATGAAACCGGAACTGTATATTTGAACGAATCCCTGCAGGGAAAAGTAAGTATTGTACCAAAGGAGGATATAGGATTTTTGTATGGCTCGGGCACGAAAAGATAAAGACTTCCAGCGCTCTTTTTTGTCTCAATGACTGGATGGATATGTTGTAAAGACAGTGGAAACGTTCTCTTGTCATTCTCCCCAAGTTGCAAATATATATTTTAAATCGTCATAGCTAGAAGTAGTCAAGAGAACATCCACAGCTTTTGACTTTGACTACTAATATTCGGCAGAACCAATAATGCTCTTTTGTAGGCATCTTTGGAATATCTTCTCTCATCTGTTTCCAAAGTTTCAGCTCTACAAAATTTACAAAAAAAGAAGGTCTTCTTTATATACTTCAATATATTGCAGAACATTTTCTATATCTTTGTCGTTGAACGCTCGGGACGCGTATTTCCATAGTATACTACTGTGCAGAGTAGGCCGTTGTCTGTACCGTAGTTCGCTATGTACTGTCTTTTGAGGCTACACCGCATTACAATGTGTACTGCCATACAGACATCGCTTTATTCTGAAAAGGAATATAATATGTAGTCGCCCATGGCGCGATTAGGTATATACTTCAAAGTGAAAATAAAGTGTTGTAAACTTCTCTACGAATGGTAACAGGTGACGTAATAGTAATAGAGGACGTCACAGTGCCACTCTGGCCAATAATTTTAAATATAACCTTATGGCAAGTGATATCTGGTTTGAAAGGCATTGACTTTGGCTACATAGCCCTATTAATTTTGTTTGTGTTTAAACTAATTTTGACGGATAAATTAAATAAATACCAAAATCTTTGAAATTATTTTTTTAAATTTAATTAACCAAATATCAACAATGGATTCTTATAGCAAGTGTTCGAAATGTGCTCCGTCTCCGTCTCCTATTAGTAAACTCTTGTCGTACTCGTTCGAATGTGTCAGCTGAAATTGCATTGCATTCTTGAATAATTCTTTCTTTCAAAACGCCAATGCTATCTGGTGCCGTAGTATAAACCTTGGATTTCAAGTACCCCCATAGAAAAAAATCTAATGGTGTCAGATCTGGTGACCGAGGTAGCCATTCTATAGGACCTCGCCGGTCGATCCATTTACCTCGATATTCTTCATCCAGGTAACGCACCATAATAATGTACAGGAGCACCATCTTGTTGAAATGTTATTTCCAGATGGCCGAATTCATCTGGATTATCTTCCAGAATTTCAAGAATTAACGGCTCAATTGCTTTTTGTAACATCTCCAGATACAGTTCACCGCTTAAATTTGAATTTAGGAAAACCGGACCAACTATGTGGTTTCCCAAAATACCTGCCCAAACATTGACTTTTTCTGGAAATTGGGTATGTTGTTCACGAAAGATGTGAGGATTTGTGTCACTCCAATACCTTACATTTTGTGTATTCACATTTCCATTGAGGCAAAAAGTACTTTCGTCACTAAAACAAATTGTTTTTGTGTAATGTGGGTTTTGACTAATTTTATTTGTCATACATTCACAGAATTGGAGTCTTCTGTCGGGGTCGTCATCCGAAAGGTGGTGCACCATTTTTAACTTGTATGGATGAAGTTCAGCCAACACTCTCTGTACTGTACTTTTACTTACTTCACAGTTTATACAGTGTGTAAAAGCCAAATGGAATAAATTCATTATTTCGGTTACTGTACATATTTATAAAAAATCCCGAAACACGTCAAATTTAAATTATAACTTGACATTCTTTAACGTGAAAATGCAACCCCTACCTTCAACCCCCTTAGAATGACAGGTACAACCCCCAATTTTTTAAATGGGAAGTATAGGCTTGTGATATATCATTTGAAAGGTCTCTTCATTCTCTATTCAAAAATGTTATTGTTTTTAAATTTAATGCAAAAATTAACATAAAAAAAATTAATATCATGTTGTTACCGAAATTCGCTA
>CAJUYG010000293.1:254475-297249 GCA_910591675.1 Galerucella calmariensis | reverse complement strand
TTTTTTTTATGTTAATTTTTGCATTAAATTTAAAAACAATAACATTTTTGAATAGAGAATGAAGAGACCTTTCAAATGATATATCACAAGCCTATACTTCCCATTTAAAAAATTGGGGGTTGTACCTGTCATTCTAAGAGGGTTGAAGGTAGGGGTTGCATTTTCACGTTAAAGAATGTCAAGTTATAATTTAAATTTGACGTGTTTCGGGACTTTTTATAAATATGTACAGTAACCGAAATAATGAATTTATTCCATTTGGCTTTTACACACTGTATAAAGTGTATTGAAGTAAAATGGTGGGCATTTTGAGCATTCGCTTTGAAGTTTTTCATTTTTATTTACAAATTTGTTATTGTTACATATATTTAAGGAATAATAAAATTGTTCAAGAAAAAATTAAAATTTATTGAACATTTTAGAAGCAAATAACTCGATAACCGATTGAGTTACACTAATCAAAGAAGAGTAACTTTTTTTTGTAGAATTTAACGCTTTTTAATATTTTTTTATTATTTTAGTTGTAAGTTTAGCCCAAAAAAAAGTTTACTTTGATTTAATTAACACAAACAAGTGTAACTAGCGCCCTCTATTAGCAATGTTAAAGTAGAGTGCAGTTCAGAGATTGGACATTCTTAATGAATCACCCTGTATGTAGTTATTTTTTGTTACATGATATTTGGTGTTGACTTTTGTCAGTATTGTACTCGTTTCTTCGAGAAGCGAAATTTTCCAATTTATTTAATTATTGTATTATTTATTTGTACTTTTTGGAATCCCAACACCATACTATATGGTAGAAGGGCTTTTTGATTATATATATATATACTTTTTGGAAATATATTTCCAAATATTTATTTTTCAAATGATAAGTATTGTTTACCGTAAATAGTTGACAACCTTTTTAATAAATATTTTAATCTGATTGTGTAGATATAAAATATATTTCACTGGTTCACTCAGTTACTCTTTTTAAAAAAGACTCTTCCGCCACTGTTCGGCTACGCAGCTGGTTCTTATTATTGTTAACGAAAAATAACAAATACTATATACCTCTAATATAAAGAATGGTAGTTTTAAAATATTCCAAATCATAATAGTGATTAATTTCAGGTTAAAACAAAATCAACTTAACTCTTAAATCATTAATATCATTATCTTGTAACAAGTCTTGTAACCAAAAAATTAAAATAATATAAATCCATGGTTTGAACGTAGATTTCATGCAAGCAAACGAAACTAAGAACGTAATGTAATGTAGATGTTCCTGCAAGAAACTCAGATTTAAAATTTAAACTATAGAAAAACCTACTTCGTATCTGGTCTACTCTAGCTTCTGAACACACCACCATCTAGTTGGCAAGATGTGGTATTTCTTGAAATAAGAACAAGGACTCGTGAACGAAAAATCATTGCTTACTTCCTAGATATGTTAAAAAAAGCATGTTATGTTAAGTTAGGTTATAATGCTGCGAAAGCAATTGCATTCCTTCAGTTGGAGTCCCAAGTTCCATTGTGATAATGATAATTCACTTCGTCACTTCCAGGTGAGCTACCAAAGTCTTACACTGGCTTAGGAATTCATTTATAGTTACCTGGATGTAGTTTTTCGGGAACATCTCTAATGTTTTTAGTCCTACTAGATCTTTCCAACGATCAGATCTACACTATTTTTCGACGTTACCTATTTCTTCCAATATTACAGTAGCAAAAGGATTTTGACCCCCACAAGAATGTTTTAGAATCCCCTTTGCAAGTTCACCTCAAGTTACTTGGGCTTTTCTCAATCTTTAAGTGTGTTCCTCACCGGTACGCTTACCTCAGTTCTTAAGAACCATCTGTATACCTTTTCACGGCATTAGTTATCCATTTTACTACAGACTTCTTTTTCTTCAAGATATCTTTGTCCTATCCTTGTCTATCCAAGGCCACATGATTAGGTCAACTAGCTATCGTTCAGGTTGCTCCTTCGATTCGCTCTTCTTCTTTGTTCATGAGTATACGTAAGTGACTTAATCGGTAGTTGTATTGTAGTTACTGCTTTTGCAAGGTCTATCTCCATTCCGTGCTTCGCTTTATCCAGTTTTATTTTCTTAGAACCTTAATTTTTTTAGGCAGGAGAAAACCTCCACCTCTACGTACGAGTAAGCGACGGAAAATATACTGCAAAATTGGAAGTAAACGTAAATATATTAGCAGCAAATTCTCGCTTCAACCCGTCAAGACCAATTAAACCACCCATAAATTATCCAGGAATAATTCCTAGACCAGATCAAATCCCTTCGATACTCAACTATGCCGGTAACAACCCAGCTGTGATAAACTATCCATCGTTCATACCAAAGCAACCTTATTTCCCAAACACCAGACATCCTGCACCGAAAAGTACAAATAACACTACAATATTAAAGCCAGTTCCGACGAAAGAGGAGGATATTGTAAATAGTATCAGTGAAAAACCAAAAGAATCTACTACTACGGAGAAAGCTACTACTCCAAAAGTTATCCTTAACGACATAGAATCTACCAACGAGCTGCTAACATCTGATAAGCCAATTAGAACTGTGGAAAAATTATCGGGAACTATAGTTCCTACTGTAGCAGTGATTGCTGTATTTTTAACAGTTGGAGGAATTGCGTTTGTTTTTCGTAAGAAAATTTATAATCCCAAGCAGAGAGACACTAAAGATGACATTGTAAGTATTGTTGTATTTGTATAATAGTTTATAAATCAGTAGAAATGTTTTGAGCACAAGATTGATCTCTTTTGTTGGTAATAAGTCCGTGGTGTTATGTAAGAAATGGAAAATATTTATAGTTATAATATTTCCAGCGTAAAGAATATTCGAACGGGGAAGTTGTCCAAGAAGATCCTGGTGTCAGTTTGCGAGAATGGAGAAGACCTCAGGCTTTCAGTAATCGTTATGAACCGTGGCATATGGATGCGGATCGTATACCGGTAAGCATAATTAACCTCGGGTACTTCTCAACAAATAAATATCTTTCCTTATCATTATCAAGAAATTTTTGTATCTTACTCAGCATTTGATCCACCCAACTCTCTTGTGAATGAAAGTGTGGTTTGGTTCCCACATTGCTTTTATCTCACTCCTTATTTATTTATTTTTAGGTCGGAAATCAACTATCTACTTCCATAAAAGACGCTGATCGATGGGAGTTTCCCAGACATAGACTTAAATTTTTTAATATTCTAGGCGAGGGAGCTTTCGGTCAGGTATGGAAATGTGAAGCCGTAGATCTGGATGGTAAGTTTAAGTTCTAATGGTAAAAAAGTATAACAGATACATTCTATGATCTAAATTCATATATAGTAACTCCTACAATGTGTATGGTGTTTCAATTCTTTAAATTATATGGAGGTAGTGCTTTTTTTCGGTTAAATAAACTTTATCTGTGCTTACATATTTATTACGAGATTCTAACCGCTTTCTCTTTTGCTGTGAACTATTGATTGCTATGTCTTTCATATAGTTACATCGACCAGACTTGCAGCAGTACAGTACTATCAAACACCAGCTTCACAGCAAGCTACAGCGAGTTAAACTTACATTTGATAAGCAAAAATTCCTCTAGTTCAAAAAAATCAAGCAAAAGCTACAGCTCAGGCCACGGAAGATACCTAAATTAACTTAAAATTTTATATTTTTTCATACATCTGAATTATCTCAAATTATTTTGTTCTCCCAAAACTTTTTTGTCATTTTAGGCAAAGATACTGGTGTGACTGTTGTAGCAGTTAAAACTCTAAAGGAAAATGCAAACGAAAAAGAAAAATCGGATCTCATATCCGAACTTCAAGTCATGAAAATGTTAGAGCCTCACACCAACGTTGTCAGGCTGTTAGGATGTTGTACGGATAAAGAACCGATCTTCTTGATTATGGAATACATTAGCAAAGGAAAATTACAAGGTTATTTGAGAAATTCTCGAGCTGAAAGATATTATAATAATATGCACGGCCACAGCCGATCGTTGACCTCTAGAGACTTAACTTCGTTCGTTTACCAAGTAGCCAAAGGAATGGAGTATCTTTCTGAAAATGGAGTAAGTAAATTTCTTCCTATCACAACCTTTTTCTTCTTATTTTGGTTGATTTTTTGGTCTATTCAACGTTATCAAGAGTAATTAAGTTTTTCTGGTTCCTATCTGACATAACCATCTAATCAATAATACTTTGTAAATTAATACTGCCAACACTATTTGAATGTATGACATTCTAGCAATAGAATAGTCTACTAGTCTACCACATTTTGCTGAAATACTAGCTACATATTTCTAAGCATTTAGTTGTATCGAAGCACTACTTTTGATGTTTCGTCTTTTATTATTGGGCCTTACCTCACTTCTCATTTCTCTCCTTTCCCATTTTCTTTTGTCTTCCTCCTCTTCTCTCTCTAGTCCCAATTCCCAATCCTTCTTAATCCTCTTTTCTTTTCCACACTACTCCACACGCCACTACCATTTTCGTATTCTTTGCTCTTTTCTTCTTCCCATTCCCTTGAATTTAGTTTGGAATTAACAGATAAGACCTGGTAGGTACATTCTTTGGCCGATTTCTTACAACATTAATACAACATTTTCCCTTTCAGATAATCCACCGTGATCTAGCAGCTCGAAATATACTCATAACAGATGATCATATCTGTAAAGTAGCAGATTTCGGATTTGCCAGAGATATAATCGCCAATCACATCTACGAAAGAAAAAGCGAAGGCAGACTACCGATTAGATGGATGGCTCCGGAATCGCTTTATGATAATATTTTTACAGTTAAATCTGACGTATGGAGCTTTGGTGTTCTAATTTGGGAAGTGGTCACACTAGGTAGTACGCCGTATCCTGGAATATCTGCCGTCGACGTTATGAAGAAGGTAAAAAAAAATATCTTGTTTTCACTTAATATACCATCCATTTTGTTGACAGGTTCGAGATGGTTATCGTTTGGACAAACCGGAGCATTGCCGACGGGAGTTGTATAATATAATGTATTACTGTTGGGACAAAGACCCCAAGGAACGGCCCTCTTTCACAGAGCTGTCGGAGTTGTTGGAAAAACTGCTGTTGACAGAGACTGACTATATTGAATTAGAGAGGTTTCCGGATCACTCGTATTACAACATGATGAGTTTAAGTGGGGAAAAACTCTAAATGACTCAAGAAATTTTTTGGTTGTATAGAAAAATATTAATTTAATTATATGTTATTGTTTCTAATTGTATATATAGTGTGTATTTTTTTGTATCTAGGTATATCGTAAAAAAATGTTTAACATGGAAATAACTGTGATTTTGTTTAAATGCAAACTGATCTAAGAAAACTGTTGTTTTATTGATACAATTGAATCAGGGCCTGATACAGCGGCCAACCAGTATGTGGGAAGTAAAATCATCACTCTTACCTTAGGAAATAAATTATATGGGATGGATTGGTCCAGTTTGCTTCACCACATTGCGATCTTTTGTGGAAGAGATCTAGGTTTCTGAAAAAAACTATTATCTGTTTTTGTGCTAGGTCTGTACCCTGATCAGGTTCTAAGTAGACCTGTTTCAAATATTTAAGACCTTGGTAGAAAATTGGAAATCTTATTTACGACAAAGTTTTCATGCCCTGAAACCCACAACAGAGTTACTTTCTTGTGTCTAGCCAGTTACTTAAGGGATTGATTGCAGTTCCAAACTGCTTAGACTTCAGAGACCTTAAAACTGCCTGGCAATAATTATTGTCGCATTTTTTGAAGCAATATTGAGCCCAAATATCTATTGGTAACAGTACAGCTTGGAATATTGTCGGAGTGTTTCGCAGAAATGTAGCCCATCGTTGGGTTGCTCGAGCTCTAAATATCCTGAGATATCCTATTAGATAGCTGGGCTTCAAAGATTTAGCTGGAGTTAGCCAGTAAACACTTATCATAGCGATGGTAACCTTGGTCACGGCTAGATCGCAACTGACACGCCTTCAGAGGGTGGTCAGTCTGGGGGAAACTGGCTGCATGAGGACTACACCAACTGCTGCGATGGAAGTGATCCTTGGTCTTCGGCCTCTTCACCATGTGATCGAGGCTGAGGCGGGGAGTGCTTTTCTGCGCTTGAAGCGTCTAGGATACGTGCGAAGAGGGGAAGAGTGCAGACACGTCAAGAAGCTCTGGCTCCTGGAAGATATTCCAGTTCTGGCTCGAGCGTCTGACGAATACTTGCGCAAGTACTACTTCGCAAACCCATACAGGGCTAGGATCCGGAACAGAGAATCCTGGGATAAGGAGACGAATACACAGCCTCATGGGACTGTCTGGTTCACAGATGGCTCATGCTTTGGTGACAGAGCAGGTGCTGGAATTTACTCTAGGAACTCTAGGACACAAATTTGTATACCATTGGGTGATGGTGTATCTGCATATCAGGCCGAGAATGTGCGCAGATAAACCTAGACAGAGGTTATGTGGATCGACGCATAACCATATACACCGACTGTCAGGCAGCAATTAAAGCCCTGAGTGGATATACCATCAACTCAGTACTAGCTGACGAATATCGAGAACGATTTGCTGATCTTGCAAGTCCGGTCCACTCTGATTTTAAAGGCAACGAAATGGCGGATGCACTGGCTGCGGAAGGGGCGGCAGCTCCTTTCTGCGGCCCGAGCCGACCCTCGGCCTAACAAAACAAACAATACGCAAGAAGACGAGGAAGTGGCTGAGGAACCAGCACCTCGCTCATTGGAATGCTCTGCAGGGTCCTAGATAATCCAAACTTCTACTGAAGGGATGGACTGATGGACACGCTGGGGCAGCTATTGAACTACCAAGGAGTAGGTTGAGGCAGATAGCAGGACTCCTAACAGGGCACTGCTGTGTGAGGAAGCACCTCTACGACCTAGGAGTAGAGGAAAGTGTCCTATGTATGACTGATGAAACGTCAGTCCATGTTCTCTTAGAGTGTCCACACTGGGCTGTATTACGCAGGCGAATCTTCGGAGTCCCTGTCATGGCCCCTGGAAACACAAGCAGGCATCCACTGAAAAAGGTTGTGACCTTTATTTAAGGGCTCGGCTTCATGGATGTCTAGGTAGCAGGAATTGCACAATGGGCCCGCCAGTGGCCTCAGTGCGGGAACCATTACTTTAGTTTGGCTAGGTCAAGGCTCGCCTGCACATTCTGTAGTAGTAGTACGTACCATAGCGATGCTCCGTAAATGTAGTGTGAAAATATTCGATAACATCCTTCTATTTAAATGAAGCATCGCAAAATGTGGTAGGCCCATTGACCTCCTTGAAATTTAAAATCTCTAGGTTGAGAGAGAATGAATTTTGAATCTCTTGTGTGTGCCACAAGGGACAGTGTTGGGACCTTACCTTTTTATTGTGTATATTAACGACATTGCTTAGCAGTGGACACACCAAAGGAGTTCCGAAGTTTTCCGATAGATGGAGCAAGAATGAAGCAGCCACCTAGTTGTGGTTAATTTATATATGTTGCAGTCGAGGTTGACTTATGGAATAGGTTGTTAGGATGTTGAAAAAAATAATAAACAATTAAAACATTTTATTTTTAAAAAATATTATTATAAAAAACATGTATTCTTTAAACTTTATGAAGCTATTTTACAATATTTTAATAAAAAAAATTGAAATATACAAAAAACTGTTAGTCTTTTTGGCACTTTGCTTAAATTTGCCCGAATATTACAGAATGTCTATTATTAGGACCAGAATATACTTATTATAAATATTAACTAAATGAGTCATACCGTATTTACAACACTTTCATTCTGCTTTTACAAATGGACCTCGCCCCCCCCAACCATATACCCAATAAAAAATCTCTCTAAGTGTTTGAAATGAAATTTACAACCTCTCTTGAAATCAGTCTTGACTAAACAAATGTTTTTTTTAAGTTATACGTGGGCGAATCAAATAGTTTCAAAATAAATAATTCATAATTTCAAGCAAATTCAATGAAATTACAATTGCAATGAAAAAACTAACCTAGAGCCAGTTTATATTATATGGTGGGGTGCTTTTTGTCCTATATAATTTGATATTGAAACTTACTGGAATACAGGTATTTATATAAAAAAGAACAAATATTATGTTTCTGTTTTTTTTTTGGAAAATATCTGATATTTTTAACGACGTTTGGTAGTTTTCTACTCTAGAACTACTTTTATCTAGAGATGGAGGTATTTAAATTACAGAAAACGATAATTGGGTGCTTGTAATTTTGCCAAAGGTTGTCAGGTTTCAGGTTTGAAATTTAACATGTAAACTAACACTTTTCGTAATATTTATTAGGTAATTCTGTTTCATACTCTCTTACATAAGAGTCATAAAATTTTACCTGAGTAAAGTGTTTTGACGAAGCTACTTAGGATTATGTTCGTAAGAATCGTTAATTCCTTGAATAATTTTTTTTGGCGAAGTCACCTTTCTCCCTATATTTTTATTCATACTTTTTTTATATAATTACACACAAAGTCCAATAGTTTTCTGATTATTCAAAATAAAATCACTCATTCATTTGTACAGTCGAAACGATTATGGCTAAAATTAAAATTATATAAAAATACAATTTTATACAATAGGGAATATTTTAAAGATGTTATGTATATTGTAAAAAATATGTAAAAGAAAAAGTTTTAAAATAAATAATAAATTACCACAGGCACAGACGCGACACTTATAAGGCACATTTTTCGTGACAATCACTATAACAAATTTTTGTTATTTGAATTTCTGCTAGAGCGATTCAAATCCTGAAATATCACTTCCCTGAAAAATAAAATAAAAACATGTTAATAATAGAAATCTAGATCAAAATGTATAAGTACTCTGTACAGAGTAAGTCATAAGAAACTGTACTTCTACCTATTGGAAATATTAAATTACCAAAAACAATATAACTATATAATATATAATATAACTAGTACTGCTCAAGCTCGTGCAATACAGTTTTAAGAAATTTTCAGAGCCAGGTATAAACTGTTTTGAATGACACTAGAAAATTTATTTTCTATTCATAGAAAACATAATGCTATAAAGTAGTTATTGCTACATTTGAAACTTCTCCAAACAACGTGGAGTTATTTGAAATTCAAAGCGCGCCATTTTGGTAACAGTAGTATAGCCATAGTAGATACTTGTGGAGCGCCCATTTACAAGTTACAAGCGTTACTGAATTACTGATGTATTTTGCACGTTATCTCTGTTGGGTAGCCCCAAGTAGAAAGGTTAGGATTCAGAAGGAAGTTGGTAGGAATGGGAGTTTCAAGCAAAACCAACATGGGTTTGTAGAAGCAAAGATTACAGAATAAAAATATAAGATGTTTCACTCGTTCGAATTTATCGCGTAAAGCACTGATGCCGCTGGTGACTGTCTGGTACAGTACGTCGCTACGTCCTTACTTGCATTTAATTTGGCATATTATACGGGACGTCGCCCGTCGAGCGCTGTTATTTTAGAACGGTGTTTATTGGTTGTTCGTGTTTTATATTTATGTGGAATAGATTTTTTGAATTTATTAATTAATTGTTGAAATGAGCAAAAAGTCATATTAATATTTTTCTCTTCAATAGCAAAGCTTAAACACTAAATATTTTGTAATATTTGCTAATACAAAATTACGGATTTATTTTTATAATAAGGATATTATATAAACAGTAAGTACATTACGCAAGAAAACACAAAAATTCAATTCTATAGCTAATCAAAGGGGAATTGGTCAGTTCCTTTTGAACGAATTTACTAAATTATCTTTTCATCATCCATGTAATCAATTTCCTTTCAAATATTATGCCAGTCTCTATACCAGAGTCCGTATGTATTTTACTCCCAAATGTATATTGAAAGATTTGAGAAACAATAGATTAAATTTAACACATAAATCAAACTCCAAACTTAGTATTTTACAGCATTTATAAAATTTTTTAATAAAGGTATCCTGCAGCTGCTTCTCTTTTTACTGTTTTAACCTTGTCAATCTAAAAAATACGCATTATTTAAAGATCAAAATTCAAGATTTAGTGGCCCTATTATTCTGGTGGCTAATGAGTATATTTAATTGAATTTGTGATAAATATCTGCTAGATTATCAATAAGTATCACAAAATTACTAAGATGCTGGATAAAAACTGTGAATTGATTCATTTTAAAAATTCAAGTTTAGGCAGAGGTGGAGATAGAAAGAAAGGCGGAGAGGATATGTAGGAAGATTGTGGAGAAGATAGAGCGGTGTGAACTGGAAGTGGCTGAGGATAACACGGTGGGGTTACTGGTGAAGGGGCGGAGCAAGGCAAGGAAAGTGGAGGTGATGGTGAAGGGAAGGAAAATTCGGATTGAGGAAGCGGTGAAATATCTAGGGTGTGGTTGGATAGCCAATTATCCTTCAAAAACCATATGTTGAAGGCTGCGCAGAAGGCAAAAGTAAGGGCAGCATGGCTGGGAATATTAATGGGTAATGTGAAAGGACCGGGAGAGTGGAAGAGGAGGGTAATTGGTAGGACGGTAGAGCAGAGTATGCTGTATGGCGCGGAAGTGTGGGGTGAGAAAGCTGGGGTGAATGCGAGGGATAGACCACTCCTACGGGTGCAGAGAGGGATATTCCTGAGGGTGGTGCAGGCGTACAGGACAGTGGGTGGACTGGCAGCAGCGGTGCTGTCGCTGGAGGGGTGCGACCAGAAATGAAGTACAGGAATGGATGGATGAGGAAATGGGGAGAAGGTGGGATGAGTATGAGGGCGCGCTAAATGGAGCGATTGGGATTCCCATCTCGGCCCGAAAAAAAGAACTAGAGTCCCTGTCCGACATAACTCAGACTGCTTCCATTAAACAAAACTTACCCTATCAGGTTTATAAAGATGCGTATGCGGAAGCAAAAATGTCGATCCTAAGTCTCTTTCTGCCATAGTATTTGCTTCCTAAAAATAAGTTCAAATGTTAATATCAAGACAAGAAATGGAATTACTTTTAACACTCGTTAGCTTAGCGAGTGATAACTTTTTTTGGAGCGAATCTTTCATTTTTCATAATTTCAGCATATAGTTAAGGTGCAGCCTTTGCTTATTTTTGTCATCCATCTACTTTACCTTCAGTTTTTCTAGTCATTTATTTCTTCTACGTTATGGTTGTCAAATTTACTTTTAAAAAAGCTGAAGAGGTGCTACCAAGATGAAATAATTTCCCAGTATTGGAATACTCTTTATTTTTTTGGTTATTGGTATTGGATTTGGTAATACCTAATCATGACAAAGTGAACCCTTAAAAAACTTACATCATTTGGGTGCTGAGAAGAAGGTTTCGAATCAAAATCGGTTTGAAGACGCTTCATGGGCGGTGGAATTGTAGTTTCGTCATATGATCTTGCTTCAGATACATTCCTGTGTAAATATATTTAAATAAATATTAAAATTCGTATTTACAGACTAGTGGCAAAAATGCCAATGACTATAAAGGCTTTTTATACTTCAGAAATTGTCAATAGTGGTGTTGCAATGGAACAAAAAAGTAATCTATTGCTACAACTACAAGTTAAGTCCAACCAAAGCATTTTTAAGCAAATTGTTTCCTTTATGATTATGCAAATTATCACACAATCTCATATGAGCCCAGTGCAAAAGAAAAAGTATTTTTTGATAATAAACACGAGTTGTGTCTAACTATTTCCACAATATATATTTAGCTGTTCAAGGTACCTTTGATGTTGTAGCAAATAAGCGAGATATTAAAAATAGTTATAAAAATAATTTCAGCCTTCATAATTGTTTTTAAGATACTGATTCTACTCACATTACTCTGGGTAACATGTCCAGCCAGTTTGATTGAGTGTCCATGTTTACTTCACTTTTCATATCTTCATCACTAAAATAAAACAAAATTACCTACTATTTTGGCAAACAATGTTTCAAAAAAATTACAAATACTGTTGAGAACATTTTGAACAGCATTAATTTGAGTCTGGAAACTTATTCGAGAGCAGCTTCAAGTTTTTACCCAGGAAAAAATATGAACGATGTACAAGAAAATGCTGATGAATTTGAAGACTTGTGAAAAATAGAAACTCATAAGGGAGAAAGGTGAGAATATTGAGCGTGAATCAAAAAATCAGGGAACATTTTAATACAAGAGCAACAACTGAGGTAGTAGGAGAGATGTGGTTGTTGAAAATATGTATAGAAGACATGGAAATAAAAAAGTATAGAAGATACGTAATAGATTAAGAAGAAACAGTCGATTAGGAAGATTGGAGTACAAAGTCGTAGGGTGAACGAAATATTTTCTGAATCAATAATACTTACACTAAAGATTTCCTTAAAGTATTGAACTGTGATCTTGTACTAGTACTAGATAACAAATCTGCACTGATTTTATGAATAAGTGTAGCGTTTTCACTTCTATCGGCTTCAGTACCACAAGTAGTACCTAAAGTTCCCATATTATTGACTACCGTAGCAGAAACTTCGAATCCAGCTGAAATAAGCGCTCCGGATGTTTTTCTGGAGTTTGATTTTTCTTCCTTAATTGATTCGCTCGGAGCGTTACTGAATTTTCTAGTGTGCTCGGACTACAAAAATAAATTCATGTATTATACCGTGTGTAATTTAATTCAAATAAATTACTCACCTTGTTTGGAGAAGGTCCAGCATCCAATAAACTTAATAGCTTAGCTTCGCTCGAAATTGTCGGTACCGAAGGTTTTCGTACATCAAAACTTGTGTAATTTGATAAAGAAGACGTCGTTGGTGCCGGGTGATATTTCGCGCGAGGAATCATAACTGTCAAAGATCTGTCTTTCTGTTCATCGAATGTTATACCAAGGTTTGTAGCTGCTGCTTCTACACGTTCTGCTACCTTTAGGGAAACTTTCGATGTTTTCTTTTGGGGGGCTGGTTTTTGTTTCTGTGAATAAATTTAATTAAAAAGAATATTTTTTAAATAATCTTATGCCACAGTGTGAGAATGTCCAGCAATAAGACAACTCTCGATATTGACCTAGCGAGTTGCCAGCTCAGGAAGCTTTTGTAAGTGTCTTTAATGGCTCTAATTTAATGGGTTCACACAATTTTTACTATTGCTTGGGTATGTATGTATGTATTTTGGGGTGACATTCACTGAGACTTAAAAGATCTATGCCGCCTTACTTCTACTTAGTTTCTGAGGAGAGTCTCAGAAACTAGTAGTTCCTTTAGTACTATTTCCGGAGGAATTTTAGGATGTCTGCAGGCTTCAACTTAGGTAAATGTTCCTCTTCTATCCAGTAATCTCCCAGGTGCTGTGATCTAAGATTCTGAAGTGCTGTGGAGGTTTCTTCTTCCTCCACTATTTTGAGCTTTTTCAGGAGCCCATTCAGGCGACAATGCCCCGCTAGGATCCCTGTTAAAACTCTTAGCGCAGTTTTACTTCGACGTATGCATTCATTTGATCTCAACAGGTTGTAGTCACCCAGAAGAGTCTTTGATTGTATAAGCCATACTAGATCTTTCCAATGGTTAGATCTTCTCTTTTTCTCGGCTTTACTTATTTCTTCCAATATTACATTGGGGCTAATTCCGCAAAAGGGTTCAGGCCCCCAAAAAGGTATTTCAGTCCCCCTCTTTGCTGGTTCATCTGCTATTTCATTTCCTTCTATTCCAGTGTGTCCTGGAAGGTGACTATATTGTTCTCGCCTAGTTGATTGAGTTTGTCTATTGCTTGAGATAGAGAGGATTTCTCCCTCTTCTACTGGGGTTGGCCAAGTGGAGCATTCTTTTTAGTTGGTATGGTTCCAATTTTGATATTAATTGCAGGGGCGTTTCATCTTTTCTAAACAGAGGCGAGATGTTTTCGATGCGTTGAGCCCCATATGTTACACAGTTTACAATACAATGTCAGAGAACCACTAGAGATTCTTAATTGGTTTTTGTTAAAGCTTAACAGTGCCTTTAATCTCTTTCAATTGAAGTTTCCGAAATATATTTTGAGCTGGTTCAGTTCTGCAAGGACTTTCCAAAGGTAGGGTCTCCTCTCCTTCCCAATTCCGTCTTAAAGACATCGAAACAAATCCCCGCAGAACAGTTCATATCTTACAAAGATAGTGGTTGTAACTTCTCTTGCTAGTTCATTTAATTTCATTTTCTTATTCGCCAACATGGTCTGACATCCAGTCTTATTTTGGTTTCCTAGACAATTTCAAACAATATTCGATCTAATACAATATGAATTGAGCGTCTTGATGGCTGTTTGACTGTCTGAGCTCCTATCCAAAATTATTTATGACTATTCAATACTGATTATCTTAGCGTTATACCTTTTAAACAAGTTTAAATGAACACTAACATTAATAACTTCATTCTGGATTATTATGCTTTGAAAAAATAGTCACTTACCTTCACATATCGCGACGTTTCTGACTTATTATCCTCTTCAGAGCTAGTATCTTGAATCATTGCTCTTCTATCGAGTGTATTTCTTCGACCTGAATTACCTTGAGGCAAAAAATTTATTCCACCAGGAACTCCTACATTTCTAGAATTTCCTTTTATACAAGTAAGTATTATGCAAGTCAATAATAGTCCAAATAGTAGAGTACCGAGAGTCACAAGGGCTATCAAAAGAACTGAAACATGAACAAACAAAAAAATTGATTGATGTTAATCATTCCTACCTCTACAAAAAGTATGAACTGTTTGGTTTTTGTATAACTGTGCACTGTGACAAGATTGTCTATTGAGTCCCAACCCTGATTAGATTATCTCTTTAAATTCAAACTTTCCAAGGAACTTGATAATATGAAAAGGGGTAAGTCTAATTACATGGACAGTGAAGATAAACGCAGTTCTTATGGTTAGGCGCGTTCAGCAGTCCTGTTCAGAAGCAGAGGTGTTTTTGACCGGTCCAATTTTGACGCCCAAATTTTGCCCAGTAGACGGTTCAGCCGGTGAGGATTTCTGTCCATATTTAGCAAGGCTTCTACTTTGAGTTTTGAAGGTCCTTCGATAAAGGAGTTGGCCTTAAGCATGGTATTTCATTCCAGTCGGCACTTGCTTTGGGGTCTATCTGTTCCGGGATAGCTCTCTGCCAGATTTAAAGAGATTCACTGTCGAGTTTACACAAGTCTATAAGCTGCTTACCTCTTCTCCTATCAAGATGGTTCAGTACTTCGTTAAACAGGTTATCATATCGACCTCTCCTTCTCATTTTTGTATATGTAGTAATTAATGAAACAAATATTAAAGAACGAGCCAACTTAGCGTCATTACCCTTTCCACCGCAACAATATCAAATATACAGTAGTAGGTGGGTAGGATGCAAAATATATGAATTATATGGGAGTAAAGTTGTTTTCTATCGTTAAAAATGTACTTGTTAAATAATTAGCACTTACCTTTGAGGTTAATGTGACAATATTGACCGGTGTACCACTGGAAGCATTCGCATAGTATTTCTTCAGCTCCTCGAGAGTAACAGGTCCCGTGGTAGTTACATTTTTCACAACCTACTTGTTCTGCGGAACATGTTCTTCCAGGATATAGCATATTTTCAGACAGATCGGAGTAGCCTGAATGGAAGGATAGATTTATTTGACTACATTACATGTTTTATAATGTTTGCAGCAAGTCAAAAGTACAAAATTCATTTATTTATTATTATCTATTATTTTTGATGAAATATTTATTGTAATTTCTTACCTTCTTTACAACTACATGAATAAGTTCCTTTTAGATTAAAGCAATGTGCGTTTTCCGAGCAGTCGTGTAGATTTGAATTTGAACATTCGTCAAAATCATGAGCTTCAAGTTCCATGCGTGGACTGGCAAAAATGTCGGTACCACCTAAACTTAGGCTGTTATTTAAGAGGTACTTTTTAAAAACGTCTTCTAAACGTTTTTCTTCGATGTTTTCTGACAGCTGTAAGTGGAATTTGCTTATGATTCCTTGGTCAGCCGGCTCAAAAGTGTGAACTTTAACTCCTACAAAAAATATTTTTCACATTTTTTTTGTACATATAGAAATATCGCCAATATCAAAAAATCAATGGGGGTAGCCCAAGAAACGGCAAGAACATCCTGTTAGCCGAAAAATATAAATGGATCTATCTTCTCTTTTTACAGCAAACTGCTGATGTTAATTGATATAAAAAACAACGTTTCTTACCATGGAAAATATCTCTCAGATCAGACTGCATGACCATCCTGTCCAAAGCTTCGTTGGTAGCTTGAACAAATTTATAGTGTTCCGTTGAATTTGGATTCTTTAAGTCGTCGTAAAAGTGAAGATGATCTTTTCCGATTCTGTCTAAAGTTATCTTGACGTCGTAGGTGTACGTGGCTGGAAAAACATTTTTTAATGTTATTCCTGATTCAAACTTCTAGTACATTCAGAGTAGGAGCCCCACAACCCAAAATATTCATTAAAAGCAAGAATTTTAACAAGCTAAATAAAAATATATTACTCACGCAAGCAAGGTCTATCCGGAAACATTCTAGCAAACCCAGGTCTGCACGTGCATCTCATGATTCCTAAGACTTTTTGACACAACTCATTCCTTGAAGCCTCGCAAGCTGGATTGCATTTATCAAGCACCTTCTCACTTTTCTCTTCAGGATGATCGATCAATATTCCACTTAGAATAATGTTATTATCTTTATTACTGGTAATTATTTCATCTCTTTCTTGTGTTTCATAATTCGTCGGTACTTTTACAATATTTTTCGTATTTTTATCCGTCATCACAACCAAAATCGTTTCGTTTTCTTCACCAGGAACATGATGTTGTTTATCATCGTCAGTAATAGGCGGATCCGTATCGTGTATTATAAAATCTTCCAGATTTTCCTCTAAACTCTCTCCTAAAATTGTATTATTTTCATTCAAAAACGGAGCTAACAAAGTGGGTTTAACTTGTATAGAAGGATAAGGACTTCCGTAAGCGTCGTCTGGATATAACGAACTAGCTTGTTTAACAGTCGTTGTTATAGTTTCTATAATATTGGTCGGTTTTACAAGAGTATGAACTTCAGTCACTGTATCTACAATCGTAGTTTTTTCAGTTTTAGTCACTAGTATGGTTAACGTTGAGGGTGTCATACCAAGTGATTTCACAACTGTAGTTTTAGTTATAGTTACAGTAGCTGTTTTTGTATGAGTAATATATCTCGTCGGAACTGGTAGTTTGCTTTTAGTTTCATTGTAAATTGTTTTTGTAGTAGACGGTAATGGTGTAGTAGAATCTAGAATTATTTTTATTTCATTTCCAGCGTGGTGAATTCCTGGTGTTACTATATCCGAGGAACCGCTAGTTCCTTTATTGAAACTAGGTATACCACTTTCCAACCCAACAAGATCCGATACGTTTCCATCTTTTTGACTAGATGAAGGTTGTTCTGAAGAAGATATTTGCGATGTTTTTGTAGAAGGATGTTCTACACTAGGAGTACCGATGATAATATCCAAAGATGGATTATCTTTAATAGATGGCGATGGACTAATTGTATTCTTTGTTGTCAACTGGGTTGTTACTGTGCTAGGGCTAGACGTAGATGTATAAGCTGGATAAACTGGCCTTCTTCTAGGTAACGTAACTGGAGAGTTTGTTGTGGAAGTTGTAGTTTTATTGCTCGGTTTTCTAGTTTGAGGTTTTCGTGTTCTAATTTTATGTACTTCAGTTGTAGTAGATGCAGTCGGAACATCTATTTCCATAGAATATTTCGGCGTAGAAACTGTTGGTGGATGTTGTGGAGAAGTCAAAGGAGGTGGCATCAAACCTATCACATCTATATCAGTTTTAAGTGGAGGTGGTACCATTTCTACCGATATGTTTGGTGTTTCAACTTTATTTGATTGAGTGAAACTGTTGGGTTTCATACTAGTAGGATTTTTGGGAATAAATGGTGGTGGTTTCATAATTTCCATATCAGATATTGGCCTAGTGCTGGTGTTATAATCTGCTACGATTGAGGTCTGTGTAGGTTTACTAGCAGTAGTACTAAAAGGTATTCTAGTTGGTCGTGCATGGTTTGTTATCTTTGGCGGCTTAGGTACTATGGCTTCCTTTTTAATTATCTCGTTGAAAGATATTGTTTTAGAAGGTACGCCTGAAAATGGTTTCTCGGTTTGAGTACCAAGATTTTGACCGTTAGACGGGCCTCTATCAGTAGCCATCGATACTATCGGTGGTCTCTCTCTGTTGTTAAATAATTTAACTTTGTCGATGGGTAATGATGTTACAGTTGGTCGATAATTATTGTGAATTTTAACGTTATTTATAGGCTGTAACGTTTCTATTGGTTGTTTGTAACTATTTATAGGATTTGAAGTAGTAGATTGTTGCCAATTATATTCCTTAAATTTATTTATAGGCAATGACGTTACTTTCGGTCGGTTTTCTTGGTATACATTAATTGACTGCGAAGTAGTAGAGTGCTGCTCTGGTTTAGTATTTTCTTTAAACTTATTAATTGGTAATGAAGTCACGGTAGGTCGATCTTTGTTGTTATATTCCTTAAATTTATCGATTGGAGATGAAGTAACTGTTGGATTGTCATTACTTTCTTTAAACGTATTTATAGGAAGAGAAGTTACTGTAGGACGATCTTTATTGAAGAATTTATCTTTAGATTCTTCTTTATCATCTATAAATATAAGAACGGGTCTTTTGTCAGGGTTATAATGTGGTACATACTCATGTGAACCTACACCAATAACGTTAATTCTATCTGGATCCGACTGAACAAGATTTTCTGTATTTGGTGCTGTTATAATATTTTTATTATTCATAAGAGTTTTATTATCATATTTAAATTTGGTTGTTAAATGATGTGTAGATGTTACAGCGGTATTGTCGTTGAATCCAGGTCTTGTTTCGTGGAAAATGTGATTTCTTTCTGTAGATGTAGCTTGTAACTTGACAATTTCGTAAGGGACTTCGCCTGGAAACAGCGGTCTACTGTTAGATTCTTGAATAACTTCACCGTCTTCATTTTCTAAGTCGTCATCTTTATGATTTACAGCATCAGGGTTGTTAGTGAATTGCGGTGGGTTTACGTGTTGATAATTGTGGGTTGGAGGTAGATGTACTTCCAGTATTGGATATGAAGGCTTAAAGTCTGGTGGAAGCTGAGAGGATTGTGTTTTTTGCTGTAGATGACCAATATTTTGCTTTTGATCGTAATTTGCTTGAGCTCTTGGCGTCGTAGGAGGTAGCATAAATTCGGAAATTTCTGAAGGTAATTTCGTCGAGCCGTATTGGTTCGGTCTTGGTATATTTTTCTTGTTATTATTGTTGTATTTTTGATTAGGTATTTGATATTTGATATTTTGATTATTGGGTAACGATCCGTCTGGATTTCTTTTAATAAAATTATCCACAACTCCATCTTGATTATAAACAGGCCTTGGGAAAATGTGAGGAGGTTTCCGGAAGTTGTTATTAAACTTATTTTGACCTTCATTCATATCATTAAAAGGTCTATTATTAGCAATATTTGGACCTACTGGTTTCACAAACGAATTTTCGTGGCTTATAACGTGGGCGTCAAAGTCAGGTCCGTGATGTAAGACACCAAATGATACAGGAGGTACGTTCACTCGTTGAATATCTGGAATTATCTGATTAAGATGTTCAATTTTAGAAGGTTGTATGTTGATATGAATATTTTGATTGTCCTTACTCACAAGATCGTTTTGAATCAACTGATTTTCCACTGTAATAACTCCATTAACTTGTTTTTGATTCGGTAAATCCGGTTGATACATTGATGGTTGTACCAGCGGCCGATTATTAACTTCTGTTATTGGATACTCAGGTAGAGGGTACGGAGAAGGATCATCGAAATACTGTCCGTTTCTGTGGGGTTCGGTGGATCCACCGTAGATCAAAGCCGTTGTTCTATTGAAAGGGATGTTTACAAAAGCAACTTGACTTGGTTGTATGTTAACTAAAAGAGGTTGACCGGTGGATCTTTCAATAACTTCTGGTAATATTATAGGTCCGTTATTAATTATAGACGGTTTTATATTCAACTTCGTTCCAGTTAGAATTTCTTCTTGCAGCCTAAATGGAATATCGTGATGATTGTAGGTTTGGGCATAAACTGGTTGGTTATTAGGATAAACAGCATGTGGATATTCCTGGATATTATTCGCCTGAGCGTAAACTGGTTGATTATTTGAATACGTAGGTTGTTGACGTTCTGGGTTGATGTTAGCTGGTTGATTAAAATTTTGAGCATACACTAAACGATTGTTACTCGAATGATGTTGATCTTGGAAACGATAGTTTGGTTGATAACGAACAGGTTCGTATTTCTTCTCATTTTTGGTGTGGCTGTGTACATTTCCCGATACCTCATTGATAACATCGTCAATGATGGTAAATTCTGAATTTTGTATCGGTGGAGGTGGTCCTAAATAATCTTCTTGGCGATATTGAGGTGGTTTTTCAAAGTTATTAGCTAACGGTATTCTTTTATATTCGTGATTCTTCCTAGGCCAATGATCATTGCTGAAAGGTGGTGGTTTCATTCCAACAGTTATATCATGTTCACCGTTAGGGTTTTTAAGTGGTATTGATGGTATTCTTGGACCAATCCTACCGGGTTTCCCAACAATAACATCCGAATTAGTGTTGATTATTTCACCTGGGGATATTGGTATTCCATGACTAATTAACGAGCTTTCATGTGAATGTAAGTCTTGAATTTTTTGATTTGATACAGGTGGATCTACCCAGTCGAAGCTAGCTATATTTTGACTTTCAGCTATTTCAAAATCTTCGTCCAATCCCCTTACAGGAATATAAATGGGAGATCTATTTTGTACATCCACAACTGGATTATCTTTTTTCTTATCTGCTGGAATTTCTTGATCAGTATTCTTATTAATAATTTTAAACGTATCTGATGCTTTATTTACTTTCTCCGGATTAACTTTATTTGTTGTAGTTGTTACGTTTACATCACTTCTTCTGTTTGGCTTAAGATTTGTGGATAAAAATCCAGCCATTGAGTTTAAAAACGGCGCTATAGCTTGAAGACTGTCCATGTTTATAGATCCTAATCCTAGTAAATTATTTTCCGTTGGTACTGGCTTTTGCACTTTTTCTAGCTTCGATTTTAGTGTTTCTATATTCTGCTTCTTAGTTTTAGTCGGCGTGATACTGGAGACTTGAGATTTGGTTTTATTTTTAGTGGATCTTTTGCTTTTCTTCACTCCTTTTGAAGATTTTACAGTTTCTGAAGCAACTACAACGTTAGTTTTTAATTCTGATGTTTTTTTCAAAACCGGCGTGGGTGTTAGTTGAGCAAAAGGATCGTCGTCTATAAAAACTATTGTAGAACCGGTGATAACACTTGGAGTAGATTCAGCTTGAACGTTATTATTTTGAATCAACTGAAGTGTATCCGGCATTTGTGTTTTTTCTATGGGTATCACCTTCGTAGGGTTGATGTAATCCACAGGTTTATTAGGCACAGCTGTAATTTCGAACGTTTCTCCATTATACAAAGTGATCGTTTTAACTACGGACTTGGAACCATCCTCTATTGCTTTTTTAATTTGGTTTAAATTCGTTTTATCCAACAAACTTAAATCAACCGTTTCAGAAACTAGATTTTCAACCACACTTGTTTTAGAATCAATAACCGTTGCTTCATTTTCTTCTTGTAACAACGTCGTAAAATATGTAAAAGTGGTTAAATAAGATTTTGTGGTGAAAATTTGGAAATTATTATTAAATCTTTGTTCTTTGCTGTGCGTATCGGAACTACTAGTAGTTTTTGGAACAATATATAAATGTTCTGTAACTACATCGCTCGAAACAGATATATTTGTATATACTACTGGTAGATTATTTTCTATCACAGTATTGTGATACGTGTAAGTTACAAAGTACGTCTTGACTACGTCTGTGGTTACGTACGATGCATCTGGATTGTTTTTGAAGTCCAGAGCTATGTAAGATGTCATTACGGAAGTGGCTCTTGGAGGAACACTTTCAGTTATAACAACTTGTGTAACTACTTCATTGGTGCTCGTTACAGATGTTTTGTTGCCTTCGTAAAGGGTTTTTTCAAGACCTATTGTACTGTAGTAGGTATTTGTATCTTTCAATGCCGATAGAGTTCCAGATTCTTTTTTTAACAATGAAATGTAATCGTCTGGTGCTGTAACTGTGTTGGTTACTGTATGCTTTGAAGATACTACCAATGGTTGGTCTCCATCAAGAATTGTGTTCAGGTATGTATAGGTTGTATGGAATACTCCTACTGACAGTTTGGGGTTCTGAAAAAAACAGTCATATCAAATTATGGAAATGGATTATATGTTATATATAGATAAGTAGGGTTTTATACCAATTTAGATATGCTGCTCTTCCTAATTCATGTTAATTCACGCATTTGGTGCGAAAGCCATTCATTCCTCGCAATTTTTTAAAGAACTCTCAGGTCAAGAAAGATATATTGGATGAATGGACCGCAACACCGCAACATCGCAACACGCAACACGAATGTCGTTTGCTCCTACAGGTGGTTACAGGATATTACCTCTATTTTCATCGTAAAATAAGTAATTATTAAGAAAACTGTTTTTAGGTACCAAATTTTTCAATATGATCACGCGAATGGTATACGATGTGGCAAAAAAAATCAGAAAAAGCCTGTTAAAATTTCCAAAGATGCATGAAAGCTTTCCAGGTAAAATTACCGAATGACTGAACTATGTACCTAGATGCATATTTCCGAAGCACATATTGTTTGGATTAACCAAGTTTGACTCCAATACTACCAAGCGGGTGAGAAGATTTGGAACCTCTACGAAAATTAGTGTCCCTTCCTTTGGCAACTTCCAATTTTCTTCAAACTTCCTCATACATTTGAAATTGATACTTTTTCCAAACAATAATCGGAATGGAACGAGTTTAATTGAAATATAGACGACACTTGAGCTTGTAAAGGAGCATCAATTTAATTATTAACTAACCTGTGTTACAGTTACACCCATGGCTGGTGTAGGTAAAATTTTTCCAGTGTTTCTTTCTTCGGTTGCTATATTGGAAACGACTTGTTCATGACTAGAGACTGTAGTTGTGCCACCTTCTAAGAAAGTAGTCAGATACGTGAATGTCGTTAAGCATGTTTTGGTGATAAACTCATTCGGGTATATTGATGAACTTAAAATATCCATCTGAAAAGTTATAATTTAAATTATTACATACATCCCTCTATAAATCTTCATTGAAGTCAAATTATGAAGTTTAACTGGTATGTTGAATTTTAATAAGATTGTACTAAAAAAACCAGCAATGTAGGAGGCGGGAATGCTATTGTGTTTTAAAGACAGGTTGTGCATGCATCTCGTATAACAAATAGTAATTAACAAAAATATTTGAGATTTTAGCAGTATTTTGCGTCTAAAATGTAAGGGAACATGTGAAAAGCATTGGAAATAGGTATGAACAACTTATCGTCCAGCTCAATTTTTCATGTTATACCAATATCGAGTAGTAAAAGAAGAATTAAGAAAAAATTAGGGAAAATGTGATGAGGAATAAATGTCGATCTGTGACGTGTGGAAGGTAGACTCCGTTTTACGTAAGAAGAACTCACTTGAAGCTGCAGTCGTATGAGCGAACTTGTTGTCAAAACCAGCGTAATTAGGCAATCCAGTGACCTGTCAAATAAAATTCAATATGGCGACACAGGGCAAACAAATGTGATTTAATACATTGTAGACCGTGGATTTTGGTATACATATGAGTGTTTATTTTGGAGAAAGGTGCTTTTATTCTGCTTTGGTGTCTCTATACTAATAATATACAATAAAAAGTTCAGTTTTATAAAACTTTTAAGGTGGGTATATCAATTTAGAACCAACTTTAGGTTATGTACCTATATAAGAACATAATTTTTTTGTTAGTGGTTCTTAGACTATCAAGAATTATTATTTAATATTTACGGGTAAGTACACACTGACTAAAACATTATACAATATTATAATGAAAGTGAAAATTTTATGAAACTGCTGGCATTAAAATTTCACTTGCTTGAATTGGAAGATATCACCTGCAGTATTTAACTTTTATGCTTACGTATTTCAGGAGTGAAACACCTACTTCAAAATGCTAACAACTTGTATTGTAGTCGGTTGTGGGAGCCGTTCAAACCGAGACCAAGTAAGCTTTTTTAAGGTCCCTCTTTTGAAGAACATATTTTTGGTGCACAAGAATGAATTAAGTAAGAAGCGTAGAGAAATGTGTTTAGCAGCAATCAATAGAGATGATTTAACAGAATCAAAAATCAAATATCAGGCTGTATGTAGCAGGCATTTTGTTCAGTTTTGTTCAATAACAATATTTATAAAAACTGAGAAAAGTGATATATTCTAAATAAAAAATACTAAACAAATGAACAATATACTGAACACTAATAAACTATACTAAGTTCAAGCAAAATATACTAATAAATTCGACTAAAAAGTCTTGAACACTGTTTATGACTGAATAGACAATACAAAACTAACCTATCTGTCTAAATTGTTTGCCCTGCCATATTAGGTCACGTGATCTGGATTGCCTAATATTGTAAAATTGACACTGATACATGAAAATACTTGGTATTGTTAAAATGTATACTGATGGTTTTATTTGACGCCATATTGCGGTGGATCGATTGTAGTGCTATCTAGCGGCACGTATTGAAATTAGGTACAAGGTAGAAAACTGGGAATCAGAAACTGTAATTAGTGTACAGCTATCTACTTTTAACTCACTTAGTAATGTCAATGTTGCCATGTTTCATTTATAAACTATCTAGATATTTCAGAGTTCCTGTAAAAAACCAAGACGCACACCTTAAATATGTTTGTAGTATTATGAATGTTATGTTTTCGTGTACATTTTAAAATTATTAAGTTTATACATAATATATACTGGAAACAAAGGTTTCTCACAATGGTGTACTTTATTTGTTTTGAGTTAAAAACATAAATATTTATTATTTGCCACACTTCTATAATGGACAAAGA
The DNA here is from genome assembly GCA_910591675.1 of Galerucella calmariensis. NCBI lineage: Eukaryota > Metazoa > Arthropoda > Insecta > Coleoptera > Chrysomelidae > Galerucella > Galerucella calmariensis. Next base: position 272,240 of record CAJUYG010000293.1, on the reverse strand, counting down.
TAAGTAAGTGTCACAATGTTACCAGCGCGTGGCCCTTTTGGAAAACTGAAACCATGGTATTGCTGGTATTGTGATACTCACTTATATATCTCCATAAGAGAAGTATGGCGATTGGCGAACAATAAATAGATAATGTTCTCAACTTAAAACAAACAAAATACACAACTTTTCCACTTTTATTAATATCACAAATATATTTAAGGTGTGTCTCGGGTTTCCACAGGAACACTGTAATATCTAGTTTGTTTATAATTGAAACATGGCAACATTGACATTTTTAAGTGATTAAAATGTAGATGGTGCCACATTAATCACCCTTAGTAGTTACCTATTTTTCTACCTCAGGCCTACTTTCGATAAGTGCCGCTAGGTGGCACTACAATACGATCCACACGATCCACCACAGTATGGCGTCAGCTGAAACCATCAATTAACGATTGGTGATGTTTCTTTATAACAGTTGGCAAACTTCACGTGGCCTCTTCTTATGTGAAACGGAGTCTACTGAAGACTTCTGATGCTATTGATGGAATCTCAATTGTTCATGATGATAAACTTGATTAGGTTCGAATAGATCCTACTAGACTAAAATATACAGGATATTCGAAGTAGATAGTTCAAAGTAGACATAGGTGATAGTCAACAGCTATATCAACTAAAAAATAATGATATCAATTTTTGAAGTGGAGATAACTGCTTAATAGCTAAAAAAATTAATGCTAAATGCTTAATGCTTAATGCTAAAAAAATCTACTCACATTTGGTGTATCTTGAGGCATTAACATAACCATGTTTTCTGTTAAAGTGCTCGGCTTTAACGTAACAGGTTTGTAAGCTCCTGACGTGAGCAATCTTTTAAAGTCCTTTTCCCCTGGAATAGTTTTATCGCCAGCTACTATTACTTCCACACCGTTCGACATAATTCGTGTAGCGAGATTTCTGGCTTCGTCATAGTTTCGAATTTGGTTGTCTGTATTGAAACATTCAAAGTATATTATTATTTAACTATAAGTATCGGTTATCGTTTTTATTAATGTTGATGATATAGTATATTTAAGATTTTCTCTAAGATAATATATGAATTTTTAGTATCATACATCCCACTACTGAAATACTGTAAGAATATAGCTGAAATCAACTTTCACAATAGAAAAAATTGAAAATAAAATAATAAAAAAAAGTTTTTTTATGGTACAAGATATATATACAGTATTTTTGTTAAATTTGGAATTGAAGAATAACAAAAGATTTTCGACATAGAAAGTAAATAAAGTTTTATACAAGAAAGGTATTCGCATCATTTTCACATAGTATATATGTGCCACATTTAATTAAACTCTCTCTATATTCACTTTATTAACGAGAGATTATTTGAAACTTTGATTTCGTTGATACAGAGCGAGCTTTACAATATTTTTTGCGCGTTCGATCTTTTTTGTTTATTTACAGCATCGGCTGTCAGGACGGTAGGTTGTGTTTACTGGTTTCTAAGTCTAACACGTCGGTAAGTGATTTACTTACTGTTCAGACGTCGCTAAGTAAATTACTTACCGACGTCTTAGCCCTACATATATTTAAGTGGTCCTAAATAATATATTACTTCATTCATTACACAAAAGGAACAAAAAAATAAGAAGATTCATATTTTTTTAATGAACAGAACCGAACAGAACCGTATAAAAAGTAATAAATAGCATAGAAACAATTTCACCAAAATGCAAATTATATTTTAAACCGATCGAGAAGTATAAATGTCACTTTTTACATTTCGTTCATTTCGAAGAAATTTAAATTATTTTATTCGAAATTTATTTCAATACGATCGCGCAAAAATGGTATAAGCATATCGAACGTTAAGGGTAATACCGGTCTCCAGCAAAATTGGAGGCTTCGCTACGCTCAGCCTCCAAACATTGCTGTCGACCGGTAAACAACCCTTAATTCAGAAATTCATTTTAAATGTATATTGTCTATAAATAAACCAAAAACAATGTAATGTGTGGATTAAAGTGTTTAATAGATGAAAACCTTTATGTTACAAAATATTTTCTTTAGAATATGCCTCCCTGTATCTAAAATCTACCATGGCCTTAATATCATTTCTAAAAACTCCTTTTTGATACAGGATGTTTCTCTTTTAATATGGTAACATTACTTTACTACTACGACAAATAGGAAGACGTAGAAAAAGGTAGATTAGGGTGGGTCTATAAGGCACTCATACTTATTCAGATTTTACCAAACAAATTCAGCTTCTTAACAAAGCTGATAAGTTTATTTGGGGAATGATATTTCGGACCGAGGGCGAGAGAGAGACCCTGCCAAACATCGGATACCTGATTCGAGCCGCGGCGGGGCAGGCACAAATTATATGCTCTGCTGTTTCATCATCTTCCAGACAAAGACGGCAAGTCGGATCTTCCGACAGTCCAAGTTTCAGCATATGATGATTCAGATGACAATGGCCTGTTAAAAGGCCTGTTAGACAACGTAGGTCATGTCTGCTATAGTCTAACATTTGTTTGGAGATATTCTTCTAAGGATTTATAAAAGCCTTTGAATGAACCAATGCTGGTAAATTATGCCAGAAGACTAAAGCTCTCCTTGCTGTCCAGGTATTTAGTGTTTGTTTGGCAAAGCTTATTGCGATGCCAATTGTAGTTTCTGGTCCGATAGAAACACGTGCGGCACCCTCCCTTGCAAGAGAGTCTGCCTTCTCGTTTCCTTCCATGACAGAATGGCTGGGGATCCAGACCAGCAAGGTAGCTATTAAGGAAAACATTATATTTGTTCAAAAACATAGATACTCTCTCCACAGATACTCTCTCCAATCTCGAGGGAATAACTAAAAATGCCTTTTCAAATAAAAAAATGGGAAGAACTTTCATTTGATCACAAATTGTAACAATAATTCTTCAATACTCTTTCGTGTCTTCACGAGGATAGCATCAATTTTATTTTAAATACGGGCCATTACCTTTTATTACAATATTATTAGTTAATCCCCAAAATCAAAATTTGCCATCTATACAAAGAAAACTATTTTCAAATACGGTATTGTCGTATAGATATGTATAAGTCAAGAATGGAGAGTGTCCCTGTAGAGTTTTTCAAAAATATATAGTTACCTTTTTGTCCATTTAATAGTCTGCGTATGATACCATACAATAAGATAAAAAGAAACAGCCTGTATATTATATACTATTTCTATCTCCCATAAAATAATAATGGCACAATAGAAAAGTGGAAAAGAATATGACAATATCAAAAAAATGCTTTGACATTACTAATTGCAACCGTATGAATATTAATATATAATATTAATTAGAACTCGAAACTTCATATTTTCCGAAGATTGATTTTTATAACCAACAAATTATTCTTTGGATCCGAATACCTTTAAATGAAGTAAGTTTATACAAAAGATAACTCACCTTGGATAGATTGAACGTTATCCAAAACGGAAGATACAGTTTGTTGTGGGCTGGTCAAAGTAGTTGTTGCGTCTATGTCTAATAGAGTCAAAGTTGTCAATTTGGTAACTGATTCAGTGGTAACTGTTGTTTTCGTATGTGGTTTAACTTCAGTAGTCGACGTTATAATTTGCTTGTCTCCAGCTATGGTAGTCACAACAAAAGTGTACGTTCTTAGTCTACTTTGTACAACAGTTTTAGTAAAGAGTTCGACAGATGATAGAACAGTTGTTTTAAAAAGAATTATAGGAGCGTCTAGAGATTCAGTCAGTTCGGGAAAGTAAGGCTCGTATTCGGGTATGTCTTGGAAGGTTGGTTTGTCATTTGTGTCTTCTATTTCTTCAATATTTGGCTTATAAACTATATCTATAACTTCTGTTGTTACATTATCTTTATTATTGTTCCCAAAAGTAGTTACTTCAACTTCTTTTTCATTGTTTCCATCGACTCCTTCAGTAGTAACATTATCATTAATTTCAGTGGTAATAATTTCATCATTTGATTCACTTTTATCTTCATCTAGTCCCACTTTATCTATATTATCATCTATTAAAAATGTTTCGGTTGTTATGTCATCTTGATCGTGATAATATTCTGGTTGGTTTCCGTAAAAGAAATCTGATTCTTTGAGCGTAACTATTTCATTATATTGTGTAGTAGTTTCTTCATAATCGTCGTCATATTCTTCGTCTACATCTACATCATCTGGTTCATTAATATAGTTTTCTTCTGAAGAATCATATTCGTCGTCGAAATTTAACGGTGAATCTGTTTGCTCAATAACGTTATTATCAGGATTTTCACTGGTGGTCAAAATAGAAATCGTTTCGGTTTCTTTGTAAGATGTAACTGTTGAATACTGATTTGTGCTCAATAATCGTTTTTTTGTTACAACAATTCTCTTTTTCGGTTTTGCAGCTTGTTGCACTTGTTCATCTTGGATTGCCTGTAAGTTATTATTTAATTTCCTCTTCTTCTTCTTTATTTTTATCTTTCTGCGTCGCCTTTTGGTAGTTGTTTCTAAATTTAGTCTATTATTATCCTCATTAGTTGGACTATATTCGAGGGTGTTATTTGGTACTAACTCTACTCTCACTAATTTTTTAAAGACCCTTCTTCTTCTCTTCGTACTATTAGTTAAATCACGTTTATTTCTTATTTTCAAGAAAGTAAATTTTGAATTAATTTCGTTATTAGTAATTTTTTTTGTTTGAGACATGGCCTGAATGCCCCTTTTTTTAAGAGAAGATTCGACCTTTGGCATTAAGGGGGTATTTCTGCTAAGGTCTTTTATACTAAAAAATCATCGGAACTTTTAGAAGATTTAACGTATTTAATATTTTGACTTGAATCGGGGATTTGTGTTGTTAAGTACTTAGAAACATCCCCGACAATACTTTCCAAACTTTGAGTCTCACTAGTTACTTCTGATGTTTCTAATTGTACATCCTTCAATCCAGCCATTATAAAATTATCAAACTCGTCTTCACGCTTAGAATTTTCTATTATCTGCGAAGGTGTCGCTGCAACTGTTTTTATCTCTCTCTTTTTTCTATTGCCGTCTTCTCCAACTGTTACAGTTGAAAGCAACGTTGTAAATTCACCTGGAATTCTTCCAGATACATAAAGAGTAATGACACTGGTCTCCCTAACAGGTTCGACAGGACTCGCTTTATGTTTTTTCCCTTTCCTGATACTTTTTCTTTTCGAACTAGAGTCGACATCATCTTCATTCACCGGCTTTTGAATTTCAGTAAACTCATCATCAGCTAGATTAAGTTTCTCTTCTTGAAATAACGTATCAGGTGTAGCACCGTCATTTAAATTAGGCAAACTTACAGTTGGCAGCGCTGGCTGTAGATTACTTTGTAGTTGCTGCTGTTGCTGTAACTGTTGCTGCAACAGTGGTAATAACAAAGCAGTGTTAAGCTGTTGTTGAGGATATCCAAAAGTAGGTGTAACAATAATTGTATCGGTCAAAAATTCTGTAGCTGTAACAACATTAACATTGCTATCAATTAATGTTGTGAAAATTTCCTTACCTCTAAAAGTGAGTGGTATAACTGTAGATGTTTCGGTAGTAACTGTAGTTACATACGTTGTCGTTCGAGTTTTAATTTCAGTGGTTGGGGTTAAAGGTGCAAATCCTGGCTGTTGAAAACCCAGTAAAGCATTCTGCTGTGGTTGTAAACCTCCCAAAAGCAACTGTGATAATAATATGTTCGCTAAAGGAGCTTGTGCTGCCAAAGCTGGTTGTATTGTATTAACAACTGGTTCAACTTCGTAAATAGTACTAGGTACTACGTGTCTGAAAGAGGTTTTACGTCTATTTATGTAAGTTGGAGTGAATATAATACCAGTTGTAGGGGTTTCTTTTAGGACGTACTGGGTGATTAAAGTAGCTCCGTTGGCGGCGATATCTGTATTTTCACTCAATAGTATAGTTACGTCTTTACCAAGCGCGTTTATTGAAGTCGAGTATTGAGTGGGATTCAGAATTTCTGTACTGTATTTCGCGGTAACTACATTCTTGTATTCGGTTACTTTTCCATTGACAACAGGTATTGTAACTTCGGTGGGAATGTGTCGAGTTACAGTGATAGTTCCGTCATTCTTAGGTGCAACATAATTATTTACTTCGAGATCATTAGATGGATAACGTTGCCTTTGATTGCTGGTCCTACCTCTACTTGTTGTTCTGGAAGTTTGTCGGTTACTTTTTCTTGTCGCTTCTGTTTGATAATTATTTCTATATCTGTTATTGCTTGTTCTAGTTGTACTAGGTCTGCTGACTCTACTACTAGAAGTTGGTCTTTTAAAATTTGATCTCTTATCATTTTCTCCTCTTAAAGTGAACTGTGTTCTACTTTGAGACGAAGCTTTGCTTGGAGATATCCTCTTTCTGGTACCAGGTGTAGTGGGAGTTGTAGTAGTTGTTGTGGAAGGTTTACCTCTACTTCTAGATGAATATTTTCCTCTACTTGTAGGTTTTGTAGGTGCTTCTTCGATTTCTACTGGAGCTGCAGTTGAAGTTGATGTTGTTTTACTAGTAGGTCTTCGGAATCGAGAGTAAGTATCACGTTTGGATCTTTTTCTGAAAAATGGCTTGATCTGAATACCATTACCGAATGCTCTACCTTTACTGACTGCTGATTTCGGCGTAGTTGGTGGATCAACTATTTGAGTATTTTTTAAAGAGCTCTCGTAATCTGTATCTTCTTCTGCATCTCCTTCTTCAACTAAATCGTCTTCATTTAAATCTTCTGGTTCTTCTGGAGGAGTTGTAGTTGAAGTAGTAGTGAATAGGTTTCTCCTAGGGAATAAACCATTTGCTCTGGATCTGTTTAATAAGTTATTTTGCCTTGTAGTCCTTGGTTTTGTTGTTGTAGTGGTAGTAGCTGCTGTTGTCGTCGATCTAGGAACACTTTTTACAGCTTTTGAACTTCTTGATGACGGAGTTCGTCCTAATGGTGGTCTTCTCAATTTTAAAAGAGGATTTTGACCACGCCGTGAGGTTGGTTCAGTGGTGATTTGTAGTTCTAAAGTTGTTTCACCCAATTCGACTGCATCTTCTGGATTTTCAGTAATAGAAGTAGTTATAGTATTTTCATCATCAGGTGTTTGACTTATAACATTAGAGCTTGGGGATCTATTGAGCCCAGATGCTAAAGTTGGTCTAATTCTAGGTCTCGCTCCGAATAAGGAACTTGAACGATTAGGGCCACCGCTAGAAGATCTTATACCAGATCTTCTAGAGCTTGAACCAAATGTACTAGTAGGTTGTATTCTTGAAGAACTACTTCTTCTACCACCAAACGATGCAGAACTTGACGTTTTCGTTCTGGAGAATCTTCTACTACCAGAAGATGTTGGACTTATTGTATTAGCTCCCGAAGAAGATCGTCTTCCACCAAAGCGATTTGGTTTTGAAGCCGGCACAGCCGTAACAGTTGGTGTAAAGTCACTCCTTGTTATAGTAGCGGCGGTACTTTGTCCTGATTGTTTACGCTTAGGAGCGAAAGATGGCCGCTGTCTCGAAGCAAAAGGTCTAATAGCCGGAGTAAACGTTCGCTTTTTAGATTGGAAAGTCAACCTTGATTTTCCTTTTCCTTTATCATCTTCGTCTTCTTCGTTTTCTTCTGTTGTTGATTCTTCATCTAATTTAGTTGACTCGTTAATAGATCCTTCTATTGCAACTGGTGATGGCGAAATAATTTTTGTAGAGCTGATAGTATTATCAGGTGCTTGTGTTGAAGTAGGCTGGATCTCACCAACAGCACTTGGTTGAATGGAGCGCTGTTGTCCAACTAAGAAGCTTGAGGTGCTTTCAATTATTTGAGCGTATCGCCCGTCTATGCTAGTACCTAATACTTTAGATTCATAAAATGTTGTTGTATCATTTTGTATTATGGAGCCTTCTATAGATCTCACCAAGCCAGTTTTATGAGTTAGAGCGAGATCAGTAGGTAAAGCAGCTTTCTTTTCCTCGTTAACTGTCAGAGAACTGGTACTTTCAATTACTTGAGCGTATAAATTATCAATATACGTTCCAACTGCTTGGGTTGTATAGAATAAAGTACTCACTCCTTCAGCGTCTACTATTTTTCCTTGGTTAATACTAACGACCCCAGTAGGCTTTAATGATTGCACGACCGGTGAAGATTTTATTTGATTTGTTAGGATGCTAGAAGTACTTTCAAGCACCTTCGCGTAAAGTCCGTCAATGTAAGTACCATACACGTCTGTTGATAAAAGAGTTGTGGTACCGTTATTTTCTATTGTATTTAAAATTGTTGATAATAGTCCAGTAGGTTTAATAGAGCTACTGGTACTACTTTGATTTACAGCTTGTTTATCTGAGTTAATTATTTTGTTTTTATCATAAGATCCTATTGCTCTTCCTATATAGTTTGTATCTATATCTGCAGTATTATTTAAAACATTAGTAACTGTTTCTAGCCGACTGTTCAATACAGTATTATCTCCAATATATGACGTCGTGTAATAAGTATAAGTGGTGTAATAAGTTGTAAGAGCATCTTCCCCAACGGTACTAGGATAGGTACTTTCCAATTCCGTCAATACACTTGACGAATCAACAATAGCTGTGGGAATTATGGCTGGTAAAGTACTGGTAGCTTTGATTGTCGGTGTTTCTACGTTGGTAACAGTTTCTTCTCTACTAGTTATTTTAGTGGTACCGTCTTTATATAAAGTTGTCCAGTAGGTAAATGTGGTGAAGTAAGTAATTGGGGCATTGGGATCTTCAGTAGATGAGATCGGAGTTGGTTCTAAAGTTTGTGTAACTACGTTAGTAACAGTTTCCAATCTACTGACTACGTTACTCGATGTAGTACCATGGTACATCGTGGTAAAGTAAGTGAAAGTTGTGTAGCTTGTTTGTAATAAGAGCGTAGGTGATGGGATGATTTCTGAATCGTTATTCGACTCTGAAACTATTTGATCATCCAGCAATACATTGCGTTTGTCGACGTTATCAATAATTCTTCTATCACCTTCTGATGTCGAGCTTCGTACGTCAGTTACCATAGTGGATATTGTTTCGTATTCACTTAAATCTAAAATATTGTTTATTTCGTTGTTTTCCGTAGTGGTTGCATCTTCCAGAGATTCTGTCGTGACAGACTTTTGCCTGCTTATAGTGTTATAAGCACTTTGTGGTTTTATATTCGACAGCAGCTGAAGTTTATTTTTATTTGTATAAATTTCATCTTCGTCATCTTCATCTTCAACATCATCATCTTCTTCGTCTTCGACATCACTCTCTGTTGTCGCTAATCTAGTGTTCAATATATCTCCGTGTGAAGCTGGAGCTGAAATGGATGGGGTGATATAGTTCGTGTACACTTCTGTTCTGCTGGATATTTCTGTTTCACCGTCGACGAAAATAGTTGTGAAATAGGTGTAAGTTGTATAATATGTCTTAACACCTTCTGCGTTTATTTCCATATCGTCTAAAAGAGGTGTAGCTACAGTAAGGTGTGATTCTTCATTTTCATTTTGGTCGATTCCTAGAGAAGCAGTTGGTTGTACTGACGCAGATTTAGATGGTGTTATATCTGCCAAATCTTCAAAGGATATTGTTTTAGTTCTATATTTGAAAGTTGATCTTTCCTCTTTTTCCATTATACCTTCAATTGAAACGGCGGATGTTTCCATTTTAGGATCTAAGGTCGAACTAACCACGTTTGTTGTAACAACTGTTCTGCTTGATATAGATGAAGTAGATTCTTGGAAGTATGTTGTTAGGTAAGTATAAGTTGTATATAAAGTTTTGTAAATTATTTCTAATTCATCGCCATCTTCCGTTTCACCAATCTCTGTTGTTATTTCCGCAGTTGTGGTTTCTATTTGTTTAATTGTTGTAATCTCAGGTTCTGTTGTCGTTTCCGGTTTTTCCGTTTCTACTTCCGTAGTTACTTCAGGTTTTTGTTCTTCGGTAGTAGTTATCCGTTGTTCCTCTGTAGTTGTAGGAATAGTAGAAATTTCTTCAGTGGTGGATGAATATTGTGTTGAAAGAGTTGTAGATGGTAGTATTCCTTGACAAGGTTTAGTTTCGAAACCAATTTCCGTAGAGATTACTTCGTTTGCTTTAACAGAAGTTGAAGTAGTATCTTCGTCGACTGGGATGAAGAAAGTGGTTAAATAAGTTAAAGTTTTGTATGTGGTAGTTGCTACAATTTGATTACTATCAGTACAAATAACGTCTACTTCACTTTCTTGGTTTGGTGTGGTATTAATATTTTCTGTCGTTCCTATTGTTTCACTATTTAATTCGTCTTCTTCAATGGTGGTTAAACTAGAATCTGTCGACTCTGTAGTCATGGCATCATTTTCCTCTCTTATGGATGCTTCTGTAACGACTGCTGAACTACTTTCTATCGAAATTTCATCGTCAAAGAAAATCGTAGTTGCTCCTCCAGAAGATTGAATTTTACTCTCATCTATGCTGCTTTCTATAATCGAAGAAGCTACTGTATCTAAAGCTTCAGTCGATTGTTTTTGAAGAGCTTGGAGAGAAGCGAATATTTTTGCGATATCTTCTTCTGAAGGCGTCGACAACATTGGTATTTGAGTTTCAGAAGGTTGAATGACGTCTGAAGAAAATAGCTGTGTTGTATCTTGACCTTGTTCGTGTGCTAAGACAGCAGATTTGGCACTCATATCAACGTGTTCTTCTACTGATTGACTCTTTGGATTCCTTAGTCTATCAATTTTGTCAATTACCATAGTAGGAAGGGAAGTTTTCATTTCCAAGCTAGGTGCTTTAAAAGTTTTGGTTTCCATTGGGGGTTCTTGTGATAAAAACGTGGACACTTTGGTTACCAAAGGTGGTGCAAGTAAAGTAGTTGTTGGTTGAATGGTTGAGCTTATTGTAGGGTTTAGTAGCTTAGTTGCTTTTATAGATTTTTCTACTTTTTCTGTTGTATGCGGTGAAAAAATAATCACAGTGTCTCCAACAGTAGTTGTAAAATCAGCAAATCCTTTATAAGTTATTGAGGTTAAGTCTTTTGCATTGGGTTTTGTAAGACCGGCTTTGAATAAAAATTTAGCTCTACGTTCAGCGGGGGTTGTGAGCTTGGAACGCTCAGTTCGCTCTTCAAAATCAGGCAAGTCTCCAAGGAATGATAATCCTGATGGTGAAAATTCGTTTCTTACAGTAAAAGTTGGTAAATTTGCCCATTCTTTCACCTTAGAAGGTGTAAAGGTGCTTTTTACTTTCTGTTTATCATTCGGTTCTTTATGTAAAATGATATTTTCGTGCGTAATGTCTGGTGCTTCAGGACTAATTTTGAAAACTTTCACATTCGATTGAGCACTGGGATTTTTGAGATTTTCAAAAGGAACTCGGTAATTATTAGAAGGTGATTCTTTCAAAATTTCTTCTTCCGCACTTTTTCCTTCCGATAAAGAGTTTGTTTCACCACTGTTGCCGCTTGATATTCGGCTAGTAAATATTTGGGAACTATCAATGTTACTAGGAGCGATGTTATTAACAAACGGACTTGCGCTAATGACATTTTCGTTAATAGTCCATTTTTTATGAATAGAATCGTGTGATTTGGACGGAGAGTCATCGTAAAGTACTCGGGAGCTTTTAGTGAGTAGATGAGCGTACAAACGTCCATTGTCGAGGGTTGTGCCTAAAACTTGTGTGGCGTACTCAGTGGTAACACCCTCTTGTATAAAGGTACGGGCTGTCGATGTGATTAGACCAAGGTCTGGTTTTACGTTTAGAAATTTTCCAAAAGATGACCTTCCGCGACTGTCCACCAGTAGAACTGTGGTTACATCTATAGGGAAGGAGGGAAAATGTAAGTTTTATTTCTAAAAGACAGACTAATATACACTTTACAATAAACAATCTGCTACAGAGAAAATGTCAGCTTTAATCAATATCCCATCATTATTAAAATGTTATTAATGAGTAGATACAGGATGTCTCAAATTATTGAGTTCAATAATAATATGATTAAATCTTCAATAAACTATGTCGGTTTTAAAATACTGTGTTTTTAAAAACTAATGATTGAAGCTGACAAAGTTGTATGAGTTTTTTCAATAATATCAATGACACACCCTATATGCTTTGACATTATTCATCATTACCATTCACAACCTATTATTTGGAAGCAAAAAAGCTATCAAACATTGAATTTTTTACTATTAACTGTGAAACAAAATAATAATCAAGGTTTTGACTATTTTTTCTTTAAAAACTCCATGATTCTCCATTAAATGACATCCTTTTTAAGTTAACTTGAGATTCTAATGGAATATTTTTCAAAAACTTTGGATAGTAGATTCGAGAAAAACATTTTAATAGTTGAAGTGGTCAGAGAAATATATCGAAATTGTTAAAGAAATCGTTAGAATTCAACTAGATAGTGTGAATAGATTTTTACAGGTTTTACTGAGTCACGGTATTCTAAAAATACAAAAACTGCATTCTTAAATATTCTCCACTCATAAATTTTGTTTTTAATCACAAATATCATTGTATGCCTATGGTAAATGAAAATGTTAACAAATAAATTAACCCCAATTAATAAATTTTATTATACGCCCATGATATGGAGATTTTGACAAATAAATTAATTCCCTATAAAAATGTTGTCGTTAGCCCATGCGAGACGGAAATTTCTGCTAATATATGAACCCCTTATCAAATAAGATAGTGCGCCCATGGTAGATGGAAGCTTTTACAAATGAATGATCCCCTCTAAGAAATTTTATCGTACTACCTTTATACAGTGTGGAAACCACTTATGGAATAAAATTCCTTATGTCATTATTTTAGAAAGTTATAAAAAATGCCGAGAAACGTCAACTTTTGAATTGAGTTGTGCGTTATGTAAACATAAATTTAAATGTACAGGGGGATTCACGCAAGTATGCCATAGTCGGTGTTGTTTTTTTTAAGAAACACCCTGTGTATTTGCATATTTTTGAAATCCTCTTAATGAACCGATTCCAACTAACTAAATAATGTATGGTCAATTATGAATTATACATGGTGAAATTTTGAAATTAATAATTTATTACACTTGAAATATTGGTACTTTTTTAAATTAGCTAAATATGGATTTATCAAAAATCTAAACTAACTAATTATTAGACGTATTTGTATATTAAACAAAACCTGCTACGCCCATGAATTTTATCATCAATACCTAAAAATTGCCTAAAAACGACAATAATTAGACAAAATCGGTAAATAATGTGGATTGTTTTCTATTCTGTCAGTTGTTGATGTGTTGACAGTTTATACTGAAAAAGTAAAATCTTTGTCAAACACTCTTTCCTTGTCGACATAACAATGAAATATTTAACTGAGACTCACCGAATTGAGATTTTAATGATGATCGGGTACGGGGATAACTGCAGAAGTCAAGTTGAAGTGGCGAACTTATTCAATCAAAGGTATCCCGAATTGCCTAATATTTCAATGTCATGCACAATTCAGAGAACTTGGACATGTCAAACCATTGAAAAGAAAACCACACTTCGTTGAAGATAATGTGAAAGTGGAAATTTTGTTAAGTGTCGAAGAGAATCCAATTTCAAGTACACGTAAAATTGCCCGTGAAAATAATGTTAGTGATACAACTGTTCTAAAATGTCTTCATAAAGAAAAACTTCATCCCTACAAATTAACTTTTGTGCAGGAGTTAACAGAAAACGATCCAGATCGTAGAATGGATTTCTGCGAAAGATTGATGAATAAGCTGTACAGAAATGAGATAGCTCTTGGTACCATTCTTTTTTCTGACGAATCAACATTCACATTGAATGGAAAGGTAAACCGACAGAACTGTAGATAATGGTCAGCAGAGAATCCTAATTGGATGCGTGAGACACATACTCCGTACCCTCAAAAGGTGAACGTTTGAGCCGGTATCATAGGCGACCATATTATTGGTCCTATATTTATAGATGGAAATTTGACACCTGAAAAATATTTAAATATGCTTAGAAATGAAGTTATTCCTGCGTTAGCAAACTTATATCCCAACGCAATAGATCCTAGCTTACCGAATGAAAATGTTTGGTTCCATTAAACTTTAATGGTAAGAACTTATTTAATTGAAATCTTCCCCAATAAATGGATTGGACGAAGAGGTACTATTGAGGGGCCGGCTAGATCGCCAGACTTTACGCCGTTAGATTTTTTTCTGTGGAGTTATCTCAAGAACAAAGTATATGCAACACAACCAACCAGCATTGTAGACCTCAAAGACAGGATAACTACAGAAATACGGAATATTTCACCCCAAACTTTAAACAAAGTTAAGGAGGAGTTCTATAGGAGACTGTGCTATTGCCAACATCTAGGTGGAGAACATTTTGAGCATTTATTTTAATGTATTAAAATCAAATACATCAGATATTTTATGTATGTGTTTAATAACTGTAAAAATGAAAATTTCACCCTGTATAATTCATAATTGACCATAGGTACATTATTTAGTTTGTTGGAATCGGTTCATTAAGAGGATTTCAAAAATATGCAAATATACAGGATGTTACATTAAAAAAAACAACACCGACTATGGCATACTTGCGTGAATCACCCTGTACATTCACATTTATGTTTACATAACGCACAACTCAATTCAAAAGTTGACGTGTCTCGGTATTTTTTATAATTTTCTAAAATAATGACATAAAGAATTTTATTCCATAAGTGGTTTCCACACTGTATAATAATTTTAACAAATAAATCAATTCGCGACGACTCCTTCAATATTCTCAACTATTTTCTGGTGACCACTTTACTAATTGAAATGTTTCCCTTGACTCTCGCATTTTTAACAATCTCTGTAGCTAGATTAAACTTTTATAAAATAATAAAAATGGAAAGCAATCATTCATACAAGCAGTAAAAAACCTAATAAACAATTTAAAAGTAGGTTTTTGGATTTTAATTAACACTTAAACTCCAAAAGTAAAATTTATATCATTACTATTATTTAAAAGCAATCCCAAAAAGTTTAGCGGCAAATCATGCAAAATATATTTGTATAAATAATTGTTAAAAGATCATTTTTCTTAAATCTAGAGAGTTTTTGCAATGACTCAACAAACGTTTAAATCTGGAAAGAAGTTGAAAAGTTTAAGCGCTTTTTCGCTTTTTGTTGCAATTTTGTTTGCAGGATGAAAGTATTCTTCCAACCGCCTTGACCTATTATGAACAAATAACATTCCTGGTGCTCACAAAATGTGAAATATAAAGTTGAATTGGCTTGATTTGCCAAAAACTATAAAACTACCGACTGGCCGGTGAGCTGGGGCAAATAGTTGATTCAATATTATTTCCTTTCCAGCTAAAATTTCATAATGCACCTGTAGCTCATCGTTTTGTTGAGTTACAGTATTAGTTCGTTAAAATAATACTCTAAAAAGACCAAAATTTTATATGAATTCATTTTTTTTAGTGTAGAAACAAGATACAGTAGTGATAAAAAGAAAAATACTGTATAAAATAATATACAATTTGTTAGTATTTCTTTTATACAAAATTAGATTTTTTATATTAAACAAGTGTTAGGAAAATTAGTAGATATAAAAAAAATAGAACATGAATTAATTTGAAAAATAGTTTACAAAAAGTTCTAAGAAAATCAAAACTGTTAGGAGGTCACTTAGTTTTTTTGAATACGGATCATGCTTACTGGTTAACAAGCATTTATAAAGAAAACTGGCAATACCAAAAAGAAATCCTGCAGTTATTCGTTACCAATTTATACCCGTTTATCACCGTTGAATAATTAATAGCAAAAATAAAATTATATAAACGTTCATACCATTGGCTTTTACAAAATATTTACGTATAATTTTGTATGTATCTACCCAAAATTAGAAAATTAGTGAATTCAGTGATAATTTACCAAACAAAAAAAAGGCATTTACCTTTGTCATCCTGCTGTTTTAATCTAGGTGTGTGATTTATGTTGTACTGCTGACCTGTAAAAAAATGAATTTTTTGATTTAAAACAAAACAATCAGCAGACAGACAGAAAATTTATTTTTATATCCACCAAATCATACGACTGTATCGCTTATTAATCCGAGCTATTTTATAAACACCCTTTATGTATTTAAATAAATATAAAGGTGAGTATCCACCAGTCGGTAGCATATAACGGACCGGTACGGAGCCCTCGCTTAAGTTAGAGTTGGTTGCTACGGGGCTCGTACCTTTTCCAACTGCAGCAAACCTTCGCCAATGACGTTTTTTGCATATTTCTTTTTTAACAACCTCCTAACTTTTTGCACCTTAACGTATATTGACTGAGTAATTTCTTGGCTCTTAGTAAGGCAGTCTTTTTATACTCTCACCATGGAACATCTTACACAGATGTTTTTTAATGATTTCTCCAAAAGAAAAAAAGAACACCAGAAGCCTGAGGAAGAGAGCTACATTTTGTTGTAATGAGAAAGTATTTTCGGAGGGCAAACATATCTATAGGTTATAGTAACAATGATTTGCCCCTTGAAAATAGTCATCATTGTTTGACAGCTCTTGTTACATACATAGAGCCCTTTTGACGTATTCACGATGGAAATTTGACATT
The DNA here is from genome assembly GCA_910591675.1 of Galerucella calmariensis. Taxonomy (NCBI): domain Eukaryota; kingdom Metazoa; phylum Arthropoda; class Insecta; order Coleoptera; family Chrysomelidae; genus Galerucella; species Galerucella calmariensis. The sequence continues at coordinate 255,667 of CAJUYG010000293.1, read as the reverse complement.
GCTATGTCCAGAATGGTTCGTTTTACGTGGGAAATAATGGAATAGTATCTTCAACGAGTGCAGAATGATGGCTATTATTCACGCGGATGAAGTTTCCAAAACGAGGGAGCGCAGCGAGTGAGTTTTGGAATCATCCAAGTGAATAATAGCCATTCTACACAAGTAAAATACTATACTTTCTCCACGACTAGAAAAAAAAACTTCCAGTGAGGATCGAACCTCGATCGTCCGCGCCATAGTCAACCACCACTAGGCTATAGACTATAGAGCATATTTATAAAAATGTATAGAGTAAATATATATACGTAACTCATATTTTTAATCGGAACCCTTACATTTATAAATGAAGTTGATTCCGGGAGGCGTACATATTCACTATCGCTACTGTTGTCCATTTTTTCTCTTATAATACGTAAGATTATGATTTTATAATTATTTTGAGGTTTCAAACGACGCGCTATCAGAAGCGATTTGCGTTCTTAGGTATTTGACATTTTAAAGAGACGATAAGATTTATTCATTTTAATTCATTATAGCGTGAATTCTGATAATAATAGAATGTGATTGGCTAACGAGAGTGAATTCTTTTTATTACTCACTGGTGTGAAGAATTTATATCATTATGCAGCTAAATATGTAAAAATAATTTGTGCGTTAATATTTAGTGGAGAAATAAGATTTTTTCAAGTATTGTATGTTTTTTTAATATTTTGTTTGACAGTAATTATTATAATTAGTATTATTTTCGACAAGTAAAAGTCAATGGTTTCTATTGATGAAAACCACCGAAGCGTACGTAAGTGCAAGTTACAAGTCGATTATTCTTAATTTGTCAACAGTTTTTAGTGTGTCAGCGGCGCGCCTCTGATTACCTCCATTGTTGTAGCCGGTTGAAAATTTCAAGACGGAAGAAGCAAAAGACGTTCTGAATCCGTGAGAAGTGTCCTCGGGCAGTTTGTCGATTATGAAAGTAGTTACACCCAGTCGTGGTGAACTTACACCCAGAAACACACATTCCTTTTTACTCACCACATACCTATTGTTTTAATAGATACCTATAAGTATACGTATTCGATTTTATGTAAAATTATGGATATAAGTAAATGACGCTATATGATTGCCCGCATATAAACAATGTAATATGTCGATGGGTGTGAGGTTGCTAATAAATAACCAAGAAGTCTGCTAAAGT
>CAJUYG010000293.1:213900-240836 GCA_910591675.1 Galerucella calmariensis | reverse complement strand
TACCTGCTTTGGAGTGTTTCTCCACTGAAGTCTATATTTTTGTATATGCCCTCGGACTACCTTCTTTGTGGTCCCAAGAGCTGGTTCTGGTCCAACATATGCTGTTGCTGAAGCTTTTCTCGCGAGTTCATCAGTCCTTTCTGTGAGGTATTTCCACCTCATATTTAGGACTGGGGAGAATTTTAGTGGCCATAAAGTCTCCAAGGTCCTGTGCCTTGTGATTCTGTAGCGCTAAGCACTCCGCAAATATATGAATGTAGACTTTTCTGGGTGGTTTTGGATCGAAATTAATTTTTTTCATTCCCAAGATTGTCAATAGCTGTCAAACACAAAAGCATCTCGCTTAAAATTTGGCAATAGGTATAGTAATAGTTGATAGCGGCAATGTTGAAGTAACTGCACAAGATATTTTGAAAATCTACTAATCTCTTTAAAGACGTTTGTTTACAATCATTCTTGAACAATATCAAACACAAATCTTTTGTGTAGAAAGTGATTATATAACGTTAAGGAAGGTAAATGAATATTATTTTTGAATTATTTTTTTTCTTCAATCAATAAAACGGAAAGCAACGGTTATTATTACGCATTACAGATGTCCACTCTCGTGCAACTAAGCATGACGCGATTATAATGCTAAAATGAGATACAGTAATTTAACACTTTAACTGCCGTGTTAAATAAATTTCATTTTCCGTTATTTACATACTTTATTTCTTCGATAACTTGAATACCAAAAATAAATCCGTGAAATTTCCAAACTAATTGCTTATAATCAATATTATTTGTTTTGTTTTGAATATAAGTATTCTAATATATTTTCTTCACGACTGAATAATAACGCACAAATTATTTTTACATATTTAGCTGCATAATGATATAAATTCTTCACACCAGTGAATAATGAAAAAGAATTCTCTCTCGTTAGCCAATCACATTCTATTATTATCAGAATTAACGCTAAAATAAATTAAAATGAATAAATCAAATCGTCTCTTTAAAACATCAAATAATTATTTTTAGTCATAATTTTACGTATTATATAGTGAAAAAAATGGACAACAGTAGCGATAGTGAAGATTTAAAATATGTACGCCTCCATAAATTAATTTCATTTATGAGGGCTTCGATTGAAAATAGTTTTAAAAATAAATATGCTCTATAGCCTAGTGGTAAAAATGGTTGACTGGCGAGGACGATCAGGGTTCGATTCGATTCGTTTTTTTAGTCTTGCAGAAAGTATAGTCTTTTACTTGGATGATTACAAAACTCACTCGCTGCGCTGCGCTCGTTTTGGAAACTTCATCCGCGTGAATAATAGCCATCATTCTGCACTCGTTGAAGAATATACTATTTCCCACTACTAGTTGTAGAGTTAACAATAATTATTGCTGCTTCTAGCCAACTGAGAAGTTGAATGTCTCTATTAGTGATTAATAGTTTTTTCTATTGTTAAATTGGACAAATTCAAATATTTTGAGAATCTAGTGATAGTAGCTTACCCAAAAATTGTGCAACAAAATTTTGGAGGAGACTGTCTTTAACACATTTGTTGCTTGAAATTACCCAACAAGATAAAATTATTTAAATAACAATGCAATTAGTTTAAAAATCGCGCTCAACCAAAAATGACTGATGACTTTAGGAAGATTAAAGAAGTGAGTAACAGTACTGAGCACCTCCATTCCGACATCTCGTTTTCAATGAGCTTTATAAGTCATCTCGCCGCCAATGCTTCACTCAAATTAATTAGCGACCGATTCGCTTGGCATTCGATGAGCAAAGATTCCTCGTAATGTTCACGCTACTCTTGTAAATTTCAAAACTCTGACACAAAGATTTTCCCATACCCACACTGATCTGATTGAACCACATTCTCCTGCACACTCTTTTCGATATTTTTGACTTTCATCAAATGTTTTACTCGATGGCCAAAGGTTTACCTTTTACAGAATATAAGTGCAGATACTGTAACTCACACTTTTTTGGATTGCTGGATATATCTTTTTTTGGTTTTCCTTGAAGTATAATCGCAGATCGTGGAGATCAATTTAATTCAAATGTTTTGAAAAATTTAATGGAATTCTTTTGAATTCGACAGAATCTTACTACAAGCTGGCATCCTGCTGCAAATGGTTTAGTCGAAGGTTTATATCGTCACAAAAGCTGCGATAATGTCAACATAGTCATGGTTCATGCTTTGCTCAACCTATTACTTACTCTTTCAGCTTTTAAAGAAGATATTAAGGCTACTTCATATGAGATGGTTTATAGAGAAACTCTACGTTTACCTTTTGAACTGTTCTCTTCAAACAAACAAAAAAAAAGCAAACAAAAAAAAGCGAACAAAAAAAACTGTTCTCTTCAAACCATGAAAACAAAAATCTCGACGATACAAGCAACTTTCTCTCAAGCTTAAGAGAATTAATATCATTGCTTACGACCTACTCCAACATCAAGACAATATCGACATGGCGTTTTTGTTTTCAAGGGACTCTCGCTATGCAGTCATGTTTTTTTGAAAGATTGACTCATTCTAAAACCACCATACACTGGTCCATTTGAAATAATTCATCAATTTTATTTGTTTTCTTAAATAACTTCATTACTATGTATTTTAAAGCTGTAAAATGTAAATATATTTAAGATTCTTGCAACAAGTCATCTCATTAAATGTGTCACAATAGCTTTTTCCCCAGATTTTAATTCTCTCCAAAAAGGGTCCCCCATCATGTTCACCAAATTTAAGCTCAATCGATCCAGTTCAGATTTTAGAATTTAGATAGACAAAACCGTATTCAGTACACGTATTGTTATAACTTTCTACAATCATTCTTTTTTTTATTAATATCATCAGATTTATCAGACGAGATCTGGAAACTGATTGGCTGTAACATACTTTTAAAACGTATGTGAATTAATTTCTTCTCGATTAGTTGCACATTTCATGTTGTAATAATAAATTACATCATTCGGATAATGGTATTTCACCATTGAATGATGCTAAGAAAAAAATATTCATTTCATTATATTAAAATTATGTCACAGCAAAATATTTCAATTTTATAAGCGTATGATTAAGATAAACCCAAAATTTCTCAAAAAAATACATATATAATCTTCAACTATCACTTAAATAATATATGAAGAGAACAAAAATTTTTAATATCTTTTTTCAACCAGTAGAAGTCAAATACACTTTACTAGCGTGCTCTGAACAATATTGTTCCAGCTGTCCAGAAAAAGTTTTCTATAATGTTTATTACATCAAGTATAATTATATAAACACATAAAAAATAAAATTAATGATATTTAATAGCCCCAATTATGACCTCACAGGGTTTTTTTGCAAAAATTATGTCAAAAGTATAATTAACTACAATATTATGTAATATATCACACGTTATCTTGCTTCTAAAACATCCACCACATTCTAATTTAAATAGATTGGCCCAATAGCCAAAAATTATATAATTGACCATTCCAGACTACCTGGTTTTGACAGGTCGATCATATTGGGCTGAGTCCCCCGATCAGCTGGAGTTGAAGTTTGTGTGTTTTGGCATGTGGTATAAGTTAGTTGGTTGTCAAGTAGACTTTGTAGATCAATGCATGATCAATGTCAATACATTTTATGTAAATAATAAAAACTTTACAAATAACTCATGTAGCAATCAGTCATACGTCTCTGAATTGAATTGAATAATAATTAAAATAAAAAAACAAACAACAGAGAAGTTATGGGATTCAAGAGTAGCGAATACAGATGCAAGGAGAGATCAATTACAATAACTTAAGGGTACAATCAGTAAATTCAAAAAAATATTTATTTTTTATGTCGTTCTTTTCATTATAAAGAAAATAAATTGTGTTGAATTTTGGGGAATGCGCTTCGAGAAAAAACGTAACCTCAAAATAAATATTCAATGAAGAAACACTTTCCGAGGTGATTAGCCACAAATAATAACAATGATAAAGAGTAATATAATGGGAATTGTTCATTTGTATATAGTTCCTTGTGTATCTTTTCGACTTTCTTTCTTCTTACACTCTAACAATAGAGATGTGTAAATGTAGGCTAATTCATTCAATTTTTATGTAACGAACAAAAGAAGTGAGAATTTGGTACTGATTTATTAATCGGCTGTAAATGTTGAAGGAAGTTATTAATCGATTAAATCTTGATTGAAGATTTCTCTTTTATAGTGTTATCATAAAACTATTTGATAAGCTAAAAGCAGTGCCGGATTTATATTTTTTATGAGTGTAGGCCACTTTTATCAGCCGCCCCATGTACATACCTTTCTAAAATAATAAAGGAGGACCCTTTACTACGAATGGAAAATTATTATTTATATAAACGAATGAACTAGTCATCAAGAAAGAGAGCGTAATAAAGAAACAAGATATACAATTTTTTACGGACCTTTTTAATAGCAAAATCATCTATAATATCATCATAAGTTTCTTTCTATAGGGATTTATTGAAAGTATAAAAAACCATGAGAAAAAAAGTGGACGTGTCAGACTTTTATCCTCTGAAATCAAGTGACCGTCCTCTGAAATCTGCCGCCCCTAGGCCGCGGCCTATACGGCCTATTTATAAATCCAGGACAGGATAAAAGACGTTTTTATTGTCTAGAATAGAGATGGCGCTATAAGTATATACTAAAAATCTCTTTAGTCTGAAAAAAATATAATAAACATATTCAGGCTCCATTTCATCTTTCTTTGGGTGTTGAAAGGAGTAGTGAAGTGTATGGATGACGGGAAATAACCCACATTAACGCGCGTCAGGAGATATACAAAGACGATTTATCTGCAATTATTTATTCACGAACGACAGATTCATCTTCTTTACAGCTAAGATTGATGTATTTGTTGTTTTTAGGAGTTTTTCTTGCTTTACAGTCTCATTATTCGTCAGATTATTTGGTCATTTGAGAATCTGTGACATTAAATTTTACAAAAAATTAACAGAATAACCAAAATAACCTTCTCACACAGAGGCGACAGTTTCGTTCTTTTTAAAAAGTGCCTCCATTATTAGATACATACCAATTCTGTTAATTTGGTTTTTATGTAAACAGTAGGCAGTGGTTTGTTTTTTTGTAAGTCTGCAATTGTTCCTTAGTGTAGTTATCTAAACCGCTCAACTATTTTTCGGCAGTTTTCTCAGTGTCGAAACTGTCAATGTCAAATCAAAATGCTCATTCCTGCAACAATCTGTTAGGTAGGTACTTATAGAACATACAGTGCTATTCAAAAGTCCCCTCCCCCTCGTATCTTTTGAACGGCTACACTCACATTAATAAAATTTGGAGGGTGAAAATAAAGTGTTGTAAACTTCTCTACGAATGGTAACAGGTGACGTAATAGTAATAGATGACGTCACAGTGGCACTCTGGCCAATAATTTTAAATAGGACCTTATGGCGAGTGATATCTCGTTTGAAAGGCATTGACATTGGCTACATAGCCATATTAATTTTGTTTGGGTTTAAACTAATTTTGACGGATAAATTAAATAAATACCAAAATTATTGAAATTATTTTTTTAAATTTAATCAAATATCAACAATGGATTCTTATAGCAAGTGTTCGAAATGTGCTTCGTCTACTTGCTGACAATACATCCTATTAGTAAACTTTTGTCGTACTCGTTCGAATGTGTCAGCTAAAATTGCATTGCATTCTTCAATAATTCTTTCTTTCAAAACGCCAATGCTATCTGGTGCCGTAGTATAAACCTTGGATTTCAAGTACCCCCATAGAAAAAATCTAATGGTGTCAGATGTGGTGACCGAGGTGGCCATTCTATAGGACCTCGCCGGCCGATCCATCTACCTCGATATTCTTCATCCAAGTAATGTCTTACTACACCATAATAATGTGCAGGAGCACCATCTTGTTGAAATGTTATTTCCAGATGGCCGAATTCATCTGGATTATCTTCCAGATTTTCAAGAATTAACGGCTCAATTGCATTTTGTAACATCTCCAGATACACTTAACCGCTTTAATTTGAATTAAGGAAAACAGGACCAACTATGTGGTTTCCCAAAATACCTGCCCAAACATCTGGAAATTGGCTATGCTGTTCACGAAAGATGTGAGGATTTGTGTCACTCCAATACCTTACATTTTGGGTATTCACATTTCCATTGAGGCAAAAAGTACTTTCGTCACTAAAACAAATTGTTTTTGTGTAATGTGGATTTTAACTAATTTTATTTGTCATAGATTCACAGAATTCGAGTCTTCTGTCGGGGTCGTCATCCGAAAGGTGGTGCACCATTTTTAACTTGTATGGATGAAATGTATTTTTAGCCAACACTCTCTGTACTGTACTTTTACTTACTTCACAGATAGACGCAACTTTAGTTGAAGAGGAAGTAGGATTTACTACCATTTCAGCTACTATATCAATTTTTTTATCATCACTAAATGTTGGTCGACCAGATCGTTTGGCATCTTGAACACTACCTGTTGCTTCAAACTTGTGAAGAAGCTTCCCCAAATAAGTTCTCGAGATAGGGCGATGTGGGTATCTCTCATTAAATGAACTTTCCGCTCTATGGAGATTCTCTCTAGATTCACCAATTATTAAAATAGCTGCTACTTTGTCGGCTTGAGTACGTACCATTTTGCCTATGTAAACTCTTAAACGTCTCGTTAAACAATAATAAAATTAAATATTTAAGCTATTTTGAAAAACTTTGCAAGGCAACAAATACTATTAAATTAGAAACGTCAATTTTTTTGACAACTAATCAGAGGCGGACTGAAAAATCTTCAATATTTAAATGTGAAATAATAATTTTGGTATTTATTTAATTTATCCGTCAAAATTATTTTATACCCAAACAACATTAATATGTCAATGCCTTTCAAACGAGGTATCACTTGCCACTTGCCATCGAGGTGGGGAGGGGACTTTTGAATAGCACTGTATATGAAACGGTGTCGCTTCCATGTGAGTGGATTATTACGTGGTAAGCACCAAATTGAAATTTTTCGAGTTAATGACACAAAAAAACAAGGTAAAAAGAAGGCGGTGTGTTAAAAAGGTAACAAATAGAGAAAATAACAAGTTGTTTTCTTATTTTTTGGCTCACACTGTTTACAGATATTCGTCGATGATTTCTGTTGCCATTTTTTCATTACTAATCCATATTCCTCATTCTATTATGTAAAATTAATATTGATTTTTCTGCCAGTACTCCATATTTATAGTTTATCTCATATCGTGTCTCTTAAAAATGGTCATAACTTTTCGAATAACCTACAAAATTTAGTACGACACCATATTGTGAGAACGGGGATCAAGTCAAAGATTACAGAATGAAAATTCTGTCATCTTTGATCAAGTGTTTGAATATGAGTGAATAACAGGATGTCCTCTTTAATTTCAAATACTTTTTTTAACAATGGAACTGTCACACTGAAAACTCACCTTATGTATCTTAATTTTTGATCATAACAACTGAAATTGGAGAAAATAATACATTTGATTTTGTTAAAAAGTGAAGGTAAAGGATCTACATGATTACTTTTTATTTTTTTCTATGAAATTGATAGGAAAATAGAGAGGGGGTAAGTGCAGAATTACTGAAGAAGATTGATTAAAATTCAGCCATATTAAATAAACCAAGTCCAAGGTGTTAACGAAGACACTTTTTAATTAAAGTTAAATAAAAAAATATTTAAATTTTAATGAATACAAACTTAGGTATTTATATAAATATTCGTATTCGATTATTCCAAGTTGAATATAGATCAATAATGTCGATTTCAATGCAGTTATTTTACAAATTCATTTAAATACAAGTCGTCCTTACTATATCGCCAACAACTGTGCCTTGTAAGACGGCCTTGCTCTGCTTGAGAATGCGAGCTATCATTATTATTTTTCCAATTAATATATATATAGAAACTATTTCAAACTTGATTGATTATATATAAAAATAAATAACCAGGGTATTTGTATAGAAAGTTATAAATTATCTGAAATTCACATTTTACAATGAAAGTTTAAAAAAATTACCGAAAGAAAATATAATTATTGATGATAAAGAAGTTTGTGATTTGCTGGTGAGTATACAGGTAGATTACGTAAGTTATAACGTAATGTAAGTGGAATGTTGATTTAAATCATCAACAGAAACGACAAGTAATACTAAGAAGTTGGTTCTTATGTAATTCATCTACCATAACCTAAAAATTTGCGATATAAGCACAGATTATAAAGAAAACAGATACGAAAGCTTGACAGAGAACAGTAAAAAGGGAGAGAGATGGGTGGACATACCTATTTAAATGCACAAATTTGTCAACAGGGTTGTCAATTTGCATAATATTTCCTTCAATTTACGATCATAGGTCAAATATTTGATAAGCATTTTTTTTAAGTGTGATAGTTATACAGATACAAATATTCGATAATTACTTGTTTTAATAGTTATTTATGTACAAACCCTCGGGCCAGAGGCCCTCGGCTTCATAAGACGTCGCCCTCAGGGCATAAACATCTGTTTATGCCTGCGTTTTAAAGTTTTTGATATTAACTTTGGTGCTACAAATTATTATCAAAACTCTCCCTTGCATAGGTGTATATTGTATTCCTTTTGATAATAAATAAAATAAGAATTATTTGTACTTGAAAATTTGGTTGATTTTTGTAATTATTTGTGTTATCTAAAAATGTATTTATGGCGCAGTTTTAAAGATTTAGTGGAAACTTCCAAAAAAAAACTAGATTCGACACTAGAAATTGTTATTGTCCCCGAGTCAACAGTGCAATTTGGTAAGAAATTCAGAAAATATTTTAAACTGGCAACATCGCCGCCATACCGAGTTAAAGGTGCAAGGTCATTGACGACGGAGCTGAAAATCATTTGATGTTTTACCGGGATTCGTATCTGTTCTCTTTATAATCTGTGATATACCTAAATGAAAAATAATTAAGAAAATAAGTGAGGATGGAAGTATAAGGGGAAAGTTATGTAGCTCTAGTTCTGATGGTGGAACCAACAAAATAGAGATATTTTAACTTAAACTGACATTTTTCAAATAGTAGCAGTAATTTCAGCTAAAATTTGTTGTGTCAAATTATACAGGAGTGAAATTGACATTAAAAGTTCCCCTCTATTAAAAGCTTTTTACTTTTACTGGTAATTTTACTCATAGGATTTTGGATAGTGTTTCTTGAAGACTTCCAAATTTGGTTTCTATTGAAAAAAACAGACCTCGTATTTTCGAGCTCATTCTTCATTCACATTGGAATTTTTTGAGTCTACGGAGATTTTGGCCGTTATCTAACTGTTGTGCCTAATTTTAGCAACTATTTCCTAAAGTAAGGATCTTGATCAGTCATTTTTGCTATTTATCAGGAAAACATAGCGAGACTTTCAAAAATGTCAAAACCGCTTCATGTCTTTTCACTCATCTGGTCTCACACATTTTTTTAATACAATATTCTGTTTTTCCTTTCGCTTTCTTGCTCTGAGGAGATGTATTTGTTGAGCTGAGTCACGAATGAAAGCTGCTACACTTGAGATAACTATGCTGTACGGTGCAGTTTCACTCATCCACATTTTAAAAACTTTGATAATTTCATTTGCTTCTAAGTATATACTGTGATAAAGGATACAGAAGACAAAGGATTATCATAATGTCGGATAGTCCAGCAGCCATTAAGGCACTGAGCTCTTGTGTAATCAGTTCCAAAATGGTGTGGGAATGCCTCGACAAACTCAATGAACTAGGCGAGAACAACATAGTCACCTTACTATGGATTCCAGGACACACTGGAATAGAAGGAAATGAAATAGCAGATGAACTAGCAAAGAGAGGGACTGAAATACCTTTCAGGGGGCCTGAACCCTTTTGCGGAATCAGCCCCAATGTAATATTGGAAGAAATAAGTAAAGCCGAGAAAAAGAGAAGATCTGACCATTGGAAAGGTCTAGTGGGGCTTATACAATCAAAGACTCTTCTGGGTGACTACAACCTATTGAGATCAAAAGAATGCATAAGTCAAAGTAAAACTGCGCTAATAGTCTTAACAGGGATCCTAACGGGACATTGTCGCCTGAATGGGCACCTGAAAAAGCTCAAAATAGTGGAAGAAGAAGAATGCAGATTTTGTGGAATGGAAGAAGAAACCTCCATCCACATACTTTCCAACTGCACAGCACTTCAGAATCTTAGAGCACAGCACCTAGGAGATTACATTACAACATTTGCCTAAGTTGAAGCCTGCAGACATCCTAAAATTCCTCCGGGAAATAGGACTAAAGGAACTACTAGTTTCTGAGACTCCTCAGAAACTGAGTAGAAGTAAGGGGGCACAATAGATCTTGTAGGTCTCAGTGAATGTCACCCCAAAACACACACATACATACAAGTCTATACTGTGATTTTCGAAATATCCTCTCTGTACAGTACACAAAAATACCGCCTCGAAAGCACGTGCACCCTTGGGTTTGAAATAAAAGGTTTTAAGACGATCTATCACATCATAAAACTAGATTTCGACTATTTACTCGATAAATAATCAGTATAATGCTTCAAAAATTCTAGCCAAAAGTTAGCATTTGCATAACAGTTAATTTAAACTACAATTTACAAAAAAAAAACGTCAGCTGCGCGAATAATGCCAGTCAGATGACTTTACAAACCATAATAATAAAAAAGCGGTGTTAAATCACAAAATAAACAAACTAAAAAAAACACCACATGCGTGAAGGTTTTGTTTACAGGCCGCGGGCTCGAATACGACCTACACCTCAACGGGTAGTACCTACTATAAGGCAGTACCGCTAAGTGCTGACCCACACTTCCATCTATAATGTTAACATATCGAATCTAGTTAACGGTGTGAGTTCATTAGACTTAGTCTTATTAGACAATATTATGTGTTTTAGGTTAAGTCGTCTGCAACCGCTTCTGATGGCACTATAGTATTGGTTCCAATGTAGAAGGTCGATAGAAATGGGGTCAGTCGAACGAAGACAGACGCACAAAAATTTTTATCTGTTCGCATCGACCGATAGTTTATGTGATTTGATTCAATTCTGATTTAATCTGTAATCACGTTAATCGTTTTTTTAGGTATTATTTACCAGGAAAATTAAAAGTTTGACATATATTTCATTATAAAGGAAACATTCAGTTTACAACTTCAGAGAGTAGTAAACCGGAAGTACTTTGAGCATTTAAATGGGTGTTTCTCAAAATTGTTCAACTATGAAAAATGTTTGGATCAGTGGCGGCTCGTGAACTTTTTAAGAGAGGAGGCTGGACATAAAAATATTCAGCCAGTTGATTTAACCTTCGCGCAGCGACCGTACCAGCTACTTCAGTGACAAAAACCAACGTGGAGGTATAGTTTCTCTTGCCAAAAACATTTTTTTGTTCGCATAATTCATTATGCAGTGCTATTTTATCAAAAAATTCATATTTTAGAACTAAGTTATCTAAAAGTGTATTGGAAAACTCTTTTGAAAAACATTCGAATAAGCTTTTATTCGTCAAGTCAAAAAACCTCATAATAGTATCTAAAATTTCACAAAAAAGTTGTTATAACGTAGCTTCTTGTCTACCAAATTGTTTTCCTCCTCCTCCTCCTCCTCCTCCTCCTCCTCCTCCTTTTCACGGAAGAAGCCACATCAGTTGAAAAATTTTCAAGTGACATATTAAAATGCAATTCTGTATTACGGAAACTTGAAATTTTATCAATGAGATGCTTCAAACGCTCTCTTGAATAAATTATATAAGAGAATTTATGTTGTAAAATTTGAAAAATAACATCTGTTTGTTCAAGTATTAATTTAAAAGTATTAAGAAAATACAAAATTTAATTCTTCCCGCTAATCATCTAAAACAAAACAAGCACGCACGAACCCACGCTCGTATTCTGTATTCCGTAGTTCGTATATCATCGCAACCGCTAGGCTAGCCTCCGGATAGTGTTGCCATTTCCGCTTTTTCACGGTATTAGCAATTGGACTGGTAGAAAAAACGGCAACTGTGTTGAGCAACACGTGTTTCGAGAGAGATGTTTGTGGAATCTAGCCCCAGGACACTGTTGTTAGATTCTAAAATAAGTAGTGAAAACGAGGAATGAATTGTGAAATTAAAAAGTTTTAGATAAGCGGGAAGTAAAATAAAGAATAATCAACAAAATATTTCTGGAGCTATTCGCTCGATTAATTGTTGAGAAGGCTGAGCCTCCCTAGCCTCCTTCGAGGAGCCGCCACTGGTTTGGATATTTCTTGTGGGCTCTTCTAGAGGTAGGAGCCTCCGTAGATGGATCCACTACGATACCAGTATCTGCAGACAATTTATTTGTTCACTGGACTGTACGAGAAAAAAAAATAACCATTTGCACTGATTGTGCTTCTCCTTTCACGTATTACACTCTACCTTAAATATAATTGCTTAAATTCGTATTAAAAATATATATGTAGGTCTATATGTGTCTCCCACAAAAAAAGTATTACTAATTATAAATAATTCATGACGAAAATCTACCTACCCACGATTGTATTTATGACGCCGTATCGCTTTCTCTCGCTACCGAAGATTTGTTTATATGATTACCGAAATTATTATTGTTATTAATAATCTATTTTTAAAAACGACTGGGTGGCATTTAGAAAAGGAAACCACAATTGTGAGGTTATTTCATTTGCAATAGAAATAAAATGATGGGAAAAAGATCTGCACAAGGCTAAATTGTCCTTGTGGACATGTCTTAACATATGTGAAAATTTTTGGAGTTTATGACCCCAAAAAATCTGTTGAACTGTATGTGATTATATGGGTTTGTTCTCACAGAAAATCTCTGACAAGTAATAGACAGTTTTAAAACCAATCAAACCAATCAGAAATCTTTGTGTGAACGCTTTAGGGTCTTTGCGCCGAATCCGGATTGTCAAAGACTGTCTGTGATGGTTGTGGGAACAAACCTAATGTCAGACCGATGATCAGATATGAGCTATTGCTTGGCGGTCAAAAACAGCCCAAACAAAGATCCCTAGTACAAGTACAGCCAACAGGTATACAAAAACGTATAAAAAGTCAGTAAAAAGTAGTCATCTTCCTTTTTCGAAAAAAAAAGTACAAACATATACAGAGTGATTCATTAAGAATGTCCAATCTCTGAACTGTAGATTCTAGACCTCAAAATATGATGATTCTGATCAACATGCCTTATGCAAATACTTAAGAAAAAATCTAGAAAATAAAAACTTCTATAAACTGTAATATAACTTCAAATTAAAAATTGAGTGAGACGTGGATGTTTATCAAAGGTCAGATGAGAAAAACATGCCGAACACCCACTTTGCATAAGTATTTTTTTGCTCTCAATTTATTTAAAAATGGTACTAGTCTTGGAATCGTGAACAAGAAACTAAATTAAAGAGTAAAATTACTTTTATTGTAATGCTCACTTCTCGTGATATAGTGCGCAATAATTATATAAAAAAACATTCGGAAGTAGGTTCGCTCTCAAGAGATTCACTTAAAAGAAAACAATTCGAATTTATTTCAAAGATGCAGGTATTGTTGTCGAGATGATATTTACAAACTTACAAAAAATTTGAAGCACCACGAGATTATATCAAAATGTATTTCCGTAGATTATGTTACAGGGAACAATAGATTAAGGACCTACTTACAATAAAATAGTGAAAGGATACATGTTGATCTTACGTAATATCTACAGGTAGGTACTTATTAAAATTATATCATTATCAGCATCAACACAGATTTTTTACTATAAAATAATGAGGAAAAAATTTACAAGCTGGTTACGTAAATTACCAGATAAAAAAATGTGTAATAGTATTATAAAATATAAAGATAGTGTTTTATGAACAAAGAAGAATAAGTAGCAAAGCAGAATAATATTGTAAAAGCAAACACGCGCCCAAAAGTTAGATATATTGGAAATGTTTTAAAAATATACAGGTTAATTGATTAAAGTTATAAAGCCTAATAGGTCTGTTATTATAAAAGATACCAAAAAATGTATTCATAAGAGTAGATAGCTTTGAGCTTCATATCTCAAAAGTGTTAAAAATGTTACAGGGTTACAGAAATTTAAATTCTATATGGTTTGTATAAACAACTACAAGATATGTCTTATGGGATACTAAAATTCTTATAACGGTCTTCAAAACAATTAAATGATCCTTATACAACTAAAAAGGGCCCATTTTTATACAACTGTTTGGTCGTATAACAGTTCTATTTAAAGTTCATACAACTCTTATATGACTGTTTAATACACATTTATACAACTCTTAATCGACTGTTTTATAATCATTTATACAGCTACTATAAAATGATTTAATAGTGTGTCATGTAGTCACATCTATAAAATGGGATTGAAGCGGCACTATGAAGGTCTCAGAAAATGGTTGTATAATGCAATATATATATTTTATACCTAATGCTGTTATTTCGAGCACAATGGAAACATTTTGTCATATAGCAGTTTATAAGAGCATTTCATTTTTTAGTGAAGAATATCAGAACCAAATTATATTTCAACTTGAACGTGCATCATACATTTCATTTGTAGAAATGGAGACTTATCAATGGGCCGCTTGGGCGGACATCGATAGTAAAAATTATAATTTCATTTGGATGGTTTAATAGCACAAATTTTTTATGCGCCCCAAATTCTACTGATAGATTATAGGTAAAATATTTGGCAAGAAAATGAAGCGCTTCAATTCTGTTTAAGTTTCAGGTAGATACTTGAAACAATAATGGAATACTTTTTTTATGATTTTAATAGTTTATCATTTCATATGGATATTCTTTCACAATATAATTCTCTAAATAATAATAAAGGTCACATTTTTCAATATAGTTTCAAGTTTCTTACTCAATTGCTCATAATGGCGGCGATAGCGGTACAAGAATTGCTTATTTAAACATGGCAATTTATAAAACAACAATTTTATCCCAAAGAAATGCCTTAAACAATATTTTATTGTGAAATGGAACGGTATACGATAACTGTTTCATAACGAAGAATATTTAGTCACTATACAACTAAAAAGTGTTTTATAATGCAACGCAATTGAATGCCATACAATATTTATTATACAACATTATACAACTTCAATAAGACAAGCTTAAGTAACTATTTTATAATGTTGTAGCTGTTAGTTATATAGTATATTATAGAACTCTTATAAAATAGGTATAAAAGTCTTATAAAATGACATTTTTGATATTGTATAAACTTGAAAAGTATTATATGATTTTAAAAGAAATGATCGTATAATGCGTTATAGCATATATTGTAAAAGTCACTATAGAATCATTTAATACAAAATTTTTCTTTAAAAAACATAAAAGTCCTTAAAACAACGCTATTCGACTGTTATACAACAATTCAGTCCTCTTAGAATTCCATTTTGCTAGTTGGGGTTCCATAACTCGGTACCAGATCAAAGTAATTGTCTTTCAAATGGAACAACCTATATTTTACTTTAAAACTGGAATCTACTTCACTTTCACGATATGAGGTTGGAATTTGTTATACTTCCAACTCATTTTTTGTCAACATCGTAACAAGCGTAAAAAAATCTATTGAAGTCAAACCTCTTTAATTTAATTTAATTTAAAACGATCTCAAACATTAACGCTGGTTGAATAACGCTTTTTTGGACGCTTTACATTATTTTCACTTCTATGCATGTTTGTGTGTTTTTTTAGTTTTTCAAATTATAATATATTTGTATCTAATTTAACTGGACTATAAAGAAAGTAAGTACTTGAATTAAAAAAGAGAAGCCGCAGTCCTCTTTTGCGTATAATTTCGGTGATTCTTACAGTTAAACAATGGGTCGGAAACATATGCGACATCCGGTATAATAAGTTAAATACCCACTTATAATGTGCAATTTTTTTTTCAATTTACAGTTATCTCTAATAATACGAATAAACGTCAATAATTACAGTTTACCAAAACGAAATCAGAGGACGAATCGTAATAATAAATACGTATAGTTAAATGTGATTTAATTGGACGAGTTGTTTGCATTTATTTAAACCGGAAATTTCAAGAGAACTGTTATGATTGTTTACAACGGAATAATAATAATAATCATTCATTGTAACCGAAGAAAACGTAATTGTTACTTACTATATGGCGTTTGCGTTCGGCCGAGCCTTTTAACCACAACAACGAATTGATTGAGCAATTTAGCACATAATTAATTTATTTTTAACGCCGAATTTTTTCTGCTTGATCCAAAAATTTTGTTTGACTCTTTTGTAGAAAGAAAAAAATGGAAAAAATTGGTTTATGTTTATAATAAGCGAATAGAAAAAAAATATTATTATTCGCGCTTAAGCCCATTTGAGCAATGATTGTAATGTGAGTTATATAATAAAACATTTTTCTTTAACTAAAAGTGACAGAATATTAAAGAATTTATTCTTTTATACACCTTTAAACTTCCCAACCATGGAGAACAACGTTTAGTTTTGCTGGAAAGAAGTTTAGTTGAAGTATACTCAGTTTATTACATTGTTGAACTCCTATCATTTATTATTCTTCCAGTTTATTTATTTATTTTCACCACTATTATTATATAGGCGTTATAGGCATTATATGGTCCATTTTTTGTCATTTCATTTAATTTAACTTGACTATTTGATTGTTATTATTGTGATATCAATCTAATGTTGAGTAACTTTAAATTAAATATCGAAAAATAAACCATAAATGCCATTATTCAATAAAAATTAAACCAGAAGAGTTGTCCTCCTAGGTCATCGTTCATCCTGTCCTTCCCAGGAAGGTGGACAGGTAACTAGGAGACATCCACTTAATATCGGCAAGTGTAGGCCAAGATTCACCAAACGCTCTCTTATTGACGATAACTCCGGCCACTCGCAGAATACATGCCTGACAGTTTTATCTTCCTGTTCACACATCCCGCATAGAGGTGTGTCCACTAGTCCCATAGTATGGAGGTGTTTCCTTAGTTGGCAGTGGCCAGTCAGAAATCCTACTGTTAAACGTAGGTTTTTCCTGGTCATCGCCAAATATTTCTTCGGCGCTTACCAGGGTCGCCAAGGGCGATCCTGGCAAGACTGCATACTTTGCTTCCATCCCATCTCTTAAGGGATTGGGCATGGGTGTAACGTTTGGCTAGTTCCGCAATTGTCGAAGTCGTTAGGCCGTAGGTGTCACTGGGTCCTAAAATTTTTAGTCCAGCCGCTTCCCTGGCTAAAGTATCGGCAATGTAATTATCTTTACTCCTGTCGTGCCCTTTAACCCACCTCAGGATAATATTGTTACCTGCCGAGACGTTAGCTGAATCTTGGTGGCACTTTAGTACTAGCCCCGATATAACACGTTGTCTGTTCAAGGCAACTACAGTAATTTTGGATTATGCCGCCGAAAGCTGTAAAATTGCAGGAATCTTCTTTTTCAGATGTTAGCGAAGATCACAGACGTGTCAAAGGTGTTAAAGTTACGGACGGGAATATATATAAAGTATATTTCACAATATTTCGTTGACTCGGTATCTGGTCTTGAGGATTTGATAATAAGTCCCTCATTGTACAGTGAACAGTTAGGAACAGCCAAACATTTCAGTTGTAAAATATTAATACTATTGCTATTGTTATTGAATCAACGACTATCTGCTGTGGGTTTTCCGCCTGAATCAATCATTCTGATGTTAAGTTAAAGCGAAATATCTTGGAATTGAGTATACTTATGGTTTGAAACTAGTATTTAAAAAATAATGGAATACTCTGCACGAAATAATAAGTATGTGTGAACATTCAGGGTAATTAGCAAAATTTCATAACCAATTTCTTAAGAAATTCAATCAATCTCCTTTGAAAAATTATTTTTATTTAAAAAAAATTGAAGCACGCTACTGCTTAGATAAGAAATAAAATATCATTTTATTTGTATTGACGAGTAATTTACATGTAAATTATATTTACCTCTATAAAAATAACGTTGTTTTCGCATAATATATAAAAAAACGAGAATTCCTTGTTCTTACAATCGCAAATAAAATTTAAAACAGTAGAAATGTAATTTCTAACAGAAATTATTCGCATAAATATTGTAGAGTATATTATAAACACGACCTTTATCCACTATAAAATCCTGCCTTACTTAGCATGCAATATCGAGTATAAAATATGGTGATAGAATATTAGGTAGTAACCTTGAATAAAAGGTGTAGAATAATTATTGTGTAGGATAGATAGGATAGACTGGAATATGCCTGGTTTGTTTGAATTTGTGTAGATTTGAAAAAAATAATTGGGTGAAGAACATTCCACAATATGTTGGTTGACTCGGCATCTGTGGTTGAGCATTTACTGATAAAAGTTTATAAATCCCTCACTGAACAGTATACAGTTACATATCTGTAGTCGGTGAAAATATTTAGAGATTAATAATTAAAGTTGAACTGTTGAAACATACAGGGTGGCCCACCGTATACGCTTTGATTAATTACATTTATTTCATGTTGTCAAATATGTTTCAAATAAAAAATATGTAGTTTATATAATAACCCACATTTTGTAAATATTTATCAAAAAGTGGAATTTTTGATAGGGAAAATTAATCAAAATATAACAAAAAATAAAAAATTGACACTTCTACCTTGATATCATTAACTGGTCTTGTAGCATTACCTGAAATTGAAAAAAAAATTATTAATCATTATAACCAATTTTAATCTTTATATTAGCATTTATATGTAAAGGAAAGTTGAAGACCCTGAAGAACTTTAAAAAGAAAGCAAATTCCGTTCGAATTATTCAACCATATAATTTTAATCCATATTCAAAGGATATATAAAGGAACTGAAAAAACGATTTTGAAAAATTGGAATCACGGTCATTGATTATTTGTAAATCACTTTCATATTTGTTGACACGTTTTCAAATCTCGATAAGTTTATGTTTAAAATTTACTATTTGGTACTTAGCCTAGTCAACATGTGCCTTCTTAGGTCAACATTTTTACCCTCCTCGGAAAATTTTGATCGAGGTGTTATTCGATTCGTCATCGCATCTACAAACTTTATGAAACAGTTGGAGTGGCGCTTGTAGCAATTACCAAAGTAATAAAAAATTTATTTAAAAAAAAGGGAGGGGGGTTGGTTTTTTGCAAATATCTCAAAAAGTAACATCCCGGAACTGTAGGACCAATATTAATAATTTTGCCGAAAGTTTGAAAATACGATGGGATGACAAATCGCATGACACCTCGATCATAATTTTCCGAGGCGGGTAAAAAATTTCTACCTAAAAGGCAGATGTTGACTAGACTATATATTATGTTTTGTAGAATAATTAACACACGAGGCTAGCTCATTCACTTTCAGAAAAATTTGGGGATCCGTTTGAAAAATAAACAAGAAAGTTGAACCATTAGAAAAATCTAGCAAGGCTCAGACAATATAATCCTGGCACAGAATAACACACTTACATGGAAAAAAGCTTATATGTAGCATTGATACGCGTGGCAAGTGGAGTGTCCACTTTTCAAAGACCTAATAATAATGAGAACTGATTTTATGAGAAGCACTGTGTCGCTTCGGTGTGAGTGCTTTATTCTGTGCTCCTGGGATACAAGTGGAATAAAAAGAATGTATAAACCAGAGGAAAACTGGTCTAAGAATTCTGACCGGTGTCCTAACAGGACACGAATTGCAACATTGATATAAAGATGATGCAGAGCTGCCAAAAAAATTAGATACCTATTCGCATATTCTTCCCTTAGACTATTGAATAATATTTTACATCCACTTTATATTGATTTATGTAAGTGGTGATTTTTCTTCATTATATTCAACTCATGAGAAAATCTACTACCCAACTCAACTATTAGAAAATTAATCCGGTTGGTAACATATATGTCTCGGTTATCCCACCCTATTTTGTTGAAGGAGGACCTGAACAAAATAGGGCTGTATAATGAAGTTCCAAAAAGGACACCGAAACTATGAGACGCTGGACCACAGGAGGCAGAAACTGTATGGTAGACCCCAAATGACTCTAGACTTCTACATCCGACCAGCAAAGACCAGTATGAGTTAATACAGGGAACGGATTGGCTGAATGGGCAGTAGTCAGAACACTAGACTAGGAGGATCCACAATAAGCCCAGGGGGTATGGTATTGAAAATTCTATGCTGCTAGTACCTACTCGTATTTGTAGCTGGAAGTTAAATCCTTTTGGAACGATTTTTTTCGTAATAAAATATTACAAAAAACACCGAAAATTGACGGAAATAATTGTGATGCGAATATCACCTACTAGTTTTCCAATTCCAATTTATTCGCAATCGTGTTCAATTCTTACGTTAAATGATACTCCTGTTAATTTTTAACACTGCATAAATGGAATCATTTAGTGTATCAACAGTTAAATTCAATTATAAATCGTTTGAATAATTTGCTTCGCATTAAATATACAAAATATTTAATAGTAGCATCTGTTATGTGTTATGCGGCCAAGCATAATTCTCTAAAGCTCAGAAGCGTACGTTCAAATTATCTTTGTAAGAAAATTGATATTTACAATTTATTTGTTGTATTTCATCTTAATTTTATTTATTTTTAGCTCAAGCTAATATGTCACACTGTACATATTGTAGAACTTTTTATCATTAACCAATTATTGCTCCCTTTCCTTAAAACCCCATACTGGTTTTTCTCGGGTTTCAAAGCTTCATGTGTTTACCCAATTTCAGCTTGATTGGCTTAAAATATATGTCAACAACCCCATTTCACTCCTTTTAAATATCGTAGCGTACGCCTCTGCTAACTAAACAAAAGCTCCATGTTAATTTCATTACAATCATCTAACGTATATTACCCATTGTTTATAAACGATCGCAGCCCAATAAAATTTAAATTGTCACTGTTATGGACCATGAAGTAACTCAAATTTTATTGTAAAAAAAATTCGTATTCAGTCATTAGTACGGTACTGGTTGTTAACAGTGCGGTGAAAAGCAGCGTACTAAACCTAAATTCCCAATCCAGGCAAATGTTTGCTTTGTACAAATTCATCCACCGTGTCTTTGTATTTAAGCAAAGTGATGTTTAACATTTATGTTAAATTTCCGTTATATATTTTGTATTTTCGAGCTGTACAAAAAACACTACTAGCTGTGAAGTTGACAATTATTGCTTCTTCTAGCCAACTGAGGAGTTGAACTTCTCTATTAGTGGTTAATATTTTCTATTATTAAACTAGGTGAATAATGGACAAATTAAAATATTTTGAGAATTCAGGGATGGTAGTTCAACAAAAACTAGTACAACATAATTTTGTAGATCCAGGAGATTGTGTTTAACATATAAAATTCGCGCCCAGCCAAAAATGATTGATGAGATATACCGAGTACATTCATAATATATCGAAAACTGACTGTATACTTGTCAGTCAGACGATGGAATAAACGCTTTTCGTGGTGCGTGTGTGAATTATTTTCAATTTTTGTCTTAAATTTGGCTAGTGGTGGAAAAAATTGTATATATACACCATGGTGGTGAAGACATTTATAAACCTCGCAAATAATTTTGGTGCTCGGTCAATAAATCTTCACCACCTTGGTGTATAATATTCTATTCTGTCTATTGATAAGTAAATCAAAAAATGTTGAGTATTCAACACTGGTGAAGAAATTTGGATCCATGGAATGTACAATAGTATATTGTGCAACAAATGGGAAAGTTCAACTTTTCTCACGATTGTGGAAGTTTATGGCACGAGTCCGAGGGGCGAGTGCCGCAAGCACACGTGTGAGAAAAGTACTTTCCCACATGTTGCACACACTGAATTCTCAAATAAATTGCGCTGGAGCTTGTGACGCCGCTAGTAAGTACAGCGTGAAGCACTTGAAATTGGAGTATTTTACACCTATATCTCTTTAAGTCTTGCTCGCACTATAAATTTGTAGATATCAAAACTGTATGAAAGTTTATGATAAAAGTAGTTAAATTTTCAATAGGATCATTAGAAGAAGATGAATGTCAAAGTTTGCCAGAAAATGACAGAATACTATAAGTTCCAGATTGATTCGTCAGGTTATTCAGTATGATGCCTAATCGCTGCCATGCTATAGTTTCACTCGATTTTTATCAACTTAAAACGCTCAGATTAACTCGAAATTTTGCATACTTGTCAAGGACACATTACTATACGATATAGTAGTCAAATATAGAGTGCTCCATAAAAAAAACATAGCCAAGTGGAACGTGAACTTTGCGTTCAACCTTTCAGCTTTTATATGAATGAATTTCTTTAGAGTTTTGATTTTTGGTGGAACGGACTACCGATTTCACACTTGTGATTTGTGGTGAAAACAGAACAGTAGATATTGTTCAGCAGAGAATCCTAATTGGATGCGTGAGACACATACTCAGTACCCTCAAAAGGTGAACGTTTGGGCCGGTATCATAGGCGACCATATTATTGGTCCTATATTTATAGATGGAAATTTGACAGCTGAAAAATATTTAAATATGCTTAGGAATGAAGTTATTCCTGCGTTGGCAAACTCATCCCAACGCAATAGATCCTAGCTTACCGAATGAAAATGTTTGGTTCTAGCAAGACGGGGCAACACCCCATTATGCTTTAATGGTAAGAACTTATTTAGATGAAATCTTCCCCAATAAATGGATTGAACGAAGAGGTACTATCGAGTGACCAGCTAGATCGCCAGACCTTACGCCGTTAGATTTTTTTCTGTGGGGTTATCTCAAGAACAAAGTATATGCAACATAAACCAACTAGCATTGTAGACCTCAAAGTCAGGATAACTACAGAAATACGGAATATTTTACCTCAAACTTTAAACAAAATTGAGGAGGAGTTCCATAGGAGACTGTGCTATTGCCAACAACTATGTGGAGAACATTTTGAGCATTTATTTTAATGTATTAAAATCAAATACATCAGGTATTTTATGTATGTTTTTATTAACTGTAAAAATAAAAATTTTACCCTGTATAATTCATAATTGACCATACATTATTTAGTTTGTTGGAATCGGTTTATTAAGAGGATTTCAAAAATATGCAAATATACATTAAAAAAAACAACGCCGACTATGGCATACTTGCGTGAATCACCCTGTATATTTACATTTATGTTTACATAACGCACAACTCAATTCAAAAGTTGACGTGTCTCGGTATTTTTTATAATTTTCTAAAATAATGACATAAAGAATTTTATTCCATAAGTGGTTTCCACACTGTATATATTTTTGTGCAAAATCTTTGATATTTTTTTGTTATGATTACTAACCCCTTTATCACAAATTCTTTTGTAAATTTCACGACAGAGATTATATACATTCTTTTTACTCAGTTTTATTTAATATACAAAAACGTTAAGTTATTTTTTTTAATTAACAGATTAAAAGTTAGCTGACCTTTAAATTCGATTTTGCTTCTGAATTTTCTTTTAGGAGAGAAAATTAGTGGCGCCCTAATTTTTCTTTTTCCCAGTCTGTTTAAAATTAATTCATTTTTCCTAAGTTTCATAAGGTAACAAAGCCCTGCGAACTGGCTTAGTTTACCTCCGAATTTAATCTGTCAGTTAGACAAAAACCTGCAGTATATTCCATCAATATTTTTTTTAACGCCATTCAACATTTTTTCGTTTCATTGGCGCTAAACATTTATTCAAACGTCATTTTTCGTTTCACAAGATCTGGCATCGAGTTTGAAAAAAAAAAACTAAAAAAACACACCTTATAGTAAATCGAACTACACTGTATAAATAAACTTTTAGTTCACATCCGGTTAGCGAATGAGTAAACAAACATTCAAGAAATTGGTCCTTACGCATTATTTTTTACAAAAACCTTTCAATAACTTTCTTATAACCAATAGTCCTATTAAATATGTCTAGTCAGCAAAATAATAAACGTTTTCTTTTTCGTCGTGTGCGCTCCACCACAGATGAACATTAAAAATGCAGTTCGTCTTCGAAACAAGTGACCCACATCCTGCCGTTTGTATCCGTTTTGTTTATTTACTTCTACTAGGTAACTTGACTGACTGACTCATTGAATCCGCTGAGCAGCTCTAGAATTTGTTTCATTCATATGTGGATGCGAAAATACCGTTGTAGATTTCAACGAGTAGATAACCATTTTTAATGGGACTTAACTGAGAAATATGGGACAATACTGGATACTAATCGATGCATTTGTGTCAAGTTAAACGTTTAAAAATCAAAATTTTGTTGGAAAGTTACAGGAAAGCTTTAACACACATTAAAAAATAGTATAGGAAGTAGATATTACAGAATAATAATTATTCAAACGCTTTATAAGTTTTGTAAACTATTTTTCAAAGACAGTGATCGTTCAACTAAGAAGAAATAACTACTTCCCGGGCTATAGGTACCGACGGATATTGGATTACACTAGAAAGTCAAACGGGGTTAGGTAGATATTTGCGTATTTGCGCCTCATCAGTACAAGGTATATGTTATCCGTCCGCGAGCTTAAAGCCTAATCACGGACTGAAGAATACCCTAAAATCATAATCAATACATGTCTTACAGTAACGGAAGTGTAATCCAATATCCGACGGGGCCTAAAGCTCGAGAAGTAGTTGTTTCTTCTTAGTTGAGCGGTCGCTGTCTTTGAAAAATAGTTAGTAGTTGTCATTGTCTGCAAGTTCAATCATAATTTGTCGTATTTTGATGTTTGTTTGAAGCTATGGAGCCTGAATCAGATGAAATAATGTAATGTGTAAGCGTGAGTGTAAGGTGAATACAATTTTCATATGAAATATTACCAACAATTATTGTGTAGGATAAAACCAATGCTGAATTTCATCTTATAAAAAAAAATTTTTATAAAAAGAATATTACCAACAATTATTGTGTAGGATAAAAATTATGTGTAAACCATGGCAGTAAAGTGCTTTTCCAGGCCTCAAGAAGTGGCCAGACTCGGCTGCATATCTTCTTTCGGCCTGAAAAATGCCACTTTACCGCCTAGGTATACAATATACTATTTTAGTATTGGAAGTGTTTTTTCACACTTAAATTATTCTTATTTAGTGGACTCAATAGAGTACACGCATATTTCATATTTTGCTTGGATATTAATTTATAATAGTAAATATGATATCAAAAATTACTAATAATAGGAAATAAACTAGTTTCCATTGGAAATTACTCCCAAATTTTAAAATAAAATTCAAATTTCAATGCACAACGACCACTACCCGAGTATTTCCGAACGCTACCGATGATACGTGTGATGTCATATCTCTTGTGTTCACTTATGTCAATATGGCCGGTATTGCATTAGGTTATGTGTTGTTGTGTGTTTATATTGTATTTTAATCAACTATTAATTGCTTCATCGACGTTTGTTTGAGACCATTACGTGTTTGTGTGTGTTTTTTTTTATTTCTAAAAGTCAACGTGAAGTGGAAAGTGGACATAAACATTCGATATTTCCGAGGATATTTTAAAACTTTTGGAAGAATATATTTTATTTACTAGTTCAGTGTTCAGTGACGATTCTTTTATATTTTGTGAGTAAAGATATGGCTTTATGGCTAGCGAAGGTTTTGTAAAAGCACAAACTGATAACTTGCCCAAAGTAGACTCATTTATGCTGCTTGAATTTATGAAGTCATACAGCTGCTTTAATGCAGAGGAAATAAGAGGAGTTAAAGCATTATCGTAAGTACGATTTAAACTATGTTTTATTTATATAATATATACCAACCATATTTCGATGCGTGGTCGTAAGAAAATGATGTTTTTATGGTTGATTCCTAGACATATAGGTACATAACCTCAAACTATTTAAGAATAAAAATTACCAGCATAGAAGTAGGTACTTACATTAAAATGTCTTCACGAACAAAAGTAATGCCCTTCTCTTAAGTGTATTTTTGCTTGCGCCACCTGGTAAAGTAACGAATATTTTGTCTGGAGTTTTAATAGACGTTGATTTACACACTGGAACAATGCAATACTTGGAATACAAAGTTTTTTTTGGTTTATCCATTTTTAAAGCTTTCAGAAACAAATTAGGTCACAAGAACTCAGAGCGTGATACACGAATAAGAATGTAAACAAATGACGTCACACCATGGGGCAGCCATCTTTATGACATAAAGCGCGTTTTGGCGGACTTTCAAATTTTATGATTTTTAGTCTTTTTAAAAGTAAAGTTTATATTTTTTTGAAAAAATAGGCATACAAGGTGTTAGGAGACCTGAAAAAGCGTCAATTCCCACCAATAGCAAAATTTATGCTTGTACCCTATTAACCCGACGTTTTTAAATTTATTCATTCAAAAATTAATATACTCATCCTTTTATAGAATCATCCATCGATTTAGCTTTTTGAAAAATATACCAAAAAAGCTAACAATGGTGTCAACAAAATCTACTGTACATAAATATCATATCAATAACAATCCATTAGAATAAAGATAAAATTGTAAGGATCCAGGAGCCATTCGATTGCAAGATGCATTTTAATATCCGTATGTGACCAGCTAAAATGTTTGGCATTGTAACAAAATATTCAAACTTTCATAAATTAGCTAGGAGAGTTAGGACTATGGATCTACCATTTGGAGTCCAAATATTCTAACTAGTATTGAGCGTATACAAAAAATTCAAACGAAATTCATACGAATGTATGCTTTTAAATCGAACTTTATATATGAGAATTATTATGACATTTTGTTACTCACCACCTACCATTGTTTTGCAAAATTTTCGAGACTTTTGATAACTATAAATTATAAATGATCACCAGCATATATTGAGGTTGAGACAAATATTATCATATATCCTATTTAAAACGAAAGTTGTTATTCTTAGTTTAGTCGACACTTTGGTCTTGGTCTCACATTC
>CAJUYG010000293.1:162688-187647 GCA_910591675.1 Galerucella calmariensis | reverse complement strand
TATATCAACGTGTTTACAATAAAACAGCGCTTATAATGATATATATTTTTTTCTCCACTACTAAATAATAACGCACAAATTATTTTTACATATTTAGCTGCATAATGATATAAATTCTTCACACCAGTGAATAATGAAAAGAATTCACTCTCGTTAGCCAATCACATTCTATTATTATCAGAATTCACGCTAAAATGAATTAAAATGAATAAATCAAATTATCTCTTTAAAACGTCAAATACCTAAGAACGCAAATCGCTTCTGACAGCACGTCGTTTGAAACGTCAAAATAATTATAAAATCATAATTTTACGTATTATAAGAGAAAAAATTGGACGACAGTAGCGATAGTGAATATGTACGCCTCCCGGAATTAATTTCATTTATAAATGTAAGGGTTCCGATTAAAAATATGAGTTACGTATATATATTTACTCTTTACATTTTTATAAATATGCTCTATAGCCTAGTGGTGGTTAACTATGGCGCAGACGAGCGAGGTTCGATCCTCACTGGAAGTTTTTTCTTTTTATTCGTGGAGAAAGTATAGTCTTTTACTTGTGTATTCACTTGCATGATTCCAAAACTCACTCGCTGCGCTCCCTCGTTTTGGAAACTTCATCCGCGTGAATAATAGCCATCATTCTGCACTCGTTGAAGAATATACTATTCTATTATCTTGATGGTGTAATATTTTATTAAAAATCAATTTTCAAAAAATATCTAAAAATAGTCTGTCCAGGATTTTCTTAGCAAACCCATTTTTATTATATTTTCTAATATCTTAAATTCATGATAAAATATGTTTCATTCTATTATCAGCTCGATGAAGGTCGCTTATGTTCGGATCTTCCACAATAGGACACTGGTAGTCTCAATTTTATACATGTACATGTGAAAAAAGTAACTGCCAATGCAGTGAGTGATGACACGAAGCTTGAGTCTCAAGAAAACCTACATAATTTTGGTCGAAAAGCAGCCCCACTGCTCAACACGTTAGCCACACATTAAATGTTCGAATATTAAAGTAAAGTTAAATGCATCCCTATAAAATGATGCCAACTGAGGAGCTCATGGAAGACAATTTCTTTCGAATAACGTATTATTATGAACAAATGATGTCAATGTTAGATAACAATTGAAAGATGTTTTGTCGCTATTGGTCTAATGAGAATCCTCACTGGATGAGAGAAGAGCATTCGCAATATCCTGAAAAAGTTAATGTTTGGACAGGAATTGTTGGAAATCATATCGTAGGTCCCTTTTCCATTAATGGCAACTTGAATGGAGATAAATATCTAGAAATGCTCCAAATGTCGTGTCAACTTTGACAAACATATCTAGATCCAGTAAACCCACAAGTTCCTGCCAATACAGCAAGATGAAGCACAGCCCCATTACCAAATCAATGTCCGGTAGTACCTAAGCCAAATTTATCCAAATCTGTGAATAGGGAGGCGCGGATCGATAGAACGGCCAGCGCGATCTTCTGATCTGACACCATTAGACTACTTTTCGTGGGGATATGCCCTAAGGATTTCATACAAAACAAAACCCCTCAACTGAGATAACTTAAAAAGACGAATCACGCTCGCTATTAGATCAGTCACGCCCGAATATTTTTAAAAATTTTATGAAATATTCAAAATATAAATGATATACAGGGGGCTGCATTTAAAATAAAAATTTTTTTTATGTTTTCGGCACATAAATATTTAAATTACTTTTATTTGGTGTCGATTGTATTAAAATTTTTATCGAGTACGGTTCTGTACTGTAGCTGCAGCAATCGATGACCTTCGTTTACCTAGTTAGCCATTATGTTTTCTAAATAATATAGAGGCGTAGAACGGATATAAAGTGACAGTTATTTTACTATTAAACGATTATACGAATTAAGTATGTAGATTTCGTGATTTCGCCGTTAAAATTGACAACTATTTACCTATGCTAAGTCAAGGTGAAAGTTGTTAAGCCATCTTCTCCTATGCGTAAAGTGCAATTTCCCATCGATAGGTTGAAATCAAAATAAATTGATAATGCTAATTGAGCATTCCTGCGATCGATCAAAAATTGGTTGGTAAAAGTGCTTGGAGTTTGGAATTTCATTAAAATGTACTAATTACTTATGGGTTGTAAGCGATATGATAATTTGTAGAAAAGTCAGACAGAGATAAGAACTTTGTTGTACGATGCATGCTTTTGCACGTGCTGCACACAACAATTTTTTCTATAATCAAAATAATGTTTTTCACAATAAGTAACTACAACAAAAATTAGGTAGCGATTCTACTTTTTTTATTATAGTGTTTTTCCATTTTAATGTTAATTAATTAAATTAATTTTAAATTGTTAGTGATGGGCCAACTTCATTTCCCCTGATTTTTGTTTGGTTTCATTTCTACTTGTGGATGTCTCATCAGGCTCTTCACTTTTTCGGATTGTGAAGCAAAGCGAAACGTAACGAGTGCCTCTTGAAATGGGTGACTAAAGACCTTTTTTACACTAGGTGCTTACTATACTTTTTCTACGCCCGCAGAAAAAACACATGATTATAATATTCAAAATTGAAAATTCAAATGACAGAACTGCAAAGTTATCACTGAATATTAAATATAAATTACAAAAGATACACTTGATGTGCTTTATGTTAATTTTTACGAAATTCCTATCAGTTTGATCTGATAATTAATGGACAATTATCATTTTGATCTAGATATATCAGAATTTAATAAACTTTTAGTTATTTATTAGTTGTGGTTGACCTTAAATTGATGAAAAAACCACCATTTACAACGACATTTTATTAGCAGGAAGTAAACCTGTTATTAAACAATTTATATATCAACATTTAATCTACAAGGAAGAGATTATTAATACATTTTGTATCTAATTAACCGCATATTAGTTGACATCCACACCCGATTTCAATTATGTTAGCATTTTCCATAACACCCATTAACAATTGATTTAGCAACACGCATTCAAAATTTCCATCACATTTTTGCAGCTTATCCATAAATTATAACAATTTTTCTTTACAATTCGTAACATAAATGAATGTAGTTGACGTTTGACAAGATACATTTGACAATTGACGTTTGACAGTTGACATATGGCATCTTTGCAACACATAGCAGTCTCAGTAATACCCGATGCTGGTCTAATTGAAGCTTTGAAGAATATTCAAGCTATGCTAGTGCTTGAAGATAATCCAGAAGCTTCCAGCTTGACGTATAAGGGTCAGTGGTGGTTTGAAAACATGTAGAAAGGTTCTAATTATTTTCAAATTCCACCACTAACTAAGTTTTAACACTCAATTAACGATTTGTTTTTAATGTTTCGCTCTTCGTGTTTAGTCTCAAAGTTATTCAGCAGAAAATTATTATTAAACAGTAATGTTAATATAATTAGTCATGTGCCACATAGTTACCAGTAAATTACAGCATCATAAGTTGCTACATAATCAAGGTAACAGCCAAATATGCAGGTTATCCTACACGATTCGCCGTTTCTTTCTTCACTTCATACACATTTCCGCCATATGGCAGTAATATGTGCATAATATCTCAAGAGAAATTGAATGGAAATTTGATATTTTATGCAAGCAAGTGTTTTTTAACAACATTTGGTAATGTACCTCGTTAATTTTTGCGAATACTTACTTCATGGAATTTCTCAATATCTACCTGCATTCTTCACCTAAATTTTTGTATTTTTGTAGTTTAGTCAAGGATTTATTAGATAGACTAGATCATATTATTAACGTACAGCGATAAGATGAACTAAATAAAACAACCCAAATCAACTACGGAAACAATTAAGATCGTTTAAATTCAACTAAAAACAATCAGAATGAACTTAAACTTCACTAAAAACCACGAAAGTTAGCTGAAGATTAACATAAAATAGCCAGGAAAACAGAAGGCAGGCTTAATTAACTAAAAATGTAGTTAATCACATTGAATCAGCGAATAATAGTCAAAAGAAAGCAAAAACTACTTAAAACAAGCAAAAACATAGGGACTAAAAATACTGAATATACCTACCTAACTAAGAATCTCCAGTATCAACAGAAATCAGATCAAACTAACTGAAAAAACTGAAAACACTGAAAATACTTGAAAAAACTATAAAAAGGATTAAAAGTACTAAAACTTAATAGATAGATAGATGGTTTATTTCCTTTTATAAAAATCTGCAAGGCTTAAAAAATCAGATCAAACTAATTCAAGAAGTCATTTAAATCACATAAATGTGAAGAAAAAGAGTAAAAACAACCTAAAATAATTTAAGCGGGATTTAAAATACTTCAAGGTTCACACAAAACTGGCCAAATTATTTAAAAATACCTCAAATCACGTAGAATCAATTATCAATAGTAAAAAGTAGGCAAAAACTACCTAAACCAGTTTGAGAGCACTTAAGAGTGCTAAGATTATTTAAAAATCTCCAGGAATCTCAGGAAACAGGGCAAATTAACTAAAAATAAGTCAAAAGTCATAAAATCAACTATATGTAGCCAATAGCAAGCTAAATTAACTGAAAATTAACTAAATCAGTTTGAAAGCACTTAAACGTACCAAATTTAACTGAAAATCTCTAGTATTCTCTGGAAACCGACAAAGCATCCTGAAGAATTGAAAAGGGTTTAAAACATGTGATATTGACTAAAAATACCAAATAATCACATAAAATCGGCTGAAAATAGCTGAAAAAAGCGAAGTCTACAACCTAAAAAAATTGAAAAGGGCTAAAAGTAGGTACTGAAAATATCTAATATTATTAAAATTATTCAACCCATATAAAACCAACTTGAAACAGCCAATAACAAATTAATATGGTTTGAAAATACCAAAATAACTGAAACTAACTAAAAATCTCCAGGATCAACAGAAATCAATCCTAATTAACTAAAATAACATAGAATAAACTAAAAATATCCAAAGGCTGGAATTAGTTTTAAGACACTTAAAATGTCATTAAATTAACAAAAACGAACAAAAACATTAAAATGACTTGAAACGATTAAAGTTAACTGAAAACTAATGCAATATAAATAAGCAAAAATTATTAAAAATAACTAAAATCGAAAAGTCAACAGTTATGTGTCAAAAATAACTGAAAATTCGCAAAATTAACTAAAATCAAACAAAACCAACTGAAATTAGCTGAAAACAGTTTAAACATTTTTAATTATTTATTCAAAATTTTAAAAAACTGAACGGAATCCAAAATAAGCAGGATCAAATTTAATATTTTCAAACCGATTTTAACAATAATCAATCATTTAAAAATTATCATACCACATGGAAGCTGTTAAGAAAACCAAGAAGGTTTGGAGCAACTAGAAATTGAACTTAAGACTTCTAAAATTCTTTTTAAACTGTTTAAAACAACTTATAAAAAAATTAATGAAAATCTCTTTTTAATGATTAAATTTGAAAACATCCATTAAAAATAGAATCAATTACTACTCCTCAACCATTTTTTACGTACTTCAATCATCTAAACTAAATAGTTTGTCAGTTTTCCAAAATTTCAAACTCACGCAACCGAATAATTTACGAGAATCGTGATCAACCAATACCAAAACGAATAAATTCTATTTACAACAAAAAATATACCTATACATTTTAGAAACCTCACGAAGTATAAATAAGTACGGTAACGTTCCATTCGATATAACCAATAAAAATTTTCAGAAAAATTACTTTCTCTACACGTTCGGGCACAGTAATTGGCTATGCAGCTATATTCAATTTCTTCTTATAGGAGTCGTCTCTGCTATTATACAACAGTAAGTTATTTGTGCATCAGATGGTATTTGCTGATGTATATTTTGTTACTGACCGTTAAACATCTGAAATTATTGACTACATAGTCTATTTTTTTTTTGTACGAAAATAATAACTAGTCATTTGAAGCCAAATCCAGTCTATACTTAGAACTAAAGTTCCTATAATACTTATACAGAAGAAATTATTGTATTTTGGAAAATACTTAGAATTCAGGATTATTAGAATTAAAAACTCAAATACAGCATTAAAAACATTTTCTTCGGAGCACGAATTGACATTTACAGGAAAACTATGAAGTCATCCCATCAAATAAAGAACCTTGACATTAAAGAACTGAACTCCTCCAATCGTTATTTTATTATTTATAGATTTTAAAAGGCATATATTAGTATTATCCAACGGTCAATGAAGTTGCCGCAAGCTAGTTGCTTTTTTTTGTAAAAAAAACTTTTATTATTTCTATGATGATGCGGAAAACGGTTTATGTAATAATGGTTATTGTCGGCAAGGTCATTATACGGATATTATGTAACCTGTGTGATTTGAAGAAATTTAATTAGTAAAATAAATTTAGTGACATAAGATCAAAAGAAACACTCTTTAAATGGGAGAGAAAAAGAAAATTATGTTTTATTTGTTATATGTGAAAATTTTATGGAGAAATTAATGTGCAATACTAACTAAAATCAATAGGATAACATAAAATTTTATGCTAAATCAATAAAAATGTGAAAAAATATATAATAAAATACAATATGAGAGAGAGATAAGCTCTATTGTCATAAAAAAATCTTACAATTTTATAGACAAAGCGACAATACGGGTATATATAAAAAAATATAAACAACAAAAACAAAACAAACATACTGGCTTATTAACCATAACATCTTAATAATAAATAAATAGAAAATAAAAATAAGGCTTATAATTATAATAGAATATTAATATTGTACTTTATACTAAATATTGAATTATGCCAATGTACTCAAAAGTTTATGGTAGATTGCAGAATTCTGCCACAGAATAATAAGGTCTTCCAAGAAGAAATGTCTTTGTCAGAAATAGTCCCAAAAGAAATTATTCAGCTAATGACAATGCACCTCCAAAGTCCAAGGTAGTTATAAAATTTTTTGCAATTTAAGGTCATGGAATTTCTTAATATAGTACGGGAAAGTAAGTATCTGAACTGGAATAAATTTCCAGCAGAGATTTGACTTTTTCACAACGAAAGTATACGTAGTATAGATTACTTTCCTAGATTTGTGATAAGATTCCTCTCGAGCTTGCGATGCAAGTTGCAAGTATAACTTGGAGCACGTGAAATGCAACAGTTTTTCGTCCATAACTTTTTCAGATTTGATTATACAAAAAAATTGTGAGCGTCAAAATTATAGGGAATTATATACCCTATAATATAACGTATTGCAATATTAAAGAAAAAATTCTTTCAACCCTTAATTTTTGAAAAATTGAAATAATTTTTGCGAAATGGTTTTTTAAGCGACAAACTTAATTAGAATAATAATAACGACTTCATAATAAATGAAAATATAGTAGTCCGGCACCTGAAACCGATGGTAATTTCAGATTTTGAAAATTCAAAAAAGCGGCTCTACAAAATTTCAATATGTAATATTTTTTTAAATCTTGTCTCATTTCATGAGCATTAACGCTATATCTAGATGCGCGGTTTATTGCAATCTATAGATAATAAGTTGTAG
This sequence comes from Galerucella calmariensis, assembly GCA_910591675.1. Taxonomy (NCBI): domain Eukaryota; kingdom Metazoa; phylum Arthropoda; class Insecta; order Coleoptera; family Chrysomelidae; genus Galerucella; species Galerucella calmariensis. Next base: position 180,125 of record CAJUYG010000293.1, on the reverse strand, counting down.
TTTTATTAACAATACCAAAATCATATTTTTCAATTTTTTCCACATTATTTTTAACGAGTTTTACGGACTATTTTACTAGAGTAAATTGATAACTGACAAAATTTGAAGGTTTTGAACTGGCAATTTTTTGTCTTGTCGCGGCAATTTTTTGACGTTTAATATATCAAATCTATGTGTATGAAATTGTATCACTCTGTGATAAAATTCAATATAAAATCTTTGTTGTTTATTTATGTATTTAACTGTCTAAAAATTATTAAAACTATGTTCGTTCGAATTAGCATGGCGTGGAAATGAAGCTGCTAATTGTGATATTAATTACTTTAAAAAAGAATATGATAATAAAGGTAATTTTACTGGCAGGGTAGAATATAATCCAATCTTTTCCAAAACGACACAAGGAGGATCAAAAGCTTTATCTGGCAGTAAGTGGCTGGTAAGAAATGATGCTAACAACAATTTGTGACCCGTTCGTTTATTTTTTATTTTTAAAAATTATTGAAAAAAGAGAGTCCAATCCTTATCTAACAACAACAAGATTATTTTTAACAGTACATCTAAATTGGGAGAAAGGAATATGGTACAAAAATTCACCATTGGGAATTAATATAATTTCAAAGTGGACGAAAATATCGGCAGAATCAATTGGTATAGACACAAAAAAAATAAAAATAACCAATCATTTACATAGAGCTTCTGCAATATATGCATTAGCAAAAGAAGGTGTTGGTGAACAAGAAGTAATTAAGCTTACAGGACATTGCTCTGCCCATTCTTTGAAACCATATTTACAATTAAATGGAGAACACCATTTCCAACTTATAGAGAACCTTCGAGAAAATAAAAATGAAGAGAAGGAATCCTCAGTTTATAACTTAAATTCATCACAGGTTATGATACAAAACAATCCCCAAAATAATGCTACAACGTACAATTATAATAATTGTACTTTTTACATAAATAAGTAATGTTTTTTTCATAATGTTATTATTTTTTTGGCTTTGTATAATTGAAGTTTGCAATAAATAAAACTTTTAAACATATGATTTTTTAGTTTTTCTCTCGTGAAATAGTCATGTCGAATACCACTCAATTAAAAATTTTGTAAGGTAAAATTTTTCTCTTATCGTATTCAAGTTTGTTGCTTTTAGGTAATTTTGCTCATGACATTTAATCCAAAACCACTCGCCTGAATGTCATTCGCAAAATTGCCAAAGAACAAACTTTCATGACAATCGAAAAATTTTGCCGACAAAATTTGCCCTCTCGTGGTTTTATATGTATATGAAAAAAGGTCACCGGTTCAATATATTTTTTTCTTGTAGATAAATTGTCCATGTTCTCGAACCAAACAAACAGCTCCCAAAATAAATAAAGATAGGTACTATTCAATCAAGCTACTATTTCAACTAGGACTAGTCCAGTTTTAATTTTTTATCCCACCCTCCATGTCCTCTAAATATCCAATTTGTTATATTTCCAAAGTCGTTTCCCGTTTTAATCGCTACTTGTATTACTTGCGATTCAGCTTTAATCCTTGAAATCTATTATTACTGAAAGTGAAAGGTGCCATTTATTGAAAATATAAAACGTCGAATGCATCAACAAGTTCATTTAAAATCAAATGATATTATACAGGATGTAACGAAAAAATTGGTCATAAATTTTATCACCATTGTAACAGTCAGTCATTGGGTCTTTATAGCTTGATGATGGTATTAATCGAAACTAGCTGCTAACTTTCTGATTTGAAGTTGTGGTTCAACTTTTAAATTAGGTTATGCTAAAAATTCCGCTTCCAAAAAGTTCGAACTTTCTCCAGGAGGTGACAACCGGCCGAACAAAAATAATTGCTCTGCAATCGTGCCATGTGCATTGCATAATTGTAGAAAAATGTGAGGGTTGCAACTATAAATATATTCAGTATCAAGATTTTTGAAGTCTGAGCATGTTATTTTTGATAAGAAGGGAGAATGGTCAATCTCATTTACATAAATAGATAGAAACAAAATTGATTATTTGAAAATTATAAAAAGTATATACTTAAAATCTATATTCATTTGATATGTCTCACAGCACAGATTGACAAACTTTTTTTCCAGTTTGCTACCAAAAGATTTGTCTGATAATAGTAATTTACGTTACAAGACCGGAAAGTAGTGTTTTTTCAGGCCGGTACAAGCAGATTAGAAGCTTGGAGAAACCTGAAAGACACTAATTTTCGGGTGCGTGACGTACAATATTTCATTTACATTTTCCACTTTTTTTTCTCAACACCAATTTTCTTCTCGTAACGGACTTTTGATTTTATTGGTAATATATCGTAAGTCGCTTTCCGCGCTGCTTACAAAATTCCTTCTGGAATCTCATTTTCTGTGTCAGATAATTAAAAATATGAATTCATTCTATTGTTAAATTTGCGCACTCGCGAAATAAGTTTGACATAAACGACAAATTGAAAATCAACGAACTGTCATCACTCGACACTATCGAAACGTTGTTACCATAGTAACGAAATCAAAGTAGATTGTATTTTGAAAGAGCAATTGGAAAAATTTAAAAAAATGGACGTCAGGGACCGTCAAAAGGTTTTTTCGGTCTCTGGCGTCCATTTTTCGGTCTTAATCGACAAAACGTTATTTTCTGGACGAAAAATTGTCCAGAATGTGTTTACTTTCTGGTCGCTCTCAAAAAAGCTTTTTCCGGTCCCTGACTTCCATTTTCCGGTCTTGATCGGCAAAACGCTATTTTCTGGACGAAAAATGCTCCAGAATGTGTATACTTTCTGGTCGGTCTTAAAAAAATCTATCTTTCTGTGTACCCTTTACTATATTGTGTCACGAGGGCAGAAGATGAGCACGAGCACAAGTGACACATGGTGGAAAACTTCAAAAAATCATAGCATTATAATTTTTTTCGCAAATCTCTGAATTTTTGACATTCCTGACAAAATATCTTCAACAAAAAGTAAAGATTCCCTTACTGTAAGGAAATGTGTATTATGCCTGCCTCAACCAGCTTTGGAGGAATTCCAGAAATTGGAAATTCATCAGATTCATCATCACTTATATGTGTCAAGTTTGACAATTCAACCTCAATACGTTTCCATAGTAACACTATTACAAGTTTCAAAGTATGGTTGAAATAATACCCTTCTTGGTCTTGGTTGATTGTTAATCTCCTATCACATTACGTAGGAAGAAATGGAAAAAAGGGCAGGTCTGTGATTAATCATAATCAAAATATCACAATAATGAACCGTTTGAGTGTTTTACAAACGTTAATCCTAATCTTTGACTTACAAAAATTTGATTGGGTGATGTTTAGATTACGCGCCAGCGTAACCTATCAATCGGGAGCTCAAAATACTATGAAGGCGTTACTTTCGTAGCGGCAATGTGTTTTACGTCTTTTTCTACTGTCACACTGACAGTTCTTGTCAGGTGTGTACTTTGTTGCTTACAGTCAATTATTATTTATTTCAAGTGAATAATAATCTTATTGTTATATTCATCTAAATAATACAAAAATATGCCTAGATACACGAAAAAACATCGGCATTTTGAAAGTTCTGAAATATTTTCAGTTAGAAAAAGATGCTGGTACTTATTGATTCCATAGCCTTTTCGAATTTGGCTGAATACGATGATTTTATTTATCAAATTTAAGGTTAGCTATATGTCAAAATAGCAAATAAAATGAACGACATGCTGAAAACCCGGATATACGTCACAATCGATGACGCACACCAAGAAGGGTATTATTTCAACTACACCATTTATTTTTGAAGAAAATTATTCGTGATTTTTCCAAAATATTTTAATATATGTCGAATTTCGAATGATTTGCGCTAAAATAGTATTTTTACCTCGTAGGCAAAGCCATATTCCTGGACTGTGCTCCTAAGTCTCGGCTTGCGCCACGACCTAACAATCTTCTCGGTCGTCCAGGAATGTTAGGCTTTTCCTACTTGGTAAGCAATGTACTATTCCGCCCTATATTTGGTGTTCATAATATGATTGGTTTTCCGGTGAGATAAGCGAAACAAATTTAAACTCATTTGGTTCAGTAGATTTAGAGCCATTTGGATGTGACAGATGAACAGATCTGTATCTGTATCTGTAGAGTAGGGAGGGTGAGTGTGTAGGCTCACAGCACTTAGGCCACATGTGACCCATTGTACATCCTCCCGAGGAGTTGTCCTCCTAGGTCATTGTCCATCCTGATGTCCTTCTCAGGAAGGTGGCCAGGTCACTAGGAGACATCTCCTTTATATCGGCAGGTGTAGGCCAAGACTCACCGAACACACACTCTCTTATTGACGATAACTCTGGACACTCGCATAAGACATGCCTGACAGTTTCATCTTCCTGCTCACACATTCTGCATAGAGGTGTGTCCACTAGCCCCATAGTATGGAGGTGTTTCCTTAGTTGAGAGTGACCAGTCAAAAATCCTACTGTTAAACGTAGGTTTTTCCTGGTCATCGCCAAATATTTCTTCGACGCCAGCTTCCCAGGGTCGCCCAGAGTGATCCTGGCAAGACTGCATCCTTTGATTCCATCCAATCTCTTAAGGGATTGAGCATGGGTGTAACGTTTGGCTAGTTCCGCAATTGTCGAAGTCGTTAGGCCGTAGGGTCCCAGATGAACAGATATAAAGGATAATTTTTAATTTTCATTTTTTTCATATATTACAATAATAAAATTGGTTTTTTCACGAAAAAACTTTATGCGAAATATTTTTAATTTTTAATTTTGGTTTATTCCCCCCCAAAACAAGCTTCTTTGATTTTTTCATATATTATACAATAAAATATTATTTTCAGTCTCAAAATAAACAGAAATACTAAAACAGCTTATCGAAGTTGCGATTTAATTTGTTAAATATTTATCTAAAAATTGACAGTTATTTAAAAAATATTACCTTCAAAACAATCCACTAAAATAAGTAAAACGAAAGCCAACAAAAAGTTCATCCTCGGTTGCAGCATTTTCAATATTTAATCCAAAAATTCTAAAGGCACAAAATCACTACGATATCATTTTCGAAAAAAAAAACCATCAACAAAAAATATATTCCCCACTTATAAATCCCGCGCGGTTTCAAAGTCTTTCACTTCGTTACTCTCTTCTTGTTGTTTAGAATGTGCAACACTAACCAACTGCAAAGTCCAAGAAGTAACTGAGTGTGGCAACTGTCTTAAGAATAATTTCCCAGTCACCTGTTTCGCGATCGCGAACTGCTTGGAGGTAGAAAGCGGCTTTAAGACTTCAACTCAATAACTGATAGTGTTACACAGTCGGTAAACAAAAAAAAAATACCAATACCGGTTTTTTTATCAATTTATTAGTTATAATGTTAAGAGATTCTTTTTAATTTCTTCAAATGCATAATTTAACTAAGCTCTAACTATTTTTCTTGTGGTGCGTTAATTGCTTACATTTAATTTGTAATATTTCTCAACAATAAATCAGCCATCGCTAATATCCCATTGGGTTGATGCGAATTGTCTTAAAAAAATGCATAATTTCTATATTTTTATTTATTTCTCTTGTGTATAGTAAAATTTGATAAAAAAATTGTAGTGTTAACCTAGTTTCCTCATATCCTATGCGATGCTGTACCATCTGATTGCGATCAAACTTTGCCAAAGTATTGCTGGCATTTGCGCGAAGGCTATACAGGGTGAATCAAGAGAAACTGTACAACTGTACAACTCCTATAGAGAAAATATAAAATGAACAAATTATATGCTTAGATATATCATGGTCGCCCCTTTCTGGGGCCTGAACCCTTTTGCGGAATTATCCCCAATGTAATATTGGAAGAAACAGGTAAAGCCGAGAAAAAGAAAAGATCTGACTATTGGAAAGATCTTGTAGGGCTTTACAATTAAAGACTCTTCTGGGTGACTACAATCTGTTGAGATCAAATGAATGCATACGTCGAAGTAAAACTGCGCTAAGAGTTTTAACAGGGATCCTAGCGGGACATTGTCGCCTGAATGGGCACCTGAAAAAGCTCAAAATAGTGGAGGAAGAAGAATGCAGATTTTGTGGCATGGAAGAAGAAACCTCCATCCACATACTTTTCAACTGCACAGCACTTCAGAATCCTAGAGCACAGCACCTGGGAGATGATTGGATAGAAGAGGAACATTTACTTATGTTGAAGCCTGCAGACATCCTGAAATTCATCCGGGAAATAGGATTGAAGGAACTACTAGTTTCTGAGACTCTCCTCAGAAACTGAGTAGAAGTAAGGGGGCACAATAGATCTTTAAGGTCTCAGTGAATGTCACCCCAAAATACATACCTACATATATCATGGTCCATTTTGCTTGCATTATATAAAATTTTATTTTTGAAAAAATCCTACAGTTTACAAAAAAAAATATCAAAATCAAAGTTCATAAAATGTGTCAAATTTTTGATGACCGTAACACAAAACAGTCTAACCTATAGAAGTGAAACTTTATAGGATGACCTTGAATACAAAAATGAGGTTTCAAACCCATCCACCTGAAGCGCTAGTTGCAATTGAGTTGTCGAAACAGGCCTGGCAGCTTAGGCCTTTAGCACGAAAAGAAGAAAATATTTTAAAATTCATCAAAGCTGTCATATAGTTGTCACCATTATCTTTTATAGATTGTTTCCTTTTGCCATTTGCTGCTGCTATTTGTGTTTTAATTAGGTACTGTAAGTCTTATCAAGTGTGATAATTCATTATATTTATAATGGTTGGTGTGAAGTGTTGCGTTCCTGGGTGTACAGACATTGCATCAAAACGACATAGGTTTCCCAAACATGACCCTTTGTTGTTGAATGAATGGGTTGCCTTTATTGGCAATCCAAAACTGAAGGAATTAAGTGCTTAACAGATTTATAAATGCTACAAAGTTTGCAACAGATATTTTAGACCACAATACTGTTATTGGGACAAAAAGGGGCCTCTCTCGCAAAGCTGTCCCTACAATCCTTTCAGGATTAATCAAAAAGTGATAGGAAATACGTAATATTATCACTCTTAGGCATTACTTGGCGCGTTGTAAAATGTAAATTGCATTTAGAAATTCCTAAATTCGTTTTAGGTATTACCTGACTTCAGGAAATGGTTAGTGAAATCGGGCATTAGTCATTCAAAAACAAACTTCCATTAAAAAAAGCGTTATGAAATAGTTCTGAACCCATCCACTGCTATCGCTGAAATTCTTCTTCCCTTAGTCTGTTTTTCGGCCTCAGCTGCCTTGCCTATTTCGACAACTCAATTGCAACTAGCGCTTCAGGTGGATGGGTTTGACACCTCATTTTTTCATTCTAGGTAATCCTATTGGACTTTCACTTCTATAGGTTAGACTGTTTTGTGGACCGTAATAAAATCGTCATGACTGTATGGAGAATGGTGCAACAGTTCGATGTTTTCTCAATGGAGTAGTCCATTCAGTATTGCCACTACAAAGTTTTCAAGTCTAAAACGAATAATATTGGTCGCGTTCATCACAACGTAGCGCTACCGAAGCGATCATCAAGTTCCTGCTGAACGCGTGTTTTGTTAACTGATCAGATTGAGCGATGTGGTATCAGTCTCCATTTTTTCAATCAGAATTAAAATACGCTACACACTTCCGATTGATGATGCATTAACTGTCATTTATGACATAAGTTAGAAACATATTATAAATATCTTTGTTTGGAGATATTTTGGTTTGTATTTTAGTGAAAATGAGTGAACAGCTGGAGGTGACTTTTTATTTCATTGATAAATTGTATAGTTTGTCAGGAAATTCAACTCTTGACAGTATGCTCCAAAGTGAGAAGTTCAATTTATTGTGATTAAATCCATATTAAATCCCATTTTTTAATGGATAGAAGTGATACATTTTTCCACAAAACAGTTAGGTTAGACTGTTTTGTGCCTATTTCATAATTATCGTATATATCAAATAAAATTGAGTTGTTGTTGTTGTATTCATTGAAATTTGACATATTATGTCGATGGTTTTATTAGCACGTTCAGCAGAATTACGAACTGATGGATCACTCTAAAAATCGCTACCTGATCACCTTTGTTGGGATGAACGCGACCATTTCCTTGGCCTTTTTGGGTACGCCAGAAATTTCCAGATCTTCCCGAATGTTTCAACTGGACTTTTAATAAAAAAAATAAAATAACCTTGGGGACTTGAGCTTTTCACGCTTGTTGCTTAGACGAAACCTATCAATTCAATGTCACGTGTCTTGTTTTTGACATTTGAACTTAACTTCGTTTCGTTTTTTCTCGAATGTTCTTCTAATCTTAGTGAGCTTCAAATTTGAATTTGTTGTAGGCGTTTAAGGTTGGAGAAGGCTCTTTTGATAAGAGCTAAGGTATATTATTTGAGAATGATAAAGAATCATAGACATATAAGTATTCCCAAGTTTTTTTTACAAGAAGTAAAATAGATTTGCTCATTACCCACAATTAAAGACATTTCCTTCAATTTAGATGCATTTATAGAAATACAAACCTTATTGGATAATTCAGATATGATGCTGAGGTCCACATTTATTTCAAAATTTTTCTTTGTGCAAAATAAGGAAGTATGCATAACCGGAAGCCGTCATAAAATTTGAACGTTCCAGGAAGATATATTTTCAATAATAAATAAAACCATTCAATGTATTGTGTTTATAATATTTATATACAAGAAATAAAATGATTTAAACAAAATAAAATCGTCATCTTGTACTTATTTTATGTCGTTACATTGTTACATAGGTTGGACTAGTCATAACTCCACAGTTATTGTCTTTAGCAGACATTAAAATGTAACCATCATTTCCCCAATAAGTGGACCAACTATTTTTGATCAACCAATAATCTTCTCCGTTGATTGTACCATATCCAACGGCAAGTACGGCGTGGTTTAGATCATCTTCTGTATTTTTGCTAAAACAAAAGCACAAATTCACGTATATCGTATTTTTTTCTCTTGAAATATATTTACCAGTCTTCATCATAGTAAACCCCGTTGGAATAGTAGCTGAAAGTTTTCAAACCGGCGTTTATTGCAACACTGATTGGTCCTTGCGTGAATATTGCTAATCTAAGTGCATTTTCATCGTTGCTTGTGACATTGACCCATCCGGTTATGGTTGCTACTTTACCTAGGTCATCAGCATGACAGAATCCATCCTATGAAAGAAAGCATAAAGATAAATACGTAGGGTAGTAGAGATAGATTTCAATCAAGTTGGTTGAAGAAGTATGATCCTTGACAGCGCTGAGTTTGATATTTAACAGTTAAGACGCAATCTCTTATCCCCTATTAAACCTTTTTACCTAGAAAGGTTCCTGTAGGATTGTTGTGAATGAGTTTCCAGGTAAACTTGTTAAATACTTTAGTTAATCCCATATTTAGACAAATTCATTTCATTTCCTTGTAAATAGATTATAATTTTATTGTTAAATATCCGTATAATTTAGTATTAAGGCACTGTATAAATTGAAAATTTCTCATTATACCTCCATTCGTTTGAAAAAGCTACTGTGTTAGCGAAACGCGTCACAACTTTAAGATTAAATATAATGTAGATTGAACAAAATAAAATTGTTTGATTTCATAATTTATCCCGTGACGTTACACTGCCGAGCTCTCTGTGACCTACAACGTCGTTCGGATGAGTATCTCATCCGGCGGCCAGTTCTGTGCTGCGATCCAACTGAAGTGCCAGTGGTGAATTTGCGATTCGAATTATTTATTACAGCTTATATTTTTACGGGTGTTCGGTATTATTTTTATAGTTTATAAGCATTTGTTTGCAATGGATACCATTAAAAAGAAGAAAACGGGTATTGTGTGTAGAGTTCGTGGATGTAACAATAAATATTATAATTGTAATGGAAAATTATACCTTTTTCCAAAGGATTCAGAAAGGTGAGAAACTGTTATTAAAATACTTTATTATTTGATCTTCATATTACATTTATGAGCCTTAGCTTCATGCATTGATTTAATTTGTTTTTTTTGTTTCAAAGCTAAAGTTTGGCTTGAAGCATGCGATAGTCCTGACTTGGTGCCAAAACTATAAACTCTATACAATAGTAGTCATCGTTTATGTGGTGCTCATTTTTAACCAGACATGATTATGCAACCTCATAAAAGAGAACTTCTTTTAAAAAAGGCTATTCCAACAATATTCCTTTCATCAAATATACTGCAATGCCTAAAGACTTTCAGACAAATGATTTATTGGAAAAGAATTTTGTTCGCTACTTTTGTGGTTATTTAATTGAAACATGTTCAGAAATTCAGAAATTCATACATGCAGCGTATGTGAGACGTATTCACAAGCGTATCAGAATTCAGACGATTCGTCTTTATATACTGTTACCTTAGAGCTTATGAAAATACGAATAAGGATACTTTTGGAAACTTGAATATGCTGCATGAAAATTTTGTACAATACATCTCATTCTGAGAAACATTATTCCAAATGACTTTTGCGAAAGTTGCTACGGAAGATAATATTGTTGAATCACTCATAAATATTAGTCAAACAACAGAGTTTGTACGTTTGTACGTCCTTGTGTTGATTTTCCAATAAAATATTTAATGAAACTTTTCTTCAGGGCACGACTATATTTCACATTAACATTTGTCAATAAAAATTTTAAAAATCATAACGAAATGAAAATTGTAATATGGAAAAACCAATAAATATTTGGTATAAGACTATTGTTTTATTCACTCATCAGTGTACTGTTCTACAATATTTAAGAAAAAACATTTAACACGTTCAAGTCATTTTAAAACTTATGCCACCTACGCCTATGGTAAAATGAATCGTAAGGCGATCCGTGCAAGGTCATCAAAAGCTCTATCAAATTTATGAATGAAATTTATAAGAGTTATACTACTGGTTTGTTCTACGTCTGAACGCGCTCATTGCTTTCTTCATTCTTTTGACAACTTTGACATAAACATCGGTAACGTCAACTATCGGAAACGTTTCCACGAATACCACAAAAGTTAATTATTGTTCATAATTATTATCAATTTTGTCATTCATGATTTTTAGCCCCATAAAGTATCTATAAAAATAGTCAATAATGCATTTTTAATGTCATACGTCAAAATTATTCGATAAAAAGGTACCTATATTTTTTAGGTTTTCAAATGTGGTTATTTGTATCAAAATATCTTCTCCAATCAAAACATTCCTACTTACTTGACCTAAATAACTTCCGTATTCACTGTCAAGAGGAATTCCACCATGTTTTAAGATCCATGCATATGATCTGAAGTCTTCTCCACCATCACAACCATTGTTACCATATCTACAAAGGACATACCAACTATAGGATTGTCTCCACTGGCTTATAGGAACCGTTCTGGAATCGTTTCGAGTACTGCGCAAACTCAAATCAGGGATCAACTTTATCCTTATAGTTTTTACCGTCTCAAGCACAGTACTATAATCAGCACTTGCGCGAACGATACCTAGAACAGTTCTATCGCCAGTTGGAGCAAACCAGATGTAAACGAATTCTCAATATCGTGCAGTCGTATATTTATCAACTTTCTGCTATCCGAGCATAGTACTCAAGAAAAAGGGGTCGAAATATTTTTGTTTTTGGTGCTATCAACCATATTTTGTTTAATAATAACATAAACGATATATTTAATGTGCTTACTCACCCCCAGGAACAATCTACTAACGCTTGTTCAGACAATTGGACTAAATTTTTGCTGCCAGACTTCAAAAAGAGAGCTCCTTCGAGTTGACCAGTAGTACCGAAGGCCCAGCAAGAACCGCAAACTGCTTGATCTGCAAAAGAGTCCGATTGATTTTGAAATATCACATTTAATAATTGTCTCACTCCAATAAGTCACTTGATCAATTTAATTCTAATTATATAAAGGAATAGAGGTGAGAAAATCCGGCTCGAAGGACCAAAATTGGGAGTAGTAAATTATCTCTGGGAATTAGGGGTCTGTGAAAAAAAGCAATTCTCGAAATTTGGAATCCAGATTGAGTATATTAGGTATATGAAGCCCAATCAAATTAAATTTCAATTTAAATAGAGGTAGTAAAATACCTATCGAGAAAAAATGCTTACCTTTAACTGGGGTTACAGCACCATACAATCTCCAATCGTGTTGATCGGGGAAATCATCGCTTTTAATGTTATCATATGGGAAAGGCTGTCCACCATTATATTCTCCACTGGAAATTCTACCCCTCAATATTTTTATCTCGTCATCAGTTTTATCAGCAAGATGGTTTACGGCCAATGAGAATCCTAAGATAAAAAAGTTATTCTCTTTTTCGCTAAGCCTATGACTGATGGTCAAGGTTACGTTATACTTGACGATAAAAATGTCAAATTTTACATGTCAAAGGTGGGTTTTTTAGTGGAAAACTAAAGATAAATAATATAACTACAAACCTTTAGAGCATAAAACAGACAGGAAGGAGTCTTGTCACTCATTAGCTGTATAAGGAAATGCGACGGAAGTCGCCATTTGCAACACCCTAATTATGACTCATTTGTGAAGTTGACGTTTACTGACGTAGATTGTAGGCACGTTTTTTTACATTATTTATTCACCATTGGTTGAATGACGTCAGTCTCCGCTGCAACGACATGTTGGAGTCATCAGTGGTACATAAAAAAACGCAGTTGTTATTTAAATCATCTGACCAGTGCCAATCTATATCTAAGTTGATAGTTGTTATCAGCAGTTCATCTGATAGTTCCACTTGAAATTTTTTCAATTTATGACGCTTTTAATAGCGCCGTCAATACATTGTTACCGCATTTTAAATTTATTTCTATTAATTCGTCCATTTCTTTGACTGCTTTAAAAAATCGTTAGTCTTTGAGGTTAAGCTGTCATTTTGTGAACCACCAAAGTTATCCACCACCTCGATACAACGGTGGAGTGGTTTGCAATTTTGGTTGATGCAACAGTAATAAATGAACGTGTCATTTCTTCAATCTACAATCCACCAATGAATATAAAAACGCAGTTGGTCGATTAGTGGATCTACCGGTGAATGAAAGAACATGCCTTGTTTATGTAGTTTTTTTGGTGAAAATAAGTTTAAACGAACGTATTATTAGAAGTATTATTCTATATTCGTATTTTCATTGCTCCTAGACAATATTGTTTGTATAGGACATAGGACAGCTTATAGCTTTATATTTAATACATTTCAATAAGCTACAATTTTAATTTTATATATATCCCATACCCTATACAAACAGTACGCCACTGTCAAAACTTATTTGGTAAATGCTCCTTCCTGTCTGTTTTATGTTCTAAGTACAAACCCCACAGTCAAGTATAGTATAGTATACTAGTTCTGTGGTTGGAGTTCCTGCTTTCTTATAGTTATTTATGTACCAAGAGTATAAATAGATGTTTATGCCCTCAGGGCGACGTCTTACGAAGCCAAGGGCCTCTGGCCTGAGGGTTTGTAAGTCGCCCGAGGGTATACACATCTGTTTATTCCTGCGGTACATACAATACATTATGGACCTACAATGGCAGTCGGCATAGAGTAGGTATTTCGGAATAAAGTTCTTTTATTCCACCTTACCTTTATTTTGTCTATTGACTGAATGGATGAATCTAAAATTTTGACGGAAAATTTCTTTCCTCAAAAATTGTTCGTTGACATCGGCGTATTTTTTGTCATGTGTACTCATGAAGTCATTGAAATGGTGATCGATGTGCTCTGATTTTTCTGGACGGATAAATTCAGCCATAGGGTTTACATTGTGATAATGTTGGTTACCGGGTCCGGGAAAACTTCTGCATTCTGTAAAACAGATACATCAATAATATATAATGCAGATACGTCACTAGTTTAAATGTGAAGTTGTCGATAATCTTCGTCTTCTGTTTTATGTTTCAGTTTGTTAATGACAAATAAATAATAATAGGCGATTTATTCTTGGTCGTTTTAGACTTACGAAACCATACCAGAATTATGGTACAAAAGTATACACCCCATTGTTCAAATAAGTCCTCATTTTAATCAATAGGTGTCACGTTTCCTTCTTAAAGTATTATTATTGTTATTTAGTAGAGATATCAAAAAACTTACCGATAACTTCGACATGGAAAACATCATCCGGGAAGTCATCCTCATGATAGATGTAATAAGAATCGTATTCCAAATAATAATGATCGTAATGACTGCCCAATAAAGTGTTGTAGCCTTTTATATCATATCTATAAAGATTTTTAAAATACCAATGAAGGTTTTGTCGAGGGTTTTGTTGAAACATTTGAAAATATGATTGTAAAATTTTACAGAACACTCGAAGCTTTGTTCAAAACTGTATCGACATTTGCTAACAAACCAGATACTAGGCTTTTCTGGTAATGCAGAAGAGTGATGTGCAATACCTGGGGAATACGACCTAAGGGGCTCACTGGCTTTAAGGCCCTCCACTGCGACTCACAAGAATCTATTTTGGCTCATACGTATTCAGATTTCATCAAACAAATTCAGCTTCTTAACAAAGCCGATTCGTTTATTTGGTGAATGATATTTCAGGTCCGATGATGAGAGAGAGTCCCTGTCAAACATCAGATTCCTGATTCGAGCCGGTGGTGCAGACACGAATAATGTGCCCTGCTGTTTCATCATCTTCCAGACAAAGACGGCAAGTCGGATCTTCCAACAGTCCAAGTTTTAGCATATGATGATTCAGATGACAGTGGCCTGTTAAAAGGCCTGTTAGACAACGTAGGTCATGCTTGCTATAGTCTTACATTTGTTTGGAGACATTCTTCGAAGGATGTATAAAAAGCCTTTGAATGAACCAATCCTGATAAATTATGCAGGAAGTCTAGAGCTCCTCTTGCTGTCCAGGTATTTAGTGTTTGTTTGGCAAAACATAATGCGATGTCAATTATAGGTTCTGGTCCGATAGAAACACGTGCGGCACCCTCCCTTGCAAGAGAGTCTGCCTTCTCGTTTTCTTCCATACCAGAGTGGCCATGGATCCAGACCAGCAATACTTTATTGAGTTCTCCTATTGAGGAGAGTCTTTTTTGGCAGTCTAAAACCAATTTCGACGTTACACGGTGAGAGCTAAGTGCTTTCAAAGCCGCTTGGCTGTCCGAGAAAATTTTCATTGCTCTATGTTTGAGATTGGCTTGCTCCAAACTCTCCACACATGAAACAATGGCGTAAATTTCCGCCTGAAATACGGTTGCATAGGATCGTAGAGAGGTTGGAATTTCTGTCCTAGGTCTGCGCCCGTATATACCTGCATCAGAGCCTGAGGGTGTTTTTGAGCCGTCTGTATACCAACAGCTATCTGCTCTTAATAGTTCATCCTTACGAAGGGTGGGGGGGTAAGGGTGGAGGCGATGATGGAAATTCTAGGCTGAAATCGGTCTAATTGTCCCCGAACAATGTTCGAGAACGACACACTGATACAATTAGGACAATACTAGATGAACACATATTTCACATGAGGTTTAATAGCACGACTCTGGGGCTGGTATAAATGGACCCAGAAGGAAAATGTTCCTTGGCATTGATCAATACACACGCTTGTGCTTTAAGCAAAGAAGATTTCCGCTATAGCATGCATTGATAAAATCATCAGAAGAGGATATACCGGAACAAAAAATAAAATATTCACTTTCAGCCAGGCTGTGCTTAAAGCTATCAGTAATCCAACAACTATGTAGACTGGTAAAAAACTGTAATGAATTAACATATCTGGCAAGTGACAACAGAGTGTCTTTAATATGGGTTCCGGCACAAGAGGGAGTTGCAGGTGATGAAATGGTAGACCAGTTACAAAAGAAGTTTTCAATGGGGACTTCATAGATCCGGGACCATTTTGTGTTCAAAGGATTACATAAGTGGTAAATCGGGAACCGGGTGGTTAAGGAGCACCAACTCAATAGATGCTGAAACAAGGACACCTCCATGCAGAGAGTTCACTCAATAAGGTAGAAAATGAACTCTCATCCAGGCTGTTGGAACTGGGTATGAGATATTTGAAGACAGTTATCGATCTGGTGACTAGACACTGTAACAGGTCAAAATACTTTGCTTCTGTGGGAACTGACTCAGACGGAAGCACTTTGGGGAGAAAATACAACCATCACAATTACTAAAAATCACTCTAGTTAAACTGGAAAACACAAAGCTTTTAGAATGGAAGTAGATAATATGGAAAATGGTACAAAGATTCAGTACAAGTGCCTGAGCTGTTGAGCACAACCAAAACGAATGAATGGATGGATAAATAGATACAAGAAAAGGATGGGAGGCGATGGGTCCAAAAACAGTTGGGTGGGAGATAATGTAGTGGCTATAATCATGTAGTCTTTCGCAGCTAGACCCAATATTTCATTTTAAAAACCTTAAATTTCAAAATATTATTGTTCTGAATAAACAAAATTTAAATATTCGATATGTAAATTGTAGTTTCAATTCCAGATAAATATTTCATTAGAATTAAGTGGATAATCTGATTTTTTTCAGTCTCTCACGTAAAATGATGATGTTCAAGAATTTCAAGAGTTTATAGTCTCAAAATGTTCATTGTTTTTGCTCATTTAAATATGAATTTATCTGAAAACCCAAGTGCTCTCATAAATTTCAAGTTGAAATTGTGTATGTACTTACTTTATTGGTACAGCGTTGTGATGACTATCGTAAGTAAGCCACATCGTATAAACATTTCGCTTTTCTTGTATAACCAATGTTAAAGACCATTCTTCTATTTCCAAATCTCCTCTTTCTTCAACACCTGCAATAATGTCAAAGTAGGTATGTCAAAGTGTACCTACTTAGTTCATCGAGAATAACAAGGACAGTCGGTACGGAGTTTTCTGCTCTTAAACATTCGCTTTTACCCACTTGCCCTTTGTACAAACTATCCTTCTATGGAATAAAAATTGCTGAATTTCTGAATTTTTCAAAGAAAAAACGTTACCTATTTACGTGGATTAAAGGTTTATTTCATTTCCTCAAAATAAAATTGTTTGATTTCATAACTTACTATGGATCTACATCAAGTAAAAGCCTCATCTATTCAATATTTGCAAAAGTTATAAAAATTATTCTCTCCAATTGGAGAGCAGTGTAAATCTTCCATTCAATGCGCGAAGCCCAGTGAGGAACTACATGTATTGAGCACCTTTAAATTTTTTTATATTTGACTATTTGCTTTTGTATAAAATCATTTTTTCTCTTCCGCATGAAGTCATGAACCACTTTTCAAAACTAAAGATTCTCATATCTCGACTAATATGATGGATAGAACGTTCTAGTTTTCACCAATCGATTCAGGGAAAAATTGTACATATACCATTAAATTTTCAGTCGATAATTTCAGGCAATAAGGAAGTTAGCGGTAACCAGTTTACATTAAATATTCCCATACCCACCCCTTGCTTCAAAATTCT
>CAJUYG010000293.1:118542-162678 GCA_910591675.1 Galerucella calmariensis | reverse complement strand
CAGTTTACATTAAATATTCCCATACCCACCCCTTGCTTCAAAATTCTATATAAAAAAATGTTTTTGACTTAAAAAATGCTTCAAATTGGTCTCGAGGGGTTTTTTGAGTCGAGAAATTGACTGCTACAGTCAGTTTTTGTCTGAAATCATTTTTTCGCCTCCAAATTGAGTCATGAATTTTCAAAAATCCACTTTTCAAAACTAAAGATACTCATAACTCGACTAATATAATGGATAGAACGTTCTAGTCTTCACCAATCGATTCAGGGGAAAATTGTACATACTCCAGTGTATTTTGAGTCTATTATTCCAAGCCAAGCGGAGCCAGTTTTTATGTAAGGTCTTCAGACTGAATCTATAGTCTCCGTGGTATAATTACAAAAAAAGTCTAGCCTCAGGTACTTTCAAAAATCATCAAAAAAGTGTGGTTGTATAAAATGCCATAAGTTCGAATAGAATAGAATAGAATAGAATAGAATAGACAAAATTTATTTCACCAAATAAAAAAAAATTGTACAAAGAAATTATAGAATACTTATTGTGAAACAGGTCATGAAATCATATACAATAAACATATACATAAAATAAATTTTCAACAAATAGTAATTAAAAAAAAAAAAAGTTTCTACCAAACAACAAATTTTTGGTGTCTTAGTCAAAAATAAAATATTATTTTAGAAACTCTTCTATTGTGTAGCAATTTTTGTCCAACAAAAATTCTTTTACTTTACACTTAAAATTGTGTAGATTGCCACTATTCTTTATGGTGTCTGGAAGAGTATTATACAACTTACATCCCAGATACTCCACATTCTTCTCAAAAAGTGTCGTCCGGTGCCTAGGTATTAATAATTGACCCTTATTCCTAGTGTTATAGTTATGAGAAGCACGCTCGGCAACGTATATTGACTTATTCTTATGAATATACGCACATGCTTCCAAAATATATACTCCAGCCAGTGTAAGAACTCTAAATCTCTTAAAAAACTCCTTACATGAATCGCGAAATCGCAGCCTGGCAATAATTCTAATTGCATATTTTTGAATAATAAAAACTCTTTGCCTGGTAGAACAGGTACCCCAATTAAGTATGCCATATTTCAAATGAGAGTGAAAATTGGCATGATAAAGTGTTAAAAGTGTGCTTTCACTGCAATAGTTGGCAAGAAATCTAAGACTATAGCAACTTTTTCTAAATTTAATACAGAGGTTGTCAATATGTACATTCCAAGTTATGCCATGGTCTATAGTTATTCCTAATATCTTAGTGTTGTCCGTAGTTGTAATAGGAAAACTAGTGTTTTCAAACAACTGGTCTTGTAAAAATTGACCATTATTATTAAATAACACCACAGTAGTTTTAGTGGTGTTTAATTTTAAATTATTTTTTTCCGACCACATTACAACTTGATCGTATGTTCTCTCAGTCGATATTTTTAGTGTATCTGCATTATTTTCAATAATTAAAATATTGTTGTCATCAGCATAACAAGTTGAGTTTATTCCCGGAATAACGTTCAAAGAAGTAATTAAGTCATTGGCGAAAACTAAAAATAAAAATGGACCCAAAATCGAGCCCTGGGGAACCCCTTGTGAAACTTCTAGTTCACTGCTAACACTATTGTTCACTTGAACAATTTGTCTTCTATCTGATAAATATGACTCTAATAAACTTAACGGTACACCTCTTACTCCATATCTAGATAGTTTAAGAAGTAGTAGTTTATAAGTTTTTAAACTCTGCGGTTCTTGAGTATGATTTTTGAAAACTAAACTTTGTTAGTTCAATAGAAAGATTGAAGCCCAAGAAATTATCATAGTCAATTGGGATAATAATCGGTTTGATAAAAAATTTGCGTTAGAGATGTTGCAAGCAAAAGAAAAAATACTTAAACTGACAATTTATGAGACTTGTATATAAAAAAATATACCTTCAAATTGAAACTCTTCCAATGCTGGTAAAATTGATTGTGGCCCAACTGTCTCCTCTTCTGTTCCATTCACTTGGAAGCAAGTAATTTCATTCAAAAACTCTTCGGTGGTGAAAGGAACTATTTTAAAACTGACACCGAATCCATGATCTCCTAGTTGATAAGTTCTTGCCATACCATCGTAATAATCGATTCTTGATCTTTGAGTGGGACCGTCGTACCTTAAATTGTTTTATGCCCGTTTGTAAATATCAATGATTTAGTACAAGTTTTAGTCGATTTTTTAGGATCCTAAATAAATGATAGATACATACACATTTATCATCAATTTTTCAGTCAATTTTGAAATTGACGAAACTTGTCCTATTTTTGTTCAATTTTAATTGATAGAAAATATTTATAGAACCAGTCCTATTTTCTATCAATTAAATGACAACTTGGGGCAACCATATAGGGTAAACTTTATTTTAAAGTTATTGATTTTTTTATTTTTCATGATGCTGGTGACACTGGCTCTGATACATAACCAACGTTTATCCAAAGATTATATATTATATCGTTTATTTAGGGGTGAGAATGTTGTGTATGTGAAAGTTTTTCGTTTGAGCTATTTTAAATATCAAAAATGTCGTGGTCTCATGATCAAGTACTTCGACTTATTGAAGTATATGAAGAAAGACCTTGCCTTTACATAGTTAAAAGTTCTCAATATAAAAATAAGCACATGAGGGCTTCTCTTTCTTATATAATTCCTAACTACTACTATATTAATGAGAGTTGCCGCTGCTAACAATAAAAATTCTGTGTCCATTGTTGTCTGATACCTATTTAATTAAAAAATTCAAATTCTTTGCTAAAATCTGAAAAGTGACAGGTTACTAACAAAATCATACTGCTCAGTGCGCATAATCACAACCTAAATAAGTGACTAAATCATGGTGTGTTGCACACATTTTTTTCTTGTCAATATTTTATGCCCAATTTCACCAACCATTTCCTAAAGTTAGGTAATACCTAAATCAGATTTTGGAATTGCTAAGTGAAATTTTCGTTTTACCACGCGCTAAGAATTACTTGAGAGTGACAATATTGGGTATTTTCTATCATGTTTAGGCGTTTCATCTTAGCGCATGGTAAAACCTAAATTCTGTTTTGTCATTCCAAAATCTGATTTAGGTATTACCTAACTTCAGGAACTGGATGGTGAAATCGAAAATTAGTGTCCTAATTTTAGGATCCTAAAAAATTGACTAAAACTTGATCATTGATAATTACATTGACAATTACATCATTGATAATTACAAACGGGCATTACAGAATAAAATTGAAGTTTCCTATTAATTCAACTTAAATTAATATTGGTATGAAAATAAGTTTTTCTAGATTTATGTTTAATAATATTTACCAAGCTTCAAAAGGTTCTTCAATTTCTGCATAAGGAAGATAGAGAGTTCCTTTCGCCTTGTAACTCTCGCCCCATTGTGGAGGTGTTGGCTCACATACTGAAATTGAAAGAAAATTGTATGAATATGATGAGCTGGTTTGCAAATTGAGAGGGTTGTCTCCTCACAGGTTGTTGGAATATGAGGGACTTATTTGTTAATTTCAACTTTGAGTGGTCAATTCAAAATATAAGCGATTAATTTAATAACTTTTAGCTCAGTACAATTTAGTTACGGATGTAAAATTCTTGTGGTATTTTTTTATTACCTGCTATAGTAATGTATGCCAAAATCAGTGCGAGTTTAAAGTTTAAATTCATTTTATCACAAGTATATACACTTAGATTCTGTTTGTAAGCGTAGATGTTCCCTTATAAATAGAAATTGAGGTAAAATAATTATTAAAAAATTCCGATAGCCCAGATCTATTAAAAAGATATCCATTGTTACAAAATCCTTATCGTCAAAGTATATTTCGTTATCGAATGTAAGATCTATTTCAGATTTCTGTAAGTATTGTTCAAACTACTTGTACCTATTATCTTTAAAATTAGCAATTATATTTCATTACTTTGTAAATATCTTGCCTCATTCATCGATTAAAATGCAAGTAATGGTTCAATAGCAGCAAGTTTGAGGCTGCCACTGAAATTTTCATTCCTTTGTTTTTCTAGTTTTTGAAAGTAATCCAAATAATAGCGCATACCGCTTAATGAAAATTTCCATCATACTCTGAATACAGGGTCATATTATGGTACCTACATACATACAGCAAAGTGTTAAGTGTTGCCTAAATAAACTGTAAGAGCAAGCCTCTTCGGTAAAACATAGGCTTTGGATGTATGTTTTACTATTAGAAAGATATCCACTTTATCTCTGGAGATATCGGAAAATTTAACAGCGCCTGTGAACGTAGTTAACGTCCTGCGGGATTGATTTTAATTTAAGCTCTATTTCAATTTTATTCCACAGTTATCGAAAGCGACCTATGCACTATTTGAAAATGATACTTAATCTAGCTTTATTGTTATTTTGTTTTTGTAATATTATAGTACAAATCAGTGCTAAGTACACAACAAACATTTACATACCCTTTAATTTCAACATAAAAAACTAAATACAAAGTTATTTTATCGACAAATATCAACATATTACTTTTTTAAATGAAACTAACTGTTTCTACAGAATTCCATTAAGCTGTTATAACAAATAAATAGCTTCACCATGAAATCTTTCTCCTTGAATTAAACTTTTGGTAGCATTATTACGTACCGAGATTGCACCTGATCCAAAGGCGGTATAATTCTAAAATAAAATCAATCGTTGTGTAACAGTGAAACTTTATTTTGAAAGCAACTATAAGCAGCAATGAGGTATGCAGTTGAACAGGCAATGACGCATGTTTGGTTGCATATCTATTAGAGAAGTGGCTGGTAACTTTCTGGTAGGTGGCAGCATCGAACAATATTTTATTGATTGACCTTTCTATCTTATCGGGGTACTCTTTGGCTTGCATTTCTGGAAATTGTCAATAATTGTGTCAGCTGTAAATCAGCTGCTCTGTTCACGTAAATGCTTTTGCGTATTCTTTTTAAACGTTCTGGCACAACTGACAATTTTCAGACCTGTAAATAATAGAATGCTGGGATAAGATTGAGAGGTCAATTAATACAAATTTTGTATAATCCTGCCATCTACCATAAAATTCACTTTTTTAATAGGTATGCAACCAAACATGCAATAATCCTTGTTCAGTTGAATACTTCCTTGCTGCTTATACAGAGTGTCCAAATTAAATTATATGACGTGCTACGAAAAATACATTAAATGTCAAAGACTAATGGCACTTTTCTGCATTTGAATATATCATTGGGCATTTTTATTTATGTAGGTACAGATGGGAAGGAAACTGATATAGACAACCAATAATACACTTTTGAATTTAACTGGTTGCATAGCCTCTATATTTGAAGGACAATGGCGTATTCTTTGGTAACTAACCCCCAAATGCCGTTTATGTTGATTGTTACATGGATTACACTTGTTTTTGAGAAATGACATATTATCATTAATTTATTTAACAAAATAGTAAGGAACTGTCATGTGTGGCTGGTAACCACACCTCATGTTAGTGGGTGGCTGCTAAGCGCTTTAGAGGCGTCCTATGATAAAACAAAAATGCGGAGCTGACATTGTGACGTGACATTTGTATTTTGTATTTTGTATCTTAGTTTTAAGGTTATATCGATATTATAATTTTGCGTTTCAAAAAAAAACAACAAAATATATTTACTGGTACACACATTTTAATATTGATCTTTAAAGAAAGTAGTAAATGAATGGTTCCATAATGTTGGCTCTTCAGCAGTATTCAGGCAGTAGTGATGAAGAAGATAAGATGGAGGAAAATAACAGTCACCTTTCACTAGCAATTTCAGCGAACACTATTAATCCTAGTTTTTCTGTTAAAAATCAACTTGCTGTATGTGCTGCTCCAGAAGTGTTACCAACAGGTTTGGATGGAGAAAAACTGCATATAAATCCAGATAATACAGAATTATCCTACAACCCAAAATACGATGTGCTTTTTGCTCCAATTATAGGTCCTGCAAATCCCTATAAAACTCAGCAAACATCTATCGAAAGAAATATGTTATCGGGACATATTGAGAGAGCCCATGTTAGTGAATTTCAGTTTGAAAATCAACGTCGTACTTTTGCAAGTTATGGATATGCTTTAGACCCTTCAATTAGTACAGACGGACAAATTAAAGTTGTGGGATCAACTGAAGAAGGTAAAGATGTGGAAAGTGTAAAGACAGTTTTTGAAACTACGAAGATAAGACCATTAGATAAAAGGAAAAGAAAAAAAAATGATGATCCAAGTGATATAGATGGATTTTTGGGACCGTGGGGTGGTTTTACTGATGAACAAAAAATTGCAAAACCTTCTGAAGAAGAACAAGCTGAATTGGATGAGATTACTTCAAAGAAGAACAGAAAAGGTAAGTATGATGAAGTGATAAATTGTCATATTATAGTTTTCACTTCTATACACTCAAAATTAACCTTGAATTTTTACAGGTAAACCTACAGATGATAAACCAATTGAAGAAAAATCCGTTTTGCACATCAAAGATGCTGTGGATTATCAAGGTCGTTCCTTCCTTCATGCTCCTCAAGATGTAGGAGTAAACCTTAAATCTGACTCTCCACCTGAAAAATGTTTCTTACCAAAATCACACATTCACACATGGACAGGTAAGTGTTACAATAATGTAGAATACATATTTTGTTCAAGTGCATGTCAGTATTCTTCATGAGAATTTGGGATTTTATATTGCATTTATCAAGGCATTTATAGAGAGGATAGTTTTGAAATATGTAAGTTTCATGAAGTTGTGAATGGATATGGAAGTCAGCTGCTCTCTAGGCTGCTCTAGTCCAATTGTGTATTATGATTTTTGTTTTAGGACATTCCAAAGGTGTGGCTGCAATTAGGTGGTTTCCCAAAACAGCACATTTATTTTTATCTGCTAGTATGGACTGTAGAATTAAACTTTGGGAGGTGTATAATGAGAGAAGATGCATTAGAACATATTATGGTCATCGGCAAGCTGTAAGGGACATTAACTTTAACAATTCTGGAAAGCATTTTCTTTCTGCCGGATATGATCGGTAATTACTCATTTAATTTTGGTAATAA
Source organism: Galerucella calmariensis (assembly GCA_910591675.1). Taxonomy (NCBI): domain Eukaryota; kingdom Metazoa; phylum Arthropoda; class Insecta; order Coleoptera; family Chrysomelidae; genus Galerucella; species Galerucella calmariensis. The sequence goes on along the minus strand of CAJUYG010000293.1, from coordinate 155,599 downwards.
TTTGAAAAAAATAGGTAAACAGCTAGAATAAAACATAAAATATTGTATGGCATGGAAAGAGTAAATATATTTTGATATCCTTTTTTACATACAAACTAATATAGTATCTAAAAAATTGCATGGATCTATTATTATTTTTTATTTATTTAAAGTTTAGTGTTTTATTGCTACGTATTTTTAGATACATCAAGCTGTGGGATACAGAAACTGGACAAGTTATTTCCAGATTTACTAGTCGAAAAATTCCTTATTGTGTCAAATTTAATCCCGATAAAAACAAACAGCATTTATTTGTTGCTGGAACATCTGATAAGAAAATAATCTGTTGGGATACCAGGTAATTTTTTGTGAGTCTGAGGAATTTAAATGTTCAAATAGATACTGTGGTAATACATTTTCTTAATATGTCTAACTTTTTAGGTCTGGAGACATTGTTCAAGAATATGACAGACATTTGGGAGCAGTTAATAGTATTACATTTGTGGACGAAAACAGACGATTTGTTACTACATCTGATGATAAATCTTTGAGAGTGTGGGAATGGGATATTCCAGTTGATATGAAATACATTGCTGATCCTACTATGCATAGTATGCCAGCAGTAACACCTGCACCAAATGGTAAATTTACTTGTTTTAGTATTATTTATTTCCTACCTATAATGGACGAATTTCTTAATATTTTTTGTTTTAGGGAAATGGCTTGCATGTCAAAGTATGGACAACAAAATAGTTATATTTTCTGCTATGAATCGTTTCAAAATTAATCGTAAAAAAACATTCACTGGTCATATGGTAGCTGGTTATGCATGCTCTCTGGATTATTCACCAGATATGAGTTACTTAGTTTCTGGAGATGCAGATGGTAAAGTTTACATATGGGATTGGAAAACGACAAAGTTATACAAGAAATGGAAGGCACATGACAATGTTTGTATTAGTGTTCTATGGCATCCGCATGAACCTAGCAAACTTATATCAGCAGGATGGGATGGAGTTATTAAATATTGGGACTGAGCCCATTTTTATGTATATACTGCCTACAATTGTAATTATAACATTAATAAAATATTTTTATTACACATATTTTTATTTGATACATACAACTAAGAGCAATACTAAATACTTTGTAGTAACATTGTAGAGAAAAATTGCTCCTGGCTGCCTAGAACAACCTAGCAGATGAGCAAAAACACCTTTCTTGGGACCAGCACACTTTTGCAGACAATAGAGACTTTTAGCTTGTCTTAAATTTCTCACGTATCCGTATACGTAACGAACTGCGCATGTGCATGTGTACCCTACTCCGTATACTTAAACGTATCCCTATCCCGACCAAAGTCAAGTCAGTATTCCGTGCTATTTGTGCTATATTACACCATCTTCATCGTCTAGCAGCAATGGATTATTTAATATCGCCCCCATTTTACGTTTTACAAAAATATAGAAAGGTAAAATAAAAAAACTTTGAGGTTATACAATTAGAAACAGAAGGAAGCGATAAGTTTTCTGCTAAAAAGGCTTTCTTGACAATTTCTTTACGTCAACGTAACTCCAATACGGATACGTGTAAAGACTTATGACCAGCTAAAAGTGTCTAGTGTCCTGTAAGCAATTCCATAATGAGTCTAATTTCGTTCTTTGATCGATGAAACTTGTGTAGTCCAGTACCTGCTGTCGAATATCTGTCTTTATCCCAAATGGCTCAAAAAGTACAAAAGATTATATAAAAGTACAATACTTCAGTCAAAGTGAGTTATCTGTGGTCAGAGTTCTGAGCTTTGGTTCAGACCATAGATAAAACATACTTAGTTCGGAGCAGTTCGGAGTGCTCAGACTGAAAATATATAAACCGCAAACCACATATAAACATAACCCTAGTTTTCATACGTTCAGTCAAATAATATTATCTTCAGTATAAAATAAAATATTTATTATGGAAACTCAGAAATCCACCTATAATATATCCACAAAAATGATGCCCAGTGTTTTCAGTCAATGTTATCCTGTAACTAATATGACCGAGCTGCAGGAAGTCGTTCAAGTAAGTAGTACTGATGAAGTAATAAACTTTAAGCTGTCTATAAAATACAAATTGATTTTTCTGAGAATAAAGGCACTGGTAAAGTGATTGCTTCTTCATATGAAGCATCTTAATTCAACTGGCATATTAGTTTTACATAAAATGTACTTTTATGTAGGAAGCTCCTTTGTGGGTTTCTAGGGTTCTACCCTTAGCACCTAGATCAAATACTGTTGTTAAAAATTCTTTAGAAGATTGTCACTCAGAGCTGCAAAAGTTTTCTATGAAAACCAGAATCGATAATAGATGTGTACCAAAGACATTAGTTTGTCACGACTATAAAGGTGGATACCAAGCAGACAGGTAAATCAATTTTTTATTAAAATTGTACACATTTCCTTATTGGAATATTGAGAGAAAAACTTTTTCCCTAGTGTTAAAATGTACTTATTAGTATTTTGATTTTCCATAGAATCCTAGTAAAACTTAATATGATCAAAGGATTTTATATACCCACACACAACTGCCATTTTCATTGTTTAATCATTTTAGTGATGATTTTTAGATATCTACACAACTCCGATGAAGAAATTGTAGGTAATGGATATACATTTTACAACTGGTCACAAATAGATATTTTTGTTTATTTCAGTCACCATTTTATTACTATTCCTCCACTTTGTTGGATTAATGCAGGGCACAAAAATGGTGTCAAAGTTTTAGGTAAGTTAACAAACAACTGTTCTCTCTTCAATATAATATTATAGTATGTTAATTTATATATATTTTTTATCTCTAGGAACATTAATTACTGAATTTGATTCTGGAAAAGAAATCTGCGACAAACAAATCTTTGTAGATATGGAAACTATGAAAACTTTTGCTCAGTCTTTGGCTCGTTTAACAAAAATATTTGGTTTTGATGGATGGTTGTTGAATATTGAAAATAAAGTGGGAAATATGCAAGCTTTAAAAGAATTTGTACCTTATTTTACCAACTTAATTCATGAAGATAACCCTTCCAACTTAGTTATATGGTATGATAGTGTAACTATAGCAGGGGAATTATCATGGCAAAATGAATTGAATGAAAATAACAAGTAGGTTATTTATATTTAAAAAAAATGTATTAAAACCAAAAATAATAGTTGGATATTAACTCCATATGGCAAATTTACCTTTGTTTTTTTAATTTTATTGCTTAATCATCGGAATTAAATTCAATTGATAATATAGTTACTTTTAGCATTAATTGTGATGGTTAGATAAAATGTTATTTACCTCTTTGTGGATTTGAGGTTTCCTGTTTACACTCTTTCATGAGAAACTTTTTATACATATGCACATTCTGACTGACAATATTATAATAATGTCTTTTACAAACATTCTTAATTATCATATTATAAGCTGTTAATTCACAATGGGCTACGTCTTTTATTTAATAATTAAGAATATACACTACAATGTTTAGTTTGTTTAAAAATTATTATTGTAAATATTACTCTAACACAATTTTTTTTAAACCCAGTTGTCCAGACATGGGTCTGAAATTTACCTGCATGCTATAATATCAATGTAACATTTTTATTATACCTACCAGGTGTTCAACACAACTGAATTTTAGATGTTATTGGTCATTATGTAATCTCATTTTAGATACTTCTTTGATTCATGTGATGGTATATTTTTAAATTATACGTGGAATGAAAAGACTTTAGCCAATACTGTCAAATCAGCCGAACATCGTAATTTTGACGTTTTTGTAGGAGTAGATATTTTTGGAAGAAATATGTTTGGGGGAGGAAAGTTTAATACTTGTAGGGTAATTATTCCAACAGTTTATGAACAAAAAAATTTAATAACTGTCATTGGCCTGCTTACTATTTTTTAGGCAGTTGAGGTAGTTTTTCAGTACAATTTCTCTTTGGCCCTTTTTGCTCCAGGCTGGACTCATGAGACTCTAGATAAAAGCGACACATTTTTCGAAATGTTTTTCAATAGAGATATGGCATTTTGGAGAACACTTTATTGTTACATGTATACACATCCAATCAACACCTATTTTACAACGAATTTTTATATAGGATTAGATAAAGTAAGTAGAATTGGTACATACTGTACACTAGAACAAGTTTATTAACTAACTCTGCCCATCCTGTTTGACTCAATATTCTTATATACGTGCGCGGGGCTTTGCGAATATTTGAAGGTGATCAAATAGTCTAGAAATATGTCATCAGAGCGAAGTCTCTTTTATTCTTACAAAATGGAGTATAAGCTCATACTTTTGAGTTTACATTCAGTTTTTATTTATAGCTCCCAATAAAAACCAATGAATTTTTATTAACACAATCTCACTAAATACACTTATTGAGAGTAGTAGGTACTTATACCAAATTTAAAATGTTTCTATAAAATTTTAGGACTGTTATAATATGTTTAGTCAAGAAACGCAACCAACGAGATGTTTGTACCCTTCAAACGCACCTTTAATTCCGGAGTTTGGTACAATAAACATACCCAGTAAGTGTCGGTGCATACAGGGATCTTTAATATCAACAAAAAATACTTGTCTGGTAACGACATCAAATCTGAGACGTGAACGTTCGTACATCCATAATTTATTTGTTACCGATTTAGAAATAAATAATAACACCGTTGTATTTTTTCTTATGAAAAATATCGACGAGGCTGGCACTTTGAGTGTAGTTGACGTAACACTCTTGGTTAGTGGATTTAATGATACATTAAAGAAAGTCGTTTTGTTGGGGGAAAAAAATGAACATCCAAAAAATAATTCGACGATTTTAGAAGTTAATCGATCATATTCTGGTGAAGTTTATGGGAGTATCAAAGAGAGATATTATAAGAAGATTTTGGATGAAGGATGGTTGTTGAGGTAATATTTTTGAAAACATAATTTGTAAATTATTGATTAAGGGTAATTAATTTAACAAATTATATTCTATTGTACAGTGGGTTTATGCTCATTTAAAAAGTATCATGTAACATTTATCACGTATGACGTAAAAAGTTGAAAAGTTTGGATACCGCAATTAAGGTTTAACAAGTTCCATGTAAGAAGTGACCTTTAAGTTGTTAATTAACTTTGATTTAATTAACTTTGAAATGAACATAAGAAGAAGCCACGTGAAGTTTGCATACTGTCAAAATCGGTCTTGTTTATCTAAGTCGCCTCGTAACGACCGCTTAATGCCATTGGCGTAACAAATCGTTAATTGAAAGTATATCTAAATATTTTAATGATACCAAGTATTTTTATGGAGCAGTATCTATTATTGTATATGAAAATATATCGAAAAGCTTCAAACGATTCACAAATATCTTTTATTTAAACTATACATATGATAAATACATTTTTAACATTCTAATTTTGTGTTCTACAAAATTTGAAACCGTTACGCTACTGATTTGAAGTCGAATGACAATTTTACAATATGGCGCTGGTTTTGACAAGTTCGCGCATACAACTGCAACTTCAAGTGGGTTCTTCTTACGTGAAACGGAGTCTAAACTAACAGTAAGGATTCTTATACAGTGTGGAAACCACTTATGGAATAAAATTCTTTGTCATTATTTTATAAAATTATAAAAAATGCCGAGACACGTCAACTTTTGAATTGAGTTGTGCGTTATGTAAACATAAATGTAAATGTACAGGGTGATTCACGCAAGTATGCCATAGTCGGTGAATTATATATTTTCTCTTCAAAAATTGCTTTTTAAAAAGAGAAGAAGTATTTATTTGAAACAAACTACAAATACATCAAGAATCAAAAGGATTGAACTTAAATATTAATTATATCTGAACTGGACTACTACATAACTATAACTATAATAATATTAAAACTATATTTAATTATAAACAAATTCAACTTATATATATCTAAATAATTGTCTATTCAGCAGATTTGCAGGTGTTCTATAATATAATAGAAACTATTGTTGTCTACACACATATTGTAACTCCTCCCTTCTTTAAGTTTCGAGAAACACGGAGTGTATTTTCGAAATTCCTTTTTCTTCATGCTTCGTTTCCTCTTTTTCTTTTAATGGATCACCCTGTATATTTTCATATTTTTGAAATCCTCTTAATGAACCGATTCCAACAAACCAAATAATGTATGGTCAATTATGAATTATACAGGGTGAAATTTTTATTTTTACAGTTATTAAACACATACATAAAATACCTGAAGTGTTTGATTTTAATACATTAAAATAAATGTTCAAAATGTTCTCCACCTAGTTGTTGGCAATAGCACAGTCTCTTCGTATTTCTGTAGTTATCCTGTCTTTGAGGTCTACAATGCTAGTTGGTTGTGTTGCATATACTTTGTTCTTGAGATAACCGCACAGAAAAAAATCAAACGGCTTAAGGTCTGGCGATCTAGCTAGCCACTCAATAGTACCTCTTCGTCCAATCCATTTATTGGGGAAGATTTCATCTGAATAAGTTCTTACCATTTAAGCCCAATGGGGTGTTGCCCCTACTTGCTGAAACCAAACATTTTCATTCGGTATGCTAGGATCTATTGCGTTGGGATATAAGTTTGCCAACGCAGGAATAACTTCATTTCTAAGCATATTTAAATATTTTTGAGCTGTCAAATTTCCATCTATAAATATAGGACCAATAATATGGTCGCCTATGATACTTACCGGCCCAAACGTTCACCTTTTGAGGGTACTGAGTATGTGTCTCACGCATCCAATTAGGATTCTCTGCTGACCAATATCTACAGTTCTTTCGGTTTAAAATTTTGAGTTTTTTTTTGAAATTTAGCTCATAGTTTTCGCCATTTTCTGTGTTATATAGTTTGTTAGTTTTCGACGTTTTACTTTTGGCTGAAGGTCAGATCTAGATTGAACTCCTTTGCTTTTTACGGTGTATTATTTTGTATTTCCACTTGTTCGTTTGCCTTTAAACTTAAAAATATCTCTTAGATACCCGTTTATTTTATTTCATTGTTAAACTAACTGCTACTTTTATTATTTCAACATTTCAATAAAGACGCTTAATTATAGTTATTATTATATTATAATTAAATGAAGCTCGTAGAAAAATTCCAAGTAGCACATTCTTTGTCTATTCATAAAAAATCTTATGGTCTATTATTTTATTTTTAGATTTATTAAAACATTTATTTTTAGTATCTACATTTTCGATACAACACCCAGTAAAATTTTGGAAGTCGGAATGACCATATTAAAAGGAACATCCGTTGTATTAGGAGCTTTTGGAATTGAAGACGCTGATGGCAATTTAATGAAAAACTTGTAACAGAAAAAATATTCAACTATTTTTCTAAAATATTCACCATATTCACCTAATATTATTATATATGTTTACCTGTATTATTTTTATTCTATTCATAGTTTAAAATTAAAAAAATGTTACATAATTTTGTTTTATTTTATGCTGAATCAGCATAAAAAATTCAATTCTTTTCATTGATAAGGTTGTCTGCTTTCAGTAATGTCAAATACATTTTAAATGACGCAGCTTGGAACAAAATTTGACAATAATCTATTTGTAATAATCAAATGAAAAGATAACATCTGTTGATAAACTTTAGAATGTACATATAGCAGAGAACTTCAAATGCATCTGGTTGCAATGTTTTAAACTCCAATAAACAAGCCTGTCGAGTTTTTTTGTTCTATCTTACCATTATTAGTTCCATAATTGCTTGACTAATCAGTTTTTTATTTACCTAACGAAAAAAGTAGTGCATTCAAGCGACTATTTCTTGCTTTTCAGATATAAACGATCGTTTTCTGCACAACATAGTTATTTTCATCGCGTTTGAGTCCATTTGATTCTTAACGTAGACGTTCCGATAAGGTATTTTAAAAGATGTATCTGACTGTTTATACTAAAAAGGATCATTAAAATCTATACAAAACAACCCAATTACAAATCTAAAATCTATCCAAATAATTGTTTATCCTAAGGGCGACTGTCATGTCGTGTGACGAAGCGAGGATAGATATGATAAAAACTTCAAAAATCGTGTCATTATGAATTTTTTCTGCAGCCGTCCCGAAAATAGAACTTTCGGTATGATTTATTAAATCGAAAATGGAACTTTACACAAATCGTACGGAATGTTATAAGCATCTCGAACGTTAAGGGTAATTACACCGTTTGCATGTAGATTCCTCTCGTAAAATTGCACAAAATGATATGAGGATTAAGGGGTCTAGCACATTTACTTTTCGAAATACAGGGTATTGAAATTTTGAAAACTTGAATGTCTTAATTTGATAACTTTAAAATGGATGTATAAATTGATTTGACATTTGGCAGGTTGTTTTTAAATGTAAAAGGGCATATTTTGATATAAATAGTAGTTTGTGCAACTAGCAATCTTACAAGTGCGATATGGACAATCCACACGGGTCGAAGAGCATATTTTTTCTACGACCCACTTAACAAAAAATCTAGAAAATAAAAAATTCCTATAAACTGTAATATAACTTCAAATTGAAAATTTAACAATTCAATTTTATGTTTCCACTAATTTTTTTGTGGTAAGCGTACAGTTCTTGAATGTCCAATTTGTATAATGTTACGGTTTCCCTTTTTAAATATACGATGCATGCTGTTATAAGTAGATGTTGCCAGTCGGACTCCCTCATGAAGGGTACCGTACCATTATCTATAATAATGAATATTCTGCTAAATATTTCAAACGTCTACCTGTTGTCGTTATTAATACCAAGCAGAATAATTATTTAAAAATAAAATTAACAATGAAAAAAACTTCTTCACGGAAAATCGAGCCCGGGTCTACCTCGTGAGAGCCTGGTTTGCTTACTACTCGACCACCGAGGAATACGCAAATTGAATATCTATAACGTCAGATGTATTACATAATTCTTGCTTAAAAGAAACTAAAGTTCCTACCGTATATGTCCCGCGACACGTTCTACCTTATTCCACATGAAATCAGTGAAGCTGCTAACTATTATAATTGTACAATTAATTTACATAAGTAATATTTATAGTATCTATCCCTATTATTTTTTAATATTGTACGTAACGCTACCCGATGTTGATTTTACGGTACTCGCCTACAACTCGCCCTGGAAACTGCCTACTCATAAAATATCTAAATATCTATTACGCCCTATATATTTTTGGTCATCATATCAGACTCAACAGCCTTTTCACTTAGGTCCTTCTTGTAGAAATGCTTCCTTGAATGATCTAGTCCTCGGAGTCTATATCTCTAATGTGATAATGCTTTATATAATCGAAGATAATGTGAGAGGCTGTTTCCTCCTCTTCCATGCACAACCGACATATAGGTTCCTCCCTATATATGACGATTGTATGCATGTGCTTCCTTTTTTTTTAAATATTTCATTAGTCAGCGTCTCTCATGGTTTTTTGACCAGGAGTTTGTTGTGTTCCTGTTGGTGCAGCGAGTCTCCAATACGACATATGTTTAGTTTGAATCCATCGAGATGTACAACCACGTGCAGCAGCTTTTGATATCTCAAATACTGGTTTTAGGACCAGTGAATGCCGTCTCAGACCCTTTTCTAGGGTGTCTGCCTTTTCATTTCCTATAGTGCCCCATGATCCACTTAAGTTACTCTATTATGGTTAGCCATGGTTAATAGTTTTTGTGGGCAGTCGCAGACCAGTGTAGATCTGATCTGAGTCTGAGGGCAGGCTATAGTATATTATTAAACGAGCATTTTATGATAGCCATAATTCACGATGGGTGACGTTTGCGTCACGAGCCGCAGGCGAGGGGCGCAAGTCACCCAAGTGAATTATGGCCATAAATTGCGAGTAGAATACTATACTTTGTCCACGACACTTAATTTATTTATTAATAAAGTCAGTAGCGATTTGGCATATTACTAACCTCAAAATGTTGTGGCAGCTACTTCAAATAATTTGACATATATAGAGATGGGCGATACTGTAGAAAGTATCAATACAACGTACCGTTATAAATATATTGTTTAAAAATACTTAATATTAGAAAATATCGTTATGAAAAGTATCAATACTAAAAATTACAATATTTTATAGATACGATATATGTCAGGAACAAATTTCCTGAACAAAATACACAGATTTAATAGTTTATTTCATATTGTACCCCCATCTCTAGTCGTGAATTATGAACCATAATACACTACAGTGTATTATGAACCATAATTCACGACAGTAGATATATGGGTACCATATACCTTTAGTTAGGAGTTAAAATATTGACTTATTATTAGGTGGTCGTGGACAAAAGAATTTAGTGCTGCCTGAAGGTAATTATAAATCAAACTACAGAAATAAAACTGAAAAAACTAATTTTTAGCAATAAACTATTTAAAACATTGTTTCATTTATCTCGCACATTCATTCCAACATCTCACCTTTTATTTGTAATTTACATTTTTTCGCACTTTTTGTTCCAACACAATTTGAAGCAATTTATTCTCCATTTATGATTTCAAAAAAGATGTATTACCATTTTATTATTCAAAAACCGAAAATAGTCAACACGTGCTATGAAAAATTATAAATCTGGAAGGTTAAACATATAGCCAAGGACGAGGACAATATGTTTTTTTGCTTACCTACCTTACAGGGAAACCAAAAATAGGGCGGAAAATATTGTTTAGCACCCTAGGGGCGAAAAATTCATGATTCCACAATTTATGAAGTTGTTCACCATTTTTTGTCACTCGACTATTTTGACTTTTCACGTAAATTTTTTAATTAAACGTCTGTATCAAATGCCAAAGTTTTTTGTTATATTCCTCAATTTGTGAAAAGTAGTTGTGTCTCACACATACAGGAAACGCTCTCGCCCTCGGGCCCTCGGGCTGATAAACAATACTTTCTGACCGATTTTTGGTGTTCATATTGGTTTTTTGAATATAGGGTATGAAAATGTTTCGCAATTTAAATGGCACTTTGCTAAATCCCTTGATGCTTGGATATATCGACTCAAAATTTACTCGTATGTTAAATTTTGCCCTGAATCGGTGGTGATCAGAGCGTTGTAACTCCTCAATTATTATCAATAAAACAGAAACTCGTCAAGTTATGCTTTTGTAAATTTTGTTCTAAGTAGACCGGTCTCTGGAGAATACTCCCCTGAAATGTCAGTTCAAAATTGTTTGTGGTTTTTACAAGACTTTTTATATTAAATATGCTTTTTCCAAGAATTTCAGTATTTAAAGGTGAACGAATAATTTTATCAAAATACTGACTGTGCCAGTTGATTTCTCGTCCCAAAAAGCCCCCTTTCTAATATTTTGTGGTAAATTTTTAACAAAGATGTAGTTAGATATTGAAATATTTTGCGATTTAAGTTGCACTTTGCTAACTCCATTAATACTTAGAGTTATCGACTCAAAATTCACTCGTTTATATAAAATCTTGCCCTGAATCGATTAGTGAAGACCACAACGTTCTATCTTTCAAATTAATCGAGATATGACTATCTTTTGTTTTGAAAAGTAGATTTACGAAAATGTCATGACTCTATTTGAAGGAGAAAAAAAAGAGTTTATCGCTCCAAAAAATTTTAAGCATTTCAAGCATCATGTCGAACATTAAATTAATTTTATTACGAATTTTTTGCATTTTTCATTACACAAAAAATTAGATAAATGATTTAATTTAAAAAAATCAATAACCACTTAGAATGCTTAAGTATTATTCTCAATACAAATTTAGTTTAAATAATTTTCGTGATTGATTGAGTGGTCTATCACCTCGGTCTATAATTTTCATACTGAGTTTACCACGCCTCATATTATAAATAAATAATGGCTATTCTTTCCACAAAGTGTCCAATTAGTATTTATTATATAAGCGCCGCAAATTATGCAAAATAAATAATTTCCACAAATACTAAAAAATCAAAGCAATATAATCTGAGCAAGGACGTATTCGTCATATTTCTTAAAAATGAGTATTTCTCAAGGGTCAAGTTTGGTCGCACGATGCGTCATTCTAGCACTTTTCGGTTGGTCAAACTCATTTGAATGGATTTAAAATACCTCTTCCAGTGGTTAATAGGTGGGAGACGATAAACAAGGTTGATTTTTTCAAATTGTTTTGTCTATATAAAAACTCCCAGTTATTATATCTTAAAATCATAGTAAAATAGTTCGTGGTCATACCAACTTATTACCGAAAGACAGCAAAATGAAGTTAGCAGTAAGTACTCGATCACGATTCATCAAAGTTCTTTTAATATTTTGTATGTACCTTGTGGTTTATTTATTATTCACCGATATCAAGAATTATTTTATTTTTCACTTAACTTACACTTCTAAAAAATAAAAATATTTCATACTGAAAGAAATTGTCAAATTTTGTGGAGGTATATTAATATTAAAAACATTTCCCAATGGAAATAATCCAAATAAAGTTTTATTTATTTAAAATTTACTTGGTTTTTTCAAAATAAAATGGCTCTATACTTATATTGAATGTGGAAAGAAAAAGTTTTTGCAAGATTGATATTTTTGATTTTTGAAACTTTATTTAGGTATTTATTTTTTATTCTTTTCTAAAAAATTCAATAAAACGGAATAACTTCTTTATTTTACTTGGTTGCAGCTTAATTCCTTTGTAATTTTATTTTAAGTAGTTTCATTCTTTAATACACTTTTTTTACTAGGTCTCAATGTTTGTAAGAAAATTATTTTTAAACAATTCAAGACGTCGGAACAATTTAAAATGTCAGTAAAATTAAAAAATCGACAATATTTCAATAACTGAATAGTTTTTTCATAATGTCCTAATCAGAAAAAGCAGGATAATTTTTTTTATGATGTTTGGGTAAAAAAAATATCCAATGGTTATTTTGGAATACACTAAACTTAATGTCCCTTAAGTCTAATCAGAGTTAGTTATTTGTGTTATAAATTCCGAAATATAAAGTATAGTTATTCCTATAGTGAAAATACGAAGTTGTTAAACGATCTCATTAATATTCAACATGAAAGATTGAAACAAAAGTTTTTGGTCAAAATGTTTAGTAAAAATTAAATATAAAAAAACTTTTACAACTTTTCATATAAATATATAATCGTGGTTTTTGCGAATAGTTTGGAAAAAATAAGAATTTGCAAAAAAATATACCAACTAAAAATTCAAATCAAAACTTAAAAATATTGAAGTTTGAAGATTTTTTTCAACTGTGTTGAAGGCTGGATATAATTTGAACTAATTCTTGAATAAGTACAAAATGATGAAACTGGATCATTATCAAACAAAAACTTATTTAAATGTTAATTATATCAAGCTAGGTAAATTTTTCATATTCACGCAAAATTAAATCTACAGCTTAATTTTTCTTTCTGAGTCTAATTTGTTTTCCTTTCATTATAATCGTTTTCACCTTCTCCTAATTCATCGGCTCGTTCTTTTGGCTGCTATCTATCAAATATTATTAGTTATTGTTATTACCATAACCTGCATCAACTATTTAAAATTAATATGAAACTGTGTTTATTGAACCATGATTTTATTCAGTTTGTGTGAGTGCTTTGGTTATTTTTTACTTGTTTTTCATAATAAATATCTATCGATATCCTTGGTGAATTACAAAGTATTATTTTTAAAGTTGGTTGGTTGCCTGCAAAATAAATTATCTTCAATTAAAAAAATATCTTTTTCAATAATTCTAAATCTTCAGGTGCGTTTCAGGGAAGACGGCAAACTTATTTTGATTAGCCGGTCACTTTTGGAAGATGGAAATAGGAAAAATAATCAAAATAATCATAAATAATACAAAACAAATTTTCATTTACTTATATAATGTTTATTTAACTGCGGCATATCTAGAAGTGCATCAAATCTTTATGGAAGTAAAAGCTTTTAAGTGATTATTTCGCCATTTCCTTCTTTATTAAAAACGATGTTATGAGATATTGATTTTTGGTGTTTACACGATGTGAACGCGATATCCTTAAATCAATACCCACTTTCCTTTTTGAGTTTGTTTTGATTTCGAATTACGTGTCGAAAGGATGTGGAAAAAAGTTGTAGTTTTTAGACCAGAAAAAATTCTTTAAGCCAATGTTCTAAATGTTTTATACTTCCATCGCTGTCAAAGCATGTTTTTGGGATGTAAAGCATATTTTTTTAATTATTGTGAAATCCTAAAAACGCCACTCCAAACGTCAAGATCTATTTTATACAAATAGAGAAAACGTTTATATTACATTACATTACATATTTCACAACAAAAATTTCTTGATAAAAAGCGCTGAATAAAAATACGATTTTTGTCTTTTAATATACACAGGAGGGTTTATTTTGGAGAAAAGGCATTTAGGATTGTCTTGTGTCTTGATAATAATAATAAACAATGAAAAAGTTAGTTTTATGAAACTTTGAGCTGCATATGTAGACCAAATTTTGGTTGCCAACATAACAGCATTCATTTTTCATTAGGGAAGTTTACTGAAATTTGAGAAAATAGATTAAAACTTAATTTTACTCTGCACCTTCTATAGGGGCAATATCTCGGAAGAAGGAAGACTAAGAAAATTTTGTCATAGGGGCAAACGGGCAGACACCTCCTGATTTTTTTCGCATGATATTACACGCCCTGTATGTTAATGAGAGAAATAATCACATCAGCAAGCATTGGTAGTTTGTTTATTAAAAACTCTTTATGCAGTCAAGAAGAGAGGTTGTACGTGAAAGAGATTGCGTTGTTGGCCAAGGGCTGGTGTAATTCCCTAAGTAGCAGTTGGTCGATTGAGACTGAGCTATGGCGGGAAGCGCTGACTGCTCTACCTCTGCTGCAGGCGTCAGTAATGCAATTGAATGCAAGTTTGTGTTTAACAAACTCTACAAAGTACAAATGAAACAGAACAAGGAAGTTAGATGCTGCAAAGGCAACTGGATATCACTAAGCTTGAGAATTGAGTGAGGAATGGTGAAAAATACCAGCTAAGTTGAAACATAGAAAAAGAACTGACCAGAAAAGGAATTTGTAGCACTTGAAAAGACAACGTGTAGGTATTAGGGCTAGTATTAGAGTGCCATCAAGATTTAGCTATACCGCCTCGGTAGATGACAATATTATTATGATGTGGGCTAAAAGGGCACGACAGGAGTAAAGGCAACCGCTGATTCAGGGATGCGGCTGGACTAAGACTCTTAGGACCCAGAGACACTTACGGCCTGACGCAGTTGCGTCAAACGTTACACCCATGCTCAATTTCTGTAGAGATGGGATGAAATCAAGGGATATAATTTAGTCAGGAGCACCCTGTTCAATCCTGGGAAGCTAGTGCCAAAAAATACTTGGCAATACGTCTACCAATAGGATTTCCTAGGAGAAAAACTCCTCGGGAGGAAATCACTGTGGCCTAAGTGCTGTGGGCATAATCTCACCCCCTACTTTATACATACAGATGCAGTCAATAAAGGACATTTAAAAGTGTTTTAGACAGACTATCAGAAAATGTAGAATCATGCGTAAAAGTTACGTACGAAGTAATACCTAACCTGGATTGTCTTAAAATTATAGATAAACCAAGGATTTAACCCAGTTCCATATTAAACACTAAAAACTCATACTACATGATCTACTTTTGCAAACTCACTCTTTCCATTTACATCATTTTATTAAAATAAGTATAACAAATTCACACATACATGTTATAATTTATTATCAATAATATTCTTGTCTTCCGAGTTTTATTATGAATAACCACATTCTCAATGTCATAAACAGCCTCTAATTGAAAATAATTTCATATTCAACGTAAATTAGTTTATACTACCACACCTGGAAAAAAAATCAAGTACAATGTTTCTATCATAAAAAGTTGTTATTTGTAAACGAATTAATTGTGAATATTCATTTATTGTTTTTTTTTGGAGGACTTTCGATATTTGCATGAAATTAAAAGTGTGGCAAAGGTAAAGTTCGATAGCTTGTTAATTTTTCATTTATTTACATAAGTTGCAACAATCCGTAATTGGTTACTAGGTTTCCATTAATATAGGATGATAAAAAAGGAAGAATTATTTACTTAACAATGTACAGGGTTCTATACATTTGTGCTTTGTTAGCTGTCTGTTTCTAATAGTTGTCAAACACAAAGTAAATGACGCAACTTCGTCAGGATTTGACAGTACTCTACGTAGTTGATGGAAAAGTTGCGTACTGCTCATATTAAATTGTTTTCCATATCAATCTATTAGATATATTTTATCATGAGTAAACAAAACTAACCTTCCTTATTATAGTTATTATACATTTGTTGTTATAACCTTCTAACGAAGCATGTGACAATTTTAATAATGAATTGGTAATTCAATCATAATAATTTCCTGCGAATTAAAATTATTATTCTCGAAATTGCGTTATAAAGATGCAACAACATACTCGGTATATTTATGACCTTCTTTCGTTATTGTTGTGCGATTTTTTAATGGCTGAATTATTTAAAATATTGCGGATTTCTTGAATGCGTGGTTTAAAAAATGATATTCCCAAAGAAAAGAAAATTATCCTTGGTGGTTTCCTTTTCCAATTAAGTGCGTATTGGAACAATAATATTCAGGTAATTAGATTTATTTTACAAAGCTAGCTCAGGGCCAAGTCCTTGTAATATTTTTTGGTATAATTTTAATTTAGATTCGATTAATTTTTTTTTACTATCAAATTTAATATCGTTTTTTCCTCTTTTCAATTTTCTGTTATAAATAACAAAATAAATTGTTCAACTTCTCGTTTTTATATTCAGAAACTTCAATTTCAACAGAGCTCGAAGAAAATTATTCATAATAACATCTACATCATTTTATTTTTTTATTTTTTCCAATTAAATGCTATATTTATATATTAATACCAATGTGGGGTCACTGAATATATTTTTTTCAAATAAACTTTTATTGTTAAGTAAATTTTAGTGTATAAAAATTGATTACTTTTTACATAAAATTGCTAATTTTTGAAAGTGTATAAAATATTTAACCTGTCTTGGCTTTGCTACAAGATGGACTATTCAGTTTTTTTAGGTTATGTCAGATGTAGAGTAAGAATTTTTATAATGTTTATAATATTTATTTAAATATGAATTCTAGGTACACACTAGTAACGAGTAGAAAATTTAATACAATAATGATAATAATTCAAATTTTACTGTCCTGAAAAGACGAAAAAAGCTACTCTTGAGCTTGAAAATAATTAAGTAAATTGAATAAAATATAATTTACTCAATTAAATGTAGTTCCACATTGTGAGGATTCAAATACCTAATTCAATTCAGCAAAATAAAATAAAAAGTTTCAACAAAGATTTCAACAAAACTTTACTGATTAGAAAAGTGAAAACAATGTGAAAAAATAATAAAAAAATTGACTAATACATCTGTTTCATATAATGCTAGGAGTTTTTTGATTCGTCCTGTATGAACTTACGCCAAACAACATATTCATTAACTTATTAATAATCTAGTTGCGTAATATATTCATAGCGTGTAATTTATTTAATTGCTATTTGTTTACGAATGTCTTTGAATAAATTTGTCATAAACTATACAATATGTTGACTCATAGGGGAGTACACGGTTCGGTTAAAATAGTTATAATTCTAGTTTAACTTGCTGTATATAGTTAACTGAAATTATATTTATTACAGGCCTTAATTAGACTTCTCCTTTTTGATTTTGAGGAGTTCCCTGATGTTTCTTTGAAGCTCAAGGTTGAATACCAATGAAATTAAAATTGGAGCTCCTTGGAGCTATTCTGAGTCCAACGCCAAACGAATAATTCAAATCGATTAACAAATAAAGAAGTTATGCTCGAATATACATAAAAAAGACGTTATTTTAAAGGACGCGTAGAAAAGTCGTCTTAAAAATTTTGGAACCTCAAAATTTGCCGCCCTGGGCCCGGGCCTCACGTGCCTAAGTCTAAATCCACCACTGCAAACTTAACTAACCAAACTACATTGGTGGCGTTGATGAATTAGGAGAAGAGCCACTAATCCTCAAAGCTAGGTATAAAGCTTGATAAAATTTTTAAATAAAATTGAAAGACGAATCAGATTTGCTTCGTCGGCGGGGAATTTAATTGGCGTCATCACGGATTTTGATCAATCTTATAGACACATTTTAGTAAAATTATATATTTATTTCGAAAAAATCCGACCGGCCAATGATTTTTAGCCGGAAAGTTCGCGCATACCTATTTGAATGGTGTGTTTGGGAGTAAAATAAAATTATAATTTTCCCATATTTCATTTTTCCCATGTTAATCTGTATATATAGCTTAAAATGTATGGAATAAGCCAGAGGTACATGACTCCAAAATAAATGCCTTGAACGAAGTAAAATCCATGACAGTATAATCTTATACATAATAAAATCTGTATGCATGATACTTTTGGCATTTTGTAAGTATGCATACCAAAATATTTTTGAATCTGACATTCAAGCGCGTGAAATGAAAAAAAAAGTTTCTTAACTCCAAATCTCCAAGCTCTCCAGCTTTGTATGCCAAAACCACTCTGCTAAGATCGTGAAAGTAATAATTAATGGTCTACCAAATTCGACCTTGCACAATTATGCTTTGTATATTTTTTTGTTTCCCTACGTCCTCACGTTTAAGTTCACATAACGAAAATTTCATTAGAAATATGAAAGCTCCGCAACATGTAGGTAGCCAAGCGGTCCAAGCGGATTTTGGTTCACGTACTACTCTATAAGCTTCGTCAGTACTGAACTGGGAGACCACCGAGACCGGCGAGCGTTGAACGGCACGCGACTACCGAAGAAGAGAGACAATGTCAGTCATAGAAGGATAGAAAACCGAGCGATAGATTTTTATCCGATAATTTAGTGGTAGCAACCGAATTTCAATGAGGAATTGTACGGTCATAAGTAATTTGAGGATTCTGAGATTTTTATCTAGTATTCATAAAGCTTTAAATTAGACTTCTTATCAATTAGTTTTTCCATTTAATCCATATTCAATTCTTTACAAGAGCTCAAACTTTGCTTAATATGTGTAATTACCTCATGATTCGTATTTTTTTCAACAAAATTTGGTTAGCATTTCAAAGTTTTTATTCGATGAGAACTCTTAGTTCTACATTAATCTACACGATATATTTTTTTTTTAATTTTCAATACATCCATTACCACAAAATTCTTTGCCAAAAATATTTCGATATTTTCTCAAATCGCTGCCGATAGATTCCCCTTTACCTTCCTAATAAATGTGCGTTCGAATAGAACATTTTTAAATCTAATTACTTTTCAAGAGTGACGGAAAAACATTGATCGTGTGCCAATTGGTCTTTTTGACAGATTTGGAAGATGTTTGAATATATTAATGCACAACCAACAAAACAGTTTAATAATCGAAACAATATCTGACTTTTTGAGAATATATCGACTAACACCGACTGACAGAATTTAATTGAAATATCGCAACTTTATAAGTACAAAGGAACCAGGTCTGTACTGGTCAGGCAGAAAATAGATTTTTAATTTTATCGGAAAGTTCCCAAAGGAGATCCTTATATTTGAAATTATTACAATTCTGATGTGTGAGCTTATGAAAGTTATTAATATTTCCAAGAATACAGCTAATAGTTTCTATTAACACAAATGAAAATCAACGTGTTTGCAAAAGAATAAATAATTTTTTCATTAAAAAGCTTTATTTCAGTATTTTTTAAATAAAATAGAACACAATTCATCATTTTCTGAATAGTACTGCTGACTAAATCTAGTTTAGAAAACAGAATCATTTTTTTGGCAAAAAGCATAAAATTTTAAGAAAATACATAGTAACATTCCTAACCTAATTGTCTTTAATTCTGTTATAGATTATCTGCTTGTGCGCCATTGTAGTAGCAGTACAAGGAAGCGGTTATGGACTTGTAACATCCGGGAGCTATCTAGGTAATGGATATGGAGGAATAGGATATGACGGTTATGGTGGAAATACTGGATATGGTGGATATCCAGGATCAAACGGTTATTTAGGATCCAACGGTTATTCAGGCTACGGAGGTTATTCAGGCTATGGAGGTTATTCAAGACCTGGATATGGAGGTACATATAAATATAAAAATATTTAGTTATTATTATTATACATTTTTTTCTAGGAAATTATAACAATGGATACAACGGCAATTATTATCCAGGATATACCGGCTGGAATAGTAACAGCTATGATTATAATAACAGAGGATATGGCGGTTATGGTGGAACCAATTTCCTAGGTGGCGCTTACACACCGTACAGTGGTTTGTCATCAACCAAATATTATAAATGAAATAATTGTGATTGAGGTTAGATGTTGTGTTTATGTCTAATTTGTAAAATAATTTTGTAAATAAACCAATACATACGTGTGTAGTTTATGTGAGTTGTATTATTTTCATTAGATTAGAGTAAGAATGAAATCAAGTAAAAAGGCCTTCAAGGTGGGCTTGGTGGAGGAGGATAATATTAATTCACACCATCAGAAAACATCAGAAAAGGATATACCGGACAAAAAATTAAAATAATTCACTGACTGCCAGGCTCTGCTTAAAGCTATCAGCAATACAACAACTGGATTTAAACTGCTGGAAAACTGTGAAGAATTCCTTAACATGCTGGCAAGAGACAACAAAGTGTCTCTAATATGTGTGCTGGCACATGGGGGAGCTGCAGGTAATGAAATGGCAGACCAGTTAGCTAAAGAAATGTGAACTCCACAATGAAGCACCTACTCACATACTCTGCTTCTGTGAGAACTTACAAGGACTCGGACGGAAGCACTTTGGAAAAGAAATAATACAACCGTCGCAACTACTGAAGATCCCTCCAGTTGAACTGGCGGCCAATATAGAAGACACGAAGCTTTTGAAATGGAATTAGGTAGATAAGGTTAATGGCCCAACTATCGGACGCTTAATAGCGAAGTCGAACTTTAAGCGTTCAGAAAAAATATATGCTCTGGAAAATCCCTGACACGGATTGCATTTCAGGATCCTATATTTCTTTGCCTATAAGAATATATTATCTCCTTTGATAATAATGAATATAGTTGTCTTATAATTAATAATTTATTAGAAAAGGTACATTTGTCCCAGTCATCGGACGCTCTAACAGAGTGAAGCTCTACTTATCGGACGGGATATGTCCCGATTATCGGCATAGGTGGGATATATAATAAAACAAAAACATAAATTCCAATTGATTTGAAATACAATAAGACAAGAAACAAAACATCAATTATTCTGAACTGTTTGAAATACAATAAAAACGTTTGCTTTGTATTAAAAAAATGAGCGTTCTGACATCCAGCCATTATCTGACTTGCCAATCTCCCACGATTTTGGAACATTATTAATGACCTCCTTTGGAATTCTCTTATAAGAATTAATATATTATAATAAGCAGTGGTGGCAGATCCCCAGCAGCATTGCACATGAAAATTACAGTAATTGCTTCTTTTCCGGTATTATTTGACATGCTGTATACAGTTTTATCACTCTTTTTAGTTGGAACTTTTTCTCCTTTGTGACACCAGAAAACGGTCGTTTCGTCGCAGACATAAACTCTATTTGGTTCGGTTACATTGTTTTGATTTTCTTTTAAATAATTATTTACCTCATCGAACCATTGGCGTATTTTTTCTTCTGTCACTTCAGATCGGTGTCCAGCCAGGCTCTGTGGAACCCTTTTGGGTCTTCTTAAAAAGCTCTTATACCAATGACGGCCGATAAATAGACTTGAAAATGAAGCATGGTCCTAGCTATCGGACATGTAATAAAATAATTAATAGGAGACTTAAATGAAAACAAGCTTCAGTAAAATAATTCTTCACATGAAGCTTATACTCTATACTCGATTTGAAATTGGTTGATAGTAATAAATCATTAAAATCTGTCAAACACGTATACAAAGTGGTCCCCCTAAATTGCCAAGTTTTAAATAGTATATACATTGAAAGTATATAGACCCTTTTGCATTTATTAAACTTTCCATTCCTGTAGATCTGATAAGGGCGTCGAATACAAAGCTTAACCCGAGGCTCGAACAATAAGCGGTAGGATTCTACCTGTGATGTTTTGCACTCATGCACGTGCTTTCGGGTGGGTTTAAGTTTATATTAAACACAATAATTATATAATTTAGTGAACATTCGGATGTGTGGCATAATTTGTTACCCTTGTATTTGAATAAATATAATACTAATAACAATAAAGCAACCAATAAACAAGTAAATTTGGAAAAATGTTTCTATTTGAAATTCTATAAAATTTATAGTAAGTCACATTTTTGTCTGTCCATATTTTTCCAACTGTGTAGCCTTCGTTCAGCCATGCTTCGTCCAAATAGAAAATTGTTTTGTTTTCATTGCGAAATTGTCTTATTTTTCTCAAATAATTACGTCTCCAACACACTATTTCATCTTTTTCGAGCAAATGAGACTTCCGACTATGTTTTTCCCATCTAAAATTCATTTCTCTTAGAACTTTCCATAGTTTATCTCTCTTGATTGCAGGAAAGTCTTCTTTTACTGCCCCTAAAACTCTATACTCTATCCAAAGTAGGGATCTCCTTATTGAAATAGAATGAATGCACCTTTCGTCTTATGATGGCCTTTTCGTCCTCATCGATCGGTATTGTTCGCCTTCCTGGAGATGGTTTTGGTGGCGTCACGGTTCCTGTCTTTTCTTCCCGCATCAGCCTGTAGATGGTTGCTTTTCCAATACCTGTCATCTTTGAACAAAGTTCCACTGTAGAATCGATACTTATTGCACTTTTTTGATATCTAAGTGCATTAAATACATTAAGCACAATAATCTTTTCACTAATGCTTAGCGCTGATTTCGCAGCTCGCTTAACTGGAATAAATCCTGAAAGACTCTCCATTTTCAAAAATTACCCAAATGTGTGTCCTAGAATACTCGCATTAGGTTTGTTCGCTCTTAAAATGACTCACAGTTTTATACCAATAAGTAGAGGTACCTACCTACCTACCTACCTACCTTTTTCGTAACAACCTGAAGTAACATTGTGTATTAATTATTGTTCCCGGAATTCTCGGCATAATTATTTTTACCTGTTATGACAATAATGATTACTATAAATAGGGTTCAAACCGGCACGTCAGGTAGGTGCGCCTATGGAATCGGCTGCTAAAAATGATTTATTACTAAACGTTACTATCAACCAATTTCAAATCGAGTATACATAATAGTTAACATTTTATAACATATAAAAATCCGTTGCTAATTTTTTTTTGTTTTCATTCAAAGTTTACTATTAACTATCTCAACTATCAGTCAGCTTATGTACCAAATATCGGTCATTTCATGTACGAACTATCGGAATAGCAGTTTATTAATGTGCTCACATACATATAACATTTAATTAACTTTTATTTAATGAAATATGCTATAACTGATCGGAAAAATCATTGGTTTATCAAGAACTATTGTATTCTGAAATATCTTAGAAACTTTTCATCACTATTGTGTAATGCAATTTCAAAAAAAACAACATTGTTGTAGTTATCGGACACGTGTCCGATAGCAGGTACATAACCCAATTTAATGTCCCACTTATCGGCCGCCATTTTATAGGTAAAAACAACGATAAATTAACAGAAAAAACCATTGTGGAATAGTTAATATACAATATTATACTAGAAAAATCAACCCCATGAAGATATTTTTTTAATAAACATAAAAAATGTAAGATTACTGAATAGCATTGTCTCACCTACTTCGCTAGCGAAATGACGCATTTGGCTAATGTTGTTACCACTCGACTATTTTCAAGCTATCTGAGAATTACAGAAGATCGTAGAAGGGGTAGGTGGTGTCAACAATGTGGCCAAAGTGTGCAATTTTTCCGTCTCAAATATATACACTTAAATTATTATTAATCAAAAACCAAAAAAGTGGTACAAAGATTTAGTTCAAGTGCCTGGGCTGTTGAGCATAACCCAAGCGTTTGAATGAATGAATGACCATCAGAATAATGTAGTTCCTACTGTAAAAAATTTTTTCTTTAATATTGATCGAAATACAATTAAAATAAGATTGCTTTAGTTAAAAATTTAGAATTGAGTGAAGCAAGCTGGCTGGAAAGACTCGGAACATTTTAATCTTCTTGTTTTCATCAAATTTTTGACAAATTCTGCTGATTTCTTTGGTTTTCTTGGTAATTTAGGATTATCGAAGTCAATGTAATATAATCCGAATCGAATCCTAAAATTAAAAACCATTTTGTAAATAGCATAAATATTACAAAACATTTTAGTTTATTTAATGTAATCATTGGTTTTATGGAATAACGCAGCTTTAGATGTAATGCTGGACCTTTCTTCACTAGATCTACTTTTATGTACGAATGATCGGGAAAATGTCCATAAAGGCTAACTCAGACTGAATCTATGAAATCTGGCGATCTAACGGAACATCTTGAAATCCTAAAGGCTGGAACAACCCAATCCATGAAGATTACCACGAACTTTATGTCTGCCAAACAGGAATTGGAGCTCATTTATTATACTGACGAGTCAAAAGCAAATCAAGGAGTAGGAATATGGGTTGCTGGACCTTATACCAGAATATCACCAGTCCTGTGAACTACTTCAACAATATTCCAAGTGAAGCTATAAGTATAAGACTTTTGTGCCCATGAGGGCCTCAACTTGTCCAGATTATTTAAAGTTTCTGATAGTTTCCAAGGTATCGAATTTAAAACAATTTGGATATGCAAAACACAATAGGTACATTTATTTTTAATAAGTTGTAACATGTTTATCGACTATGGTACGGAGATTTCAGTTCAAGTGCCTCGGCTGTTGTGCACAACCTAATCGAATGGATTATATCGAGTCTTAAATGTATATCGATAATCTTCTAATCCTCAACCAACTGTCATCTGTCAACGGCTGCCTCCATTTTGACAACGCCGAGCTTTCTCCGACTTCCACGAGCAAAGCTCCTTCACATAAACGAAGCCAAATGGAAATATATTCAACACTTACCTGTAGCCGAATATCCATTCTAGATCGTCCATGAGATTCCAGAAAGTAATTCCTATGACGTTAACGCCATCTGCCATGGCTTCAAGAATGTGGCAAAAATAGCTCTGCAAGAATATTTTACAGTAGATACTAATATCTTAATGCTTGATGTAAACTTTCATGTATTTACCAACTAAAACATCAAACTTTTTACCTTGAAATGATTGATCCGTTCTTCATCATCTAAGAAAATAGATTCTTTCGTTTTTATATAAGGCAGATTCTAAGACACAAAAAAATTTTGTAATTAGTTGTAAGCTTCTTTTCAAGATATTTCATCTTGACATATAAGTAATACATTCTGCAACAACAGTTTTTTTTTCAAAGTATGTTATAATACTTACGGATTGAATATGGAGTGTGTCAACTTTATTCAAATTTGTGAAATTTTGTCCCAATCCCATTTCTGTTATTAAAATCTCATGATCTCCATATTGTTTTTTTAACCATATTAATAGTTTATAAACACCTTCTCCTATATACTAAAAAAAGAATCGAATTTATTTATCCAAGACTAAGGGGCCTATTCTGTAATTAGTAACGATGTCGTTCGTGGACGATTATCGTTACTGAACGACTTTATATATTCAGTATCGTAACGACCGCTGTTAGATAACGACAAAATGGCTGATATTATGTCGTTGACGAGCGTCAGCTATGCAGCAGTCGTAATCGGGTTAGCAAGTCTTTGGTTAAGAGGTTTGTTGTGTTTTTTTTCCAATATCTTAAAAACATTGTTCCTTATACAAAGATCATATTTTATTTAAGATGGATCAACGGCTACGTATTGTTTTGGATGAATTGAATAGAAGGTAAATTCATATAAGGGTTGAAAAATAATCTAAACTATAGACATGTAATATTTTTAGACAGACACGAAGAACTAATTTTCGTGTCTTAAGAGACCGAAGTAACCCCCTTGAGTTGCCTGAGGAAGTGTTCCGGCAGATGTATCGAGTAAACAGTGAAGCTGCTTATGAATTATTCCAGGACTTGTTACTCTATTTGAATCATGGTAGTCGTAATACTAGAACACCTCCCATAGTTAGGTTTTTCACAAACATTCATTTCTTAGCTCATGGGAATTATCAAAAATCTATGGGTGTAGATTATTTAAATGGGTCATCACAATCTAACGTTAGCCGATCAATTTGTTGTCCATGAAGGCTTTATTTGTACCTACTCAATTCATCCAAATACATTATATATTGTGACCTTGTTGTCCTAATGGACCAACTTTTAACTTTGTCCTTTTCCATAATAAAAGTTACGTGAATGTCAAACAAAAATTCTTTCCTAACCTAACAAAACAGCTACAGATGTCAAAAATGATACCAACCTTTATAAAATTGTGAAAATATTATCGTTATGTTTTGTCCCTAGATTTAAACGTAACGACATTATTACAGAATCTAACTTTGAAAAATTATCGTTAACATAATAATCGTTACCGTAACGACGTCGTTGCATAACGACAAGTTACAGAATAGGCACCTAAAACAGATTTCAAACCAAAACTTACTAAATCAAAATTATCAGCGACTCGAACATCGGCTTCGTAACTAATTACATCAGGAGGTGATTCTATACCGTCTCTAGTGAATATCGTATAATAGTGATTCACGCCCAAAAAATCGTAACTTCCTCTTATATAATCTATCTCTTCATCGGTAAACTTAGGAAGTCTAGACTTACTTAAATTCGCAGCTAAACTTCTTTCTTCTACTCTTGATTTAAGTATTTGTGGCCAATCACCAACAAAAAGTGGATGAAGATACATGCCACACTAAAATATAGAAATACTTGATATTCTTTTTTTAATTTCTTGGGAAATTAAACCACAATATTTTTAAATTCTTTATTTCAACGTTTCGGTAGCGTTCCGGCTACCGTTGTCAAGAAAAAATAAGTAGAAATTAATTTTTATCCCTAACTGACACAACAGAAAAAATTTGACAAAAAAGAATGAATAATATACCACAAGGAACATACAGAAGATATTTAATACTTGAAATCTTTGAAGCAATATAGTTTTTCACAAACAAAACTACTACTCTCTCCGTCAATACACTCCCATCTCTTTGGCCCGATATTTTACTGCATCCAAATAGAGATGTAAAGACTAGGAAAGCAAAAGCTCTATCTCCTTCCCTACGCCTACGCTATCGTTAATTCAATAAATGTCAAATCATTTGTAACAGGGGATTTTGATTATACCCATACACCTTAATTTCGTCATTTTAATTCCATCTAGTGGGGCTGGAGAGGTTAAGGAAGCTCAGGCTTCTGCGCATCTTCCTAAAGACCTCTCTGTTACCAAATTCATTCAGCATCCCAGCGACAGAGCTGCTCAATGCTGAAGACCCAGACTGGAGATAAAAGTGACAACCTGATCAATATTCAAAATAAGCTGAAGCCTACAAATCTATAAATTATTTTACAGTAAGAAAAGAAGTACATGCATCTAGATAGGCAACAACGCTGCAAGTAAGTTCTTTCTTCTGGGAAACGCAGACGACCTCTTGGGGTCTCGTGGAGGTGACACTATTGATTGATTTCTCCAGAATAAAGTTGCAGAACTATTAAAATGAATTGATAATACAGATCGAGTTGAATAATAAAACTGTCTTTACCTCAAACTGCATTTGCCTTGCTGCTGCGTCTACATCACCTGAAGAATTTGTTATAGGATGTATCCACTGGCAATCAGGACCTAGCGCCATTTTAGCTGAAAACTATTTATTTAATATTTTGCTTTAATTAGCAAAGTTATGATAATTATATTCTCAAACCACCAATATTTGACAGCTTTGTAACTAAGATAAGCTCTTTCCTTTTCGTCTAGCCAGCTAATAAATTCACCTGTGCTTTGAGGAAACTCCTTTTTAAACATATGAAAAACCGCAGCATGCACCTTCAATACCAAATAAGCACACTGATACTCTAACAATCCATTACTTTGTATCCCAGGAGCAATAACACCTATTCCATATCCCAAACGACATATCTGCTTAGGCTCATTGATGGTAATCCAGAATCCTACTTCGGGTAGATTTTTTATGAGGATTCTTGAGAAGTTTACAAAAGGTGGTATCAAAAAGTTTGAGGTCCAATCTATACCGTCTTCAAAGAGCCGTTGAGGTAAGTCCCAGTGGTAGATAGTAACTGCTGGAGTCATGTTGTATTTTAATATCTCTTGTACGACATTTTTGTAGTGGGATAAACCTTTGTCGTTTATAGAGTTCGCATACCCTGTGGGTAAAATTCTGGAAAAAAAAGTAATTTTAAAAATTAAAATTCATATTTCGCCAATGGTTATGGCTTAATATCTTATATACAGTGTGGAAACCACTTATGGAATGAAATTCTTTATGTCATTATTTTAGAAAATTATAAAAAATGCCTAGACACTTCAACTTTTGAATTGAATTGTGCGTTATGTAAACATAAATTTAAATGTAAAGGGTGATTCACGCAAGTATGTCATAGTCGGTGTTGTTTTTTTTAATAAAACACCCTGTATATTTGCATATTTTTGAAATCCTCTTAATGAACCGATTCCAACAAATTTAATAATGTATGGTCAATTATGAATTATACAGGGTGAAATTTTAAAATTAATAATTTATTATTGTACACTTGAAATATTGGTACTTTTTTAAATTAGCTAAATATGGATTTATTAAAAATCAAAACTAACTAATTATTAGACGTATTTGTATATTAAACAAAACCTGCTACGCCCATGAATTTTATCATAAATACCTAAAAATTGCCTAAAAACGCCAATAATTAGACAAAATCGGTAAATAATGTGGATTGTTTTAAATCGGTAAATAATGTAGATTGTTTTCTATTGTGTCAGTTGTTGATGTGTTGACAGTTTATACTAAAAAAGTAAAATCTTTTTCAAACACCATTTCCTTGTCGACATAACAATGAAATATTTAACTGAAACTCACCGAATTGAGATTTTAATGATGATCGGGTACGGGGATAACTGCAGAAGTCAAGTTGAAGTGGCAAACTTATTTAATCACAGGTATTTAATCACAGGTATCCCGAATTGCCTAATATTTCACAAAGTACTGTGTCTAAAATTCATGCACAATTCAAAAAACTTGGACATGTCAAACCAATAAAAAGAAAACCATACTTCGTTGAATATGATGTGAAAGTGGATATTTTGTTAAGTGTCGAAGAGAATCCAACTTCAAGTACACGTCAAATTGCCCGTGAAAATAATGTTAGTCATACAACTGTTCTAATATGTCTTCATAAAGAAAAACTTCATCCCTACAAATTAACTTTTGTGCAGGAGTTAACAGAAGACGATCCAGATCGTAGAATGGATTTCTGCGAAAGATTGATGAATAAGCTGAACAGAAATAAGATAGCTTGGTACCATTCTTTTTTCTGACGAATCAACATTCACATTGAATGGAGGGGTAAACCGACAGAACTGTAGATATTGGTTAGCAGAGAATCCTAACTGGATGTGTGAGACACATACTCAGTACCCTCAAAAGGTGAACGTTTGGGCCGGTATCATAGGCGACCATATTATTGGTCCTATATTCATGGATGGAAATTTGACAGCTGAAAAATATTTAAATATGCTTAGGAATGAAGTTATTCCTGCTTTGGCAAACTCATATCCCAACGCAATAGATAGCTTAGCAATAGCTTACCGAATGAAAATGTTTGGTTCCAGCAAGACGGGGCAACACCCCATTATGCTTTAATGATAAGAGCTTATTTAGATTAAATCTTCCCCAATAAATTGGGGGTGAAGAGGTACTATTGAGTGACCATCTAGATCGCCAGACCTTACGCCGTTAAATTTTCTTCTGTGGGGTTATCTCAAGAACAAAGTATATGCAACACAACCAACTAGCATTGTATATCTCAAAGACAGGATAACTACAGAAATACGGAATATTTCACCTCAAACTTTAAACAAAGTTAAGGAGGAGTTCTATAGGAGACTGTGTTATTGCCAACAACTAGGTGGAGATCATTTTGAGCGTTTATTTCAATGTATTAATATCAAATACATCAGGTATTATATGTATGTGTTTAATAACTGTAAAAATAAAAATTTTACCCTGTATAATTCATACTTGACCATACATTATTCAGTTTGTTGGAATCGGTTCATTAAAAGGATTTCAAAAATATGCAAATATACAGGGTGTTTCATTAAAAAAAACACCGGCTATGGCATATTTGCGTGAATCACCCTGTACATTCACATTTATGTTTACATAACGCACAATTTAATTCAAAAGTTGACATGTCTCGGCATTTTTTATAATTTTTTTAAAATAATGACATAAAGAATTTTATTCCATAAGTGGAATAAAACTTCTTATTTGCTTTTTTCTTCGACAACTTATTGTTGTAATTTGTTGGGAGGTTTTAGTGGTTCAAAATAGGTTCAAAAAAATGTATAGTTTTTTAATAGATATCGTGTATTTCATTTTATCTCCTCAAAGCCCTCCTTCAATACAAAAATATACCACATAATACCTCCAGCTTAAACCGTTCTTAAAATATTAGGCATTTAAATTTTAATATTTATTAGGATTAAGGTGGCAAAACATACTGATTGACAGCTCCAAAAGAATGACATAATACAAGCGAACGCTTTTTTATGGCACTCTGGTCACTTCGGACGATTTTTATAATGAATAAACTATATTCCCCATTAAATTTTTTCGATAAATAACCAAATGTACCTTACCTAGTCCAAGCTATAGAAAACTTATAAATTTGTATTCCGAGCTCAGCAGCATTTCTGATATCTTCCTTATACCTGTGATAGGAATCACAAGCGATATCTCCAATATCACCATCTAGTGACGGAGAGGATGTCTTATGCATAAAATTATCCCATATACTTTCGCCTTTACCATCTACATTCCAAGCTCCTTCACTTTGATATGCCGATGTAGCTGCGCCAAATGTAAATTTTTCCGGAAATCTACCATTATTCTTCAATTGCAATGAAAATCTTCTGTAAAGAATATATTTTTTTGGTCATTTAACTAAATACACTCGTTAGTGATACAAATAGAATGGTTTCATGCATTCATTTACACGTTTGAGTTATGCTAAAGTGCCCAGGCCATGTTATCCACTCCCATTCCAGAAGATGTCTGTCTTCTATATATACAGGGTGGGGCACTATGAACGAACTATTCTCTGGCGTCTTAAATGGAACACCCTGTATCTGTTGGGTCTGTTAAACGTGGGAATTTATCACCTTTCAGTTAGTATTAGGGTTGCATATATCTAACTCTCGAGAAATTTTAAATTTGTTTTTTAATATTCATTTATTTGCTGACATCTAGTTACCTATGACATGATACGCCGATGCAAAGTTTTTAAAAATTTAAAATTTGTTATTTTGACAGTAAGTGCTTTGTTGTATGATTTATTATTGATAAATTAAAGGTCTCTTAAATCAGAATTTCATTAAGTGTACTCAATCATTAACTTTGCAATAAGATTAGTAAAAAAACTTTACGCTAACTGGAAGAAAATTTCGTAAATTTTCACGTAACAAACTACCCGAACTTTTAGATGAAGTTCCACTATCTACAGGACAAAAAATGTGGCTGCAGTTAGATGGTGCGTCTGTTGATTACAGTATAATTGTCCGGCGTTACCTGAACAATATTGTTCCACAAAAATGGATTGGGCGAGGGGGTCCTTATCTTTGGCCGCCAAGGTTCCCATGCTTGACGCCATTAGACTATTTTCTTTGGGGTTACATAAAAAGTATTGTCTACAATACAAAGCCAACCACTCCTGAGAACATGAAGGACAGGATAAGGAGAGCGTTTCAAACAGTAACACCAGAAATGTTAAAGAAAGTGAACAATAAATATTTTTAAAAAAGGGGTTCAAATTTGTATCCAACAAGATGGGCGTCACTTTGAACACCTTCTTTGAATTTTTTGTACCTAGTTATTTTTTTATAATTTTGAAGCTTATTGTATCTGTATGCCCAAAAATAGTGTACTTATCCTTAATAAAATTCTGATTTAAGAGACCTTCATTTTATCAATAATAAATCATACAACAAAGCACTTACTGTCAAAATAACAAATTTTAAATTTTTAAAAACTTTCCATCGGAGAATCATGTCATAGCTACCTAACTAGATGTCAGCAAATAATTGAATATTAAAAAAAACAAATTTAAAATTTCTCGAGAACTATCAGAGTTAGATATAGGCAACCCTAATACCAACTGAAAGGTAATAAATTCCCACGTTTAACAGATCCAACAGATACAGGGTGTTCCATTTAAATTAAGCCAGAAATTTATGTATTAAATGGTTAGTGTTATTCTGTCATAATAAAAACACCCTGTATATGATGGCATACCAGTAAATATTGGAAGCTTCTAGTGAGATGGTGTAAAGCAAATGTGATTATTCGTTTTTATTTTGAAGTTATTGTATTTTTTCGGAGGGTCTACAAATTATGTAAAATCGATTTATCCTGGAAACTGAACTAGATAGGTATAGGGAAATGTTAATGAACTTACATTATTCATTCATTCATTCATTCAAACGTTTGGGTTGTGCTCAACAGCCCGGGCACTTGACCTAAGTCATTGTACCATTCCCAATGTTATCTACTTCCACTCCAAAAGTTTCGTGTCCTCTATATAGGCCACTAGCTTATTTGGGAGGATTTTAAGTAGTTCTGATGGTTGTATAGTTTCCTTTCCAAAATGCTTCTGTCTGAGTCCTTCTAAGTTCTTACATGAGCAGAATATATGAATAGGTGTTTCATCCCTTAGTTCGCACTTCCTACAGAAAGGTTCACTGACTATTCCCATTCTGTACAAATGTTTCCTTAGAGTGCAATGTCCAGTAACCAGGTCGGTTACTGTCTTCAAGTGTCTAAACTTACATTATTTTTAATAGTACAATTTAAAAATGTGATAAAATACAGGGTGTTCCATTTAAAGGAACCTAACTTTGAGACGGCACGCTTTTTTGGAGCACCCTGTATATTCCAAAATATTTTTAAATTATAGTCCTAAGTGATCTACATAATTCTACGTCTTATTTTTTCGAACTATATTTGCCGTTAAGACGCCAGAGAATAGTTCGTTCATAGTGCCCCACCCTGTATAAAAACTTTTACCTTTCTGCAAAAGACAATTATTATCCTCATGTTAAGTGTTTACTGGTGTAACTGACTAAATAAATCAAAAAATTTTTTATTTTAATTTATGGTGATATTTTTAAGTTGTTTTTTTAATCAGTAATAAGTTTTTATTAATAAATTTGCTTATCTGTATCCTGTGTTTTTCAGCAATTGTTAAATTTTTATAGTTATTTCAATAAAAAGTACTTTTAATGCTGCAAACAAGATTTTACATTGTGAGTATTTGAAAAGCATCTTATTATTTTTAAAAGTTTGAATATTATCAGTTATTTGATTCTACATAAAATTGAACATCCTGAAAACGTTTCTTTTGGACTGTAGTCCTGTCTTCCACTAATGTATTCTCCTTTTTTTTTATCAAAATATATTTTTGGCATAAGCATAGCAATAATTAGATCAGGCTGATGTTTATATCTAGTCAATAATATATTAAAAACTTACGGTAACGTAGGTAGTATCAGTAAAAGTTTTATTATAAAATACATCTGTGTTTACTATTACAATTTATAGTAATTAATACCAGTAAACATTTGTAAATATATTATAAACTGTACACTTACTTGACTGATATCGCAATGAATTCAGTATAAAAATTAGTCTTTATATGCGTATGTTTGTCAACCTTATCTACAATTTAATGCAGGAAATTAAGCCTGGAGTAAAAAACTTTTACAATTAAAACTAGTCGATTGGTAAAACACTACAAAATGAAATCGAACTGACGGAGGTATTGAAAAAAAAAACATGTTTCGGTAAAATAAACAGAAATCTACTGTACACCCTATATTTGTATTATATCTGTTTTTTTTCGTCACAAAATTGATAACATTATATCTTCTGTATGCTCCTTGTAGTGTATTCATTATTCTCTTTCACCAATTTTATTAAATATTTTCATGGAGCATTTTGAAGCTCGAATAGTAAATAATGAAAAGCTAGCTTTTAACAAATGTAAATATCTATAAAATTGGAAATAACAATTTTTTGCCATTTTTAGATGTTCTTATCAATAAAACATTTACAGGGTATGAAACAAGTGTTTAAACCGCAACATACTAATAAGTTTTAGAATTTTTAGTCCAATTATTCTAGAAACGTACAAGGATGGGCCAAAATGATAATGAATTCGCAAAGGAGAAAACTTTACTGAAATCAGTTTTAAATAACAATAATTTATGAACAAGCGAATTAGGAATATAGAGAATGGCTCATTGTTAATGACCAATAAAATTAATAATTCGGCTAACATAATTTTTAAACACTTAACAATACTGTATGTTAAGGGTGTATCAGAAAGAATTAAGAAAATGGGGTGTTAAGCCGGTATCCAGTTTTTGGTATTTTTAAAAAATATAGTCTTCAAAAATTAATCGAAAATTTTCTTAAATCAAATATTTCTGAAGAAAACTGGGAATTAAGAATTCCTGAATGTTCGCAACTTTTATTACAGATACGTCACAAATCTGAAGATGAAGTTAGCCACTTTCCGATTATGATTTATGATTTAATAGCCAGTTACAAAAAGGACATTCGAATTGGAAGTTTGAAAAACTGTAAAAGTATAAAATATGTTTATGAAAGATTTGTTTGTTTTTGTTTCCAGTTTATACGAGTTCGACTTTTGAATATTATGAAAGATAGAATCATTGTGTTAATATGTTCAAGTTTAGTCTAGTTAGTTTTTCTCCACAATTTTTCAAGTTATAACGCCTCGTAAAAACTTTGTAGCTAAGCCTGCAATTAAGGTTGAACATGGTGTGAGGCTCCTAAATGGAAAATAAAAAGATTAGAACTAGTTACTGTTGCTGTGAAGATTTTGATCTAGGTAATTTTTAGTGAGGAACAGCCAAATGGAATAAAGTCGATAACGAATAAATGGGAGCGTGTTGAAAAAACAACGTTAAACAGTTCGATTTGTATATTTAAAAGCGCATTTAAAAAAAAATGATATAGGGATATGTCAGGATATGTCATGCGACAGTGGCCAATACCAAATTTATTATTTTGACTATTATCATAGATACTTACTACAGATAGAGGAAACCATAGGGCGCTGTGTAAGAGGGAATGTTTGTCTAAACCCCTGTAAGAGAGAAAGAGACAGACGATCAGGGGTTTTTCTGTCTGTGTATATACAGGGTGTTTCAAAAAAAGGTAACACCGTCTCTAGGATAGGTAAAAAACAGAAAAATAATTGGGGTTGGCTTAGTGAAATTTTTTTCTAACGCCATCCGTTTTCAAGATAAAGGGCGTTGAAGAAAATGAAAAATTACACATTTCTTACGATTTTGCCGAAAATACTGGCACCATTGCAGTGAAATTTTATACGAATATGTTTTGGAAGCTGATATATCCCATGAATTTGTTTTTATATCTAACTCTCATAGAGGGCGCTAGTTACACGATTCATACAACGTATTATTCAACATAACTTTTTTAAGGGTAGAATTATTAGTCAAAACTCCAAGTGAACATAAACATCGTTTAATTTTACACCAAAAAGGTACTCTTGGTAAAACTCGATATTATGTACCGTTTTCGGAATATTTTGATTTGAAAATTATGAAGTAATAATCGCTCCTGGTATAAACTAATGATAAAGTTCGCTTTTCTCTAAGTTTGTCATGTAAAATTGACATTTATTGATTGTTATGACAATAAGTCAACAATAAATAGAGTTTTGAAACCTTGTTATTTGTAAAATTAGATATTGTTAAACAAAATGTACTCAAATGTTGAATACACCGACATGTTATTAACTTTAGGCGAGTGTTTAGGAAACTCTAGTGCAGCTTTTACGCGTTATGCAGAAAAGTTTCCTAGAAGGAACTTACCAAGTAAAAAAACATTTAGAGCAGTTGAACGACGTTGTCGAGAAACTGGGAATGTAAGACCAAAGAAAATAAATTCAGGTAGACCAAGAACAACAAGAACAATTAATAAAGAAAATATTATTTTAAATTTAGTTGATCAAAATCCAACATTAAGTGTAAGGAATATGACAAGACAAACAAATACATCTTCTTCAACTACTTGGCGGATACTTAAAGAGCAGCAGCTACATCCTTACCATTACAGAGAAGTTCAAGAACTCTTGCCGGACGATCTACCGGTTAGAGTCGATTTTTGTGAAACATTGCGAGAAAGGACAGCCCTCAATCCAAATTTTTTTAAATGTATTCTTTTTACGGACGAGGCCACCTTTACGCGACAAGGTATGTTTAACTCCCATAACGCACACTACTGGTGTGATGAGAATCCACAAGCCAAAAGGGTATCACATTACCAACACTCATTTAAAGTTAATGTTTGGGCAGCAACTTTAGGTAACAGATTAGTAGGTTATCATATTATTCTACCTGGAAATTTAAGTGGTGATATGTACCTTGATTTTTTAAATAATCACTTATTTGAGATATTAGAAGATTTATCGATAAATGAGCGAACATCATTATTTTTTATGCATGATGGAGCTCCACCGCACTTTGATAGAAGGTGTCGTAATTGGTTGAGTAACAATTTTCGGAATCGATGGATTGGTAGAGGTGCAGAAGCTTCGATTCATTGGCCTCCTCGGTCATGCGATTTTAATCCTTTGGACTACACAGTCTGGTCGTATATTAAGGAAAAAGTCTATGCTACAGATTCTTTAGAAAAAAGGATAGACTTGTGTATTCGTGAAAACGGAGGACATTTTGAACATTTAATCTAATTGGATTTTATGTTATGTTCTTTGTCTTTATTTTAATTTTCTTATTGTAAG
>CAJUYG010000293.1:91083-118442 GCA_910591675.1 Galerucella calmariensis | reverse complement strand
TTGAATAATACGTTGTATGAATCGTGTAACTAGCGCCCTCTATGAGAATTAGTTATAAAAACAAATTCATGGGATATATCAGCTTCCAAAACATATTCGTATAAAATTTCATTACAATGGTGCCAGTAGTTTCGGCAAAATCGTAAGAAATGTGTAATTTTTTATTTTCTTCAACGCCCTTTATCTTGAAAACGGATGGCGTTAGAAAAAAATTTTACTAAGCAAACCCCAATTATTTTTCAGTTTTTTACCTATCCTAGAGACGGTGTTACCTTTTTTTGAAACACCCTGTATAGAATACACGCTATTAAAAAAAGACAGCCTAAACCTCCTACTTTCTATCTCTCTCACATGCTGACGGGTTTCGAGCTGGTTTTTAGCCTCTAGCCTCTGTAGTATCTCTATGATCATTATACTATTTCCAGGGCTTGGCAAAATAGTCCAGTTTTGTCCGACATTATGGAAAACGTTAAATACTGTATGTTGTTTTAAGTGAAACAAAAATTAAAAAAACATTCAATTTATTTAAATAAAAAACAGCACAATCACTGATTGTTCTAAAAAGTATAAAAAAATAATACAAATAAATTTAATCGATGAATCAATTTTGGGGTATGGTTGCACTCAACGGTGTTAAAGGCCAATTTCTCCTAGGTTTCTGACAAAATAGTTGTCTAGTTGTTAGTAATTCGTGAATAAAATAGGCGGATCTTTTAGGAACTCTCGGTAAGGCTGGATCATCAAAGTCGACATAATAAAGCCCATAACGAACACTGTAAAAAAAATTCAACAGTTGAAAATGCGGAGTGCATAATTGGAATTCTCTTCACTACCGGAATTTTACTTACCTATAAGCAAATACCCATTCAAGGTTATCCATGAAACTCCAGAATATTAATCCTGAAACCTTGACTCCGTCCTGCATGGCTTCTAGAAGATGGCATAAGTAGTCCTGGAATAAAAAACGGATTAAAAATTGGTACACAATTTAACGATAAAAATAAAAAATAAAAATTTTCCCATTTTTTTTTCAGATTTGCACATTGGCTGTCACAGAGATGTTGAATACTCGACCAACAATCCTACTTAGGCCCGGTCTTTCCAAGTCTGAATAAAGTTGTAAATAATATATATTTATCAAATAAGCACTAGACTCGTCTTTCCAATATTGGATAATTTATATTCGCAGAATATATAGCATTATTCTACAGTTAAGTTATTAGGAGGTATAAGTTCGAAATAAAATTGTTCGGGTTGTGAATAACAACCGACTGATGCCGATTACCTACGAATTAAGTTATTCTTTTTTCAAAGTGTTGACGATTCTAACCTAGTTTAAGTAAAAACTGTCACATTTGTTTTGAAATGGATATTTTTAATGATTTCAAGGAACTCGAAGATCAAGAGATACAAGAAATTGTAGATTTTGTAAACCCAGAACGTTACCCATATTCGTTAGAGAACGTATTGACCACTTTGAAAGATGGGATGATAAAGAATTCTTGTTTTCCACAGTATGTGTATGTACCTACTTTAAAACAACTTCAATCAACATCCTCACTTTTCACAATTCAGTGAAGTTTACTGCACGCTTCCGTTTATTATTGTGGTTACTATTTTGGTTCATTCTGTAAAATTACTTTCGTTGGTGATACACAATTTTAGCAATTATTTAAATATTTACGTGAAATCCTGATTTCAGTGCTGTCAAGCAGGTGACAGCTAACCTAAAATCTATTTTGCAACTTACAACTTGTCCGCGAAACATAACAATTGTTTATCATTTTCTATTATATACACATTGTGCATGAAACTGTCTTTCTCTACACATATTATGAAGTTATATAGTTATTGTAATTTCATTGCAGCCAACGTTGAAATAATTATTTTTATTATGTTAATTCACCTAATAATAAATCAATGGTTAAAGTCAGTTTGAAAGACATTTACACTTTATTTGTTGAATAAGACTTCCCAATAAATTTATTTTCCAGTTAGTTATTGGCCATTTTATTCGTACTTGGAAAGACCGGGCCTTAGTTGTAATGGTCTCGGAATAAATAATTTTCAAAAAAATCATATTCTTGACACATAAAGAATTGAAGATAATCTTACTAAATTTTTATTGGAATGATATTTCAGTTAAACTTCTAGTTAATGAAAAAAATTTAGCTAAAATTCTAGTAAGAGATTGTGTGAGTTTTGCCACTTACCGCATAATAATCTTCTCTGATTACATCATTTAAATCGGTAACTTTATCAGACACTCCCAATTCGGTGATTAAGAATTCTTGAGGTTTATATTGTTGATTCATCCACATTAGTACGTCGTACAGACCAGCTGGCATAATCTAAAATACAAAAACACGTGTTTTGAAACTGGACACTATCATTTATATTTGGACTATATACAGTGTGGAACAGCCAAATACTACTTTTTATGTGTTTTGTGTGTTTACAAAACTAAACCCCTCAACTTAGATGACTCAAAAAGACAAATCTCGCTTGAAATTAAATCAGTCACGCCTAACGTTAGAAGACGTTTTAAATTTCTATATCAGATTAACATGTTGCCAAGACGTTCGAGGCGAGCATTTTGAACATTTCCTACATTGAAATGGGCGCAGGATGGGCTTAAATTAATTGAAACATGGTGTAAGGAGCACTCACTGTCGATCAATCCCAGAAAGACTGAGATGGTCCTTTTCATCAGGAAAAGAAATTTATCGGGTTTAAAACCTCCCGAAATCTTCAAAAGCAAACTAAACTTTTCGGAAGAGGTGAAATACCTTGGTATTACCCTTGACAGGAAACTAACATGGAACTCTCATCTACACAGCAGAGCAAAAATAGCATATGTGGCTTATGAGAAGTTCGGAGGACAGTGGGACGCACATGGGTCTATCACCCCGTGTGGTCACCTGGATCTACACTGCAATAATAAGACCCATGTTAACGTATGGAGCAATTGCATGGGGTCCGAAGGTTCTACAAGCATCGGCCATCCAAAAATTATATAAAATACAGCGAATGGCTTGTCTGAACATCAGAGGAGACATGAGAACAACACCAACCGCAGCAATGGAACTAATTACTGGTCTGACCCCTCTGGACCTGCACGTCAAGGAGGTTGCGTTAATGGACATGGTACGATTGCGCACGGCTGGTGTAAACCCCGAAGTGGGAGTGGGCCATTTGAGGTTAAACCTATGGCAGGAAGCGCTTACTGCGCTACCTGATGCAATTGAACCCAGGTTTTTGTTCAACAAACCCTACAAAATACAAATAAAA
This sequence comes from Galerucella calmariensis, assembly GCA_910591675.1. Taxonomy (NCBI): domain Eukaryota; kingdom Metazoa; phylum Arthropoda; class Insecta; order Coleoptera; family Chrysomelidae; genus Galerucella; species Galerucella calmariensis. The sequence continues at coordinate 115,151 of CAJUYG010000293.1, read as the reverse complement.
CAGATCACAGAGCCAGATGCTGCAAATGCAATACGCATATATACAGATGATTCAAAAATGAAAGAAGGCTCAGGATGTGGAGTTTACTCGAGAGCACTAAGCCTAAAGATTAAGTGGGGAATGGGAAACAATACCAGCGTGGTTCAAACAGAACTGGCTGGTATCTCAATTGCCACAAAAGAACTAACCAGAAGAGGAATTTCTGGTAATTTCTCTCGGTAATTTAAAGTTGAAACAATAGTCATTATAATTTGCAACGTCTGTTATACACAAACCTGTCGTTATAGTTCACGGTAGCTCTCATCACTATCGAAAATTTATTGGACAATCAACAGAAAATTACGGAACTCTTTCCAAAATAAACAATATATTAATCATTGAAATACTGAATCGCGAATTTTGATCAAGCTTTTGTTCAATTGACTTTTTTTTCTGGTCCTTTGGGTGTCAAAATTTATAAAACTATTTAAAGAATACGTTCTGAAGAATCAGCAGCTATATCTACTGACTGACAACATTAAGAGTGAAACATAAATCAACGGAAAGTCATAAAAATAGTTAAAAATGACCAAAGATCTACTACTTTAAATTTAAATTATCGGAAAAAGCGTAATTAAACGTAAAATAATTAATATTAACTGGAATAACACTTAAGCCGATTCAAACAAGAAACAACAAATGGAAAGAGATCTGAGTCAATCCAAATTATTTGGAAACAGCGAAAAACAAATAAAAGAAAAAGACAAATAACAAAAGCTATCAGTAAGCACACAATTGCCCACTAAAAAGATAAAAATTTATTCATCTTGATACCGAAACGTTGAAAATAGTAGTTTACCTAACTAGTGCGGAAAGTGATACTTTTTTCTGCTAGAATGCGGAAAAGAACCCAAAAGTTGAATTATAGAAACATTTATTATTAAATACATTTCAACAAATTAATTATTATTATTTGACATTTATTTGATGAGGCTTATACCAATGCCATTAAAAAATTATTGAAAAAAACGGTTTTTTTTAGCAGAATTTAAATGAATTTCTTAATATATACAACCATGAAAATATATATTTTAAATACTCAAATGTCGGTATACTCTCCAAAAACTTAACAAATTTACTTTCCGTACTAGTGCGGAAAAGTGACTCTTTCCACACTAAAAAGAGGGCGGAAAAGTGGACTTTTACGCACGCTAGGAGAAAATAGTTATTTATGTAACTAGTGTGTAAAGTAGCCTTTTTTTGACGAATGTGAATATTGTCGCATGAGCCGAAGGCGAATGCGACAATCACATGAGTCGAAAAAAAGGTCTTTACACACGAATTGCATACAATATTTTTTCTACTAGCGAATATTTAATTGAAATACAAAAGTTTAATAGTAATTTTCTTTACGCACTAGTGCGTAAAGAAACATACTTTACGCACTAGTGCGTAAAGTAAGTTAAATTTTTCTTTAGAAGAGTCTTTTTTAATAATCTAAAATAACATCATAGTTTTATAAAAATATTCAATTCCTAAATATAAAATACAATTGCTTACTCTAGGTATAGTCGGAAGATCTCAATTTAAATTTTAAATGTCAGATTCAAATCACAAAGAAATGTCAGTCACTCACCGCCAACTTATACCTATTTACCGTATTATTTCCAGTACTCAATAATTATTTAACAATAATTATTAGGTTACCTTACCGAATTCTATTGGTTTCTATCTCCAATTTATGAAAAAAACTTAGATTTAATATCTGTTTATTATACCTATATTTATATATATATAAGACTAGATATCTATAACTACATACATATTGGAATTTTTTCTTTACGCACTAGTGCGTAAAATAAAGTTTTACGCACTCGAAAATGTGTCTAAAGTACGTACTTTACACACGGTAGTAGAAAAAATTATAAATATACCACAAGGAGCATACAGAGTTTAAATAATTGTCTTAAAAATGTTTCGCGTCGTGGAGTTTCAATACTTTGTTTATAATAAGTAATATAAGTTAGCAAAATATGTAAAATCTGTCATTTATTGTTAACTTAAGAAAAAAATTTTATGAACAAAGTAAGTAATGAATTTTCCTCAACTTCTATGACGCGATCTTGTTAAGTATTGTTAAGTATATATATAGGGAGGGCTCCACGACGCAAAACATTTTCAAGACAATTATTTAAGCATTTCTACTCGAGCTTTTATCACACTGAACTTGTACTATCAACACTTTTCACGTGGCTACTCTTAAAAACATTTCCATATTTGTTGCTAGATGACTGAGCCATTAATTTTTTGGAATCATCTTTTAATTATTAAAACGTTTGACCTTTTCTTTTATTCAATAATTTCTCCATAATTCGTATAATATTTAATTTATCTCACAAAGCAGATGCTAAATTTCGCCACCATGGACGCTAGTGTCTAATAAGCAAGGTCACGCAGGTTCCTTATTAGCATCAGTTTCAACTGTATAAAGCTGTCAAATTTCATAATTGTTATGATCAAAATTTTCGAGATATTGGACTGTAAATAGTTAAATTAACTGAAAACAACTCAACGCAGTCTAAAGAAACTTAAAAATATAAGTCAACTTCACTATAACACCTTACCGTATCAAATGACACGTTCGTACGAAGATCAGAGTAATAATAATTGGTATCCAGAACGGGAGCTTCTTTGATATCGCTAGTAATTGTTGTGTAATAATGATTTACTCCTAAAAAGTCATGAGTTCCATTTATATATTCAATTTCGTCCTTTGTAAACTCGGGTAGTCTAGATTTAATTGATCCAGCTGCCTTACTCCTCTTCCTGACTCTCTTTTTCACTACTTCGGGAAAGTCACCCTTGAAAATGGGATGGTAATACAATCCGCACTAAAAACATGAAAAAATTAGTTTATTTAGAAAGTGTAACGTGGTTTATTGAAAAAAAAAAAAATTTAGAGTAGTATCACCGTACACTAACTATCGACAAGTGAATTCACATCGTCGATTTATGTGTTACCGAAAATTTCCTTACCCCTTCTATCGTCTGGCGAGTTCTGGCTAGTTAAAATCGAGTATTGAATGTTGTATTATAATAACACGTGTAAGGCGCCAGAGAAAAGATGTACCAAAATTTTCAAACGTTCCGACGCAAGTGAATTTACTTGTCGGCAGTTAGTGTACGGGGGTAGTATCTACAAACAAGACTACTTAGGTTAGGTTAGGTTCTATGTGAGTGAGGCCTTCTCGCCATCTCCCCTGCAACCTTCGTTAGGTCTATGGTGGCTCACTCCTTGGGATTACAATTCACCTCACAATCCTGTGCTTCTGGCGAAGTCCATGGCTGTATTTGGTGATACTTTTTTGAAGTCGTTCAGCTCTAAGGTACTAAAACCGAATATATTGTACCTTATCCTGCCCAACACTGAGCATAAGCATAGTATGTGCTCCGCAGTTTTGTCCTCCAAATTACAGAACCGACATTCCAAGGTCTGAACCAGACTCATCTTCTTTAGGTGGTAATTTAATCGACAATGTTCTGTAAGTAGTCCCGACAGAATGCGTAGGTTTGTTCTACTCCATTCCAGGATCTGCTTATTTTTTGTACCTGAAGAGTAGTATATGAGCCCCTTCGAGTGAGAGAGCCCCGGTATCTCTGCCCAGTACGTGTAGGTTTTCCTCTGCCCAGGTAGCTATGGCTCATCCAGCAGTGCTTTTCGCAATGCCAAAAAATGGTTCAGGTCCGATAAATAAAGTCTGATCCCTTTTTTTCCAGAGTATCGGCATCCTTATTGCCCTCCACTTCTCGATGCGCCGGCACCCAGGTCAAAATGACTCTGTTTTCCTTGCCTAGTATTTCAAGGGATTGTAGACAGTTATATACCATCTCATCGAGCTCAGTGCTTTAATAACAGTCTGGCTATCTGACAAGATGTGTGTGTTCTTTTTTACAACAGGTTGATTCATCAGCTCTCTTGCAGCCAGTTTAATGGCGTATACTTCAGCCTGAAAGACGGTAGTGTACCTGCCCAAGCTGCTGTGATTTCAACTCTGGGTTTCCAGCTGAAGACCTTTGCTCCAGCCCCGTTTCCAGTTTTGGATCCGTCAGTGTGAATCACGTAGTCCGTTTCTAGGAAGAAGATTTCTTTGCTATCCCATTGGTCTCTCACGGGAATGAGGACCTTAAAGGGCTTGTCACGTGAAGTTTTGTGATAGAAAGATTCGAGGGCATCCCAAGAATGTGGTAAATTTATTTGTCACCCATAAATCCTGAGTGATCCCTCCATTTATTTGCCTCTCCTGGCTTCCTTCTTCAACATAATGTGAAGAGGAGTTAGTTTCAGGAGGGCTTCCATAGCCGCAAGACTACTTAGAACCGCACATTTAATAATAACCTCGGGTTTTAGAAGTTAAAACAGTTATCATAACCTGCTGTTTTAAAGTGTGCTCTCACGCCAGTGACATTTACAGCTCTTATGTTTGTCCCTTTATAATAGTACTGAGATCTTTGTTAGCTCACCGAGTTTTATATAAATGCTTAAAACTTAAAATTCCCGTCAAAGGGGTTAATTAATCAAATCTAATATTTACCTCGAATTGTCTCTGCCTCTCTGCTGCTTCTTGATCCCGCAAAGAATTTGTAGCAGGCATGATCCATTCGCAATCTCCAGATATTGACATTTTGGCTGAAAAGTTTATACATTATATATTTTTAATTGTTTTCAATAGCTGAGGGGTGCTTTTAAAAACATCTTCTCCACGACTAAATAATAACGCACAAAGAATTAAAATGAATGAATCAAATCGTCTCTTTATAACGTCAAATACCTAAGAACGCAAATCGCTTCTGACAGCGCGTCGTTTGAAACGTCAAAATAATTATAAAATAATAATTTTACGTATTAAAAGAGAAAAAATGGACAACAGTAGCGATAGTGAATACGTACACCTCCCGAAATTAATTTCATTTTTAAATGTAAGGGCTCCTATTAAAATTATGAGTCACGTATATATATTTACTCTTTACATTTTTATAAATATGCTCTATAGTCTATAGCCTAGTGGTGGTTGACTATGGCGCGGACGATCGAGGTTCGATCCTCACTGGAAGCTTTTTCTTTTTAGTCGTGGACAAAGTATAGTCTTTTACTTGTGTAGAATGGCTATTATTCACTTGGATGATTCCAAAACTCACTCGCTGCGCTCCCTCGTTTTGGAAACTTCATCAGCGTGAATAATAGCCATCATTCTGCACTCGTTGAAGAATATACTATTATCGAATAATTAAATTTGTTTTTACTCTAATATTAAAAAAAATACATAAATTGTAAAACGCTTCAGTATTATTATTATTTTTATTTTTATATACATTTGGGGAGAACCACGATCTGTGGATTCGAATGCTTGTTATACAGGGTGTTTTCGAATGACACGTTTGCATGTAGATACCTTTCGTAATAAATGATTATCAAAAAGTTATCTTGCAGACTTCATTAACATAAATCATTAAATATCTTGAAAACTACAAATTTTTTGATATGTAAAGGTTATTCGTTTTTCACGTGGAAATCAATGAGGAATGGAAAATTGAATGGAAATTGCTTCAAATGTTAGTGGCATAAAAAATGGATCAAAAATTGAAAAATATTTTTCCATGAAAATATGCCCTTTCACATTTAAAAACCACCTGTCAAATGTCAAATCATCCATCCGTTTTAAAGTTATCGAATTGAAACATTCAATTTTTCAAAACTTCAACACCCGGTATTTCGAAAAGTAAATGTGCTGGACCCCTCAATCCTCACATCATTTTATCCAATTTTACGAGAGGAATCTACATGCAAACGTTGTGTCATTTGAAAACACCCTGTATAAGTAAAAAAATATTCAATAATTTACCTTTATAGTGAGGAAATTCAGCTTTGTACATGTGATAGACCGTGGCATGGACTTTAGCGAATACATAAGCACATTGATATTCCAACTGTCCATTACTTTTTATTGCAGGAGCATTAACACCAAGACCGTATCCCAATTTGCAAATTTGTTTGGGTTCGTTTATTGTCAGCCAAATACCAACTTCTGGAAGATGTTTAATAACAATTCTAGCGTAATTTGCGAAATGGAAAGCTAAGTCGGGATTGGTCCAATCGATTCCATCATCGTAAAGACCTTGCGGGAGATCCCAATGATATAAAGTTACTACGGGTATCATATTGTATTTTAATATTTCACGAACTAAACTCTTGTAATGAAGTATTCCTTTTTCGTTGACGTAGTCGTCGTATCCTGTGGGTAAAATTCTGAAAATTATAAAAAAAGTAATTGAAAATATAGTTCAACTAATTATTTAAACTTGAATAAACTGGCAATTGGAAAATATTACATTGTTCCGTTCATTTTCAGTATAAATATCTCTAAGACCTTAAAAATAATTTCATGAAAATCGAGACCTCGTCCCTTGGTAACAGTCTTGGGGTTGAGAAATTTGTCAATGGATGTTCGACGGAAAATTTTTTGACATAAAAACTTATAACTCAACACAACAAAACATTTATTTATTAAAAGTATATCTAGTAAAGCTACAATTAATAAATATAAAAATTAGATTTGTTACTGTTATCTACTACAGAAGATCTATTACCACGAATAATATATATTTATGATCTTGTTGTGGTGTAATTGATCCAGAATTAAGTATGTTTTTATAGTATTTTGATTGACCAATAATTTTCGGCAATTGATGTTCTTATACACCACTTTTTGACAATTCGCTAACAGCAGTTGATTCGAGTGATTTGTTCTCTTTTTGTCCTTTATATTCAAGCCAAATGCCGCAGCAGCGGATTCAGCTTTAAGAACAGTGTTGAGGTTTTGATATCAGTTTATGAAAAAGACGTACAGGGCAGATTTGTTATTCAATTTAATTAAACATATAGTGATATTCACGATATACGTATTTAAAATATAGTTTTAATATTTGCGTTACCCTAAAAGGAAAAAGAAAATGATGGTGGGCTGTGGCGGATTCAAGCTTGCTGTCGCTGAATGCCAGGTTTGATTCGCTGCCCTTTTAGTGGAAGCTTCCTACTAGCAGTATCAGAACGATCTAAAATTACATTCCAAACAATTACTAGAATTGCTGTTTCTAAATGCTTTAATTTTCGCTGCAATTCTGTAGCTTCAGATCTCGTAGTTGGTTTCTCATCTCTACTTTTGGCAATGAATTCCAGTGCATCGATTATTACAGAATATACTCTTTTTCTCACGCGCAGACCAACGAGTTTTAGAAAGGCTCTGAACTCTCAAATTTGTACGCTGTACCGACAACTCCCGACGATGTGTAGATACAATATAGTGAAGAAATTAGTTCTTGTAAAGTAGCAAAAAGTCAACTGTTTCTGTTGCATATTCTACTGCAGGTGATTTAATTAAATTTTAAGAATTGAGATTGAATTATAATAATTTATTCTACAGACATTTTTCTGAACCAATTTACAAAATGCCGTCCCTCAAATTATGCCGCCTAGGCCCGTGCCTCACTAAATCCATCACTGTTGAAAGATACATAAAATGCTTACCTCGTCCATGAAATGGAAAACCGGAACATCTTCAATCCAAGTTTTGCAGCAAGTCGAATGTCTTCTTTATATCTATGGTAGGAGTCACAAGCAACATCTCCCGTTTCTCCGTTTAATATGAGTGAATAATCTGAATGTGCATATCGGTCCCATATACTTTCACCTTTACCGTCTTCATTCCAAGCCCCTTCAGTTTGATAAGCTGATGTTGAAGCACCGAAAGGGAAATTCTTCGGGAATCTACCATTGTTTGTCAATTTGGCTGTAGCTAATCTGAAAATAAACAAAATAAATCAATACATGGTCCTTTATTTTGGCTGCTTACCTCACCCGGTAATATCTAGACCCTGTTTCACATAACCTGAAGCCACGTGAAGTTTGCAAACTGTCTGTCTTAATTCCCAAATAAGTTTTATTTAAACTATAAATACGACAAAAACATTTTATTAATGTTATTTTGTGTTAACCTAGAAAATTTGAAAACGTTACGCTACTCATTTGAAGTCGAATGTCAATATTACAATATGGCGCTGGTTTTGACAACAAGCTCGCGCATACGACTTCAACTTGAAGTGGCTTCTTCTTGCGTGAAACGGAGTCTACCCGAGTTATGCACTAAAATCTGTCTACGATTATTCAAATACCAACTTTATTAACGAGTTACAAAGTTTCTTTCATTTCAATTTGGAAACATGTTTTTATTATTTTTATTCTCACAAGATTTTTATGTCGATTTGAAAATCCAACTTTTGTATGCTTTAAATAATCCGCCATTTATATATGCTGTGACATACGTACACTAGAAGAGAAGTCAGCTACATAGGGGTTGAGAGTTTTCATTACCGTATTTAAGTACAGTTGAAAATGTGAAAATATTAAAGATGTTCCATTTAAAATAACAATTTTAATATCAACTTCCGATATAACTGGAAGTGCTGTCAAAGTAATAATGTTTTAGATATGCTCGTAATGTCGAAAAATCCCCCAATAAACTATTTTATCTACAACTGTCATATAACAGTTACGATTTGATACTATTTTAAATGTCATAATGACGTATATTACCGCACTAGTGCGTTTTTGAATACATTACCGTACTAGTGCGATAATAAAAATCTAGAAAAATATTAAAACCAGAATTGAATATTTAAAATAACATTGGAAGCTGCATTTTCAATTTCCGAAAGAAGATTGTCTTCGCTTGAACTTATTTTTATAGATTTCTGTTCATTCAACTTTGACAATTTGATGACATAACTAATTTATTTTATTTCCACAGCTTTGTTTGTCTTTGTTGCTAAGGTCACAGAATATGATACACACACTTTATGTTTGCAGTTGATATTATTAAAAATACGTTGGATTGAATTTTTTTTTATTCTATGATATAGGTACTGTTAATAATACTAATAAACAGTTGTAGATAAAGTTTTGTACGTAATACGTGTGGAATTATTAACGCACTTATGTGATTACACGACTCGGCCTACGGCCTTGTCGTGCAAACTTCACATGTCCATATCCCACTAATTACGTAAATAACTATTATGTAATTTTTGATAAACTTGTAATGTCCGGTAGTCGTGAAAAACCCTGTAGGATATACTATAAAATGCGCGATTTATAATATGGTTGGCTAATAGCTTTCATTACTATAAAGTTATTCTTGGTTTTACCGTGGTATTTGTGTGAATTCTGCAATTTACAATTAAAAAACTGTATTGAGAAATTCAATATGTATTACACCTGATAATTCAAGGTGAACTGTTTTAATTCAATAAAAAATAAAACTTGTGCTTGATTAGATTTAATACAGAATGCCAAAAAAATTGTCTTACCATTGCATTAAAATTATATGAAATTTTTTTCATACATTGATACAGGGTGGGGCAATCTTCTGACATCGGAGGAACTTTAGCTGTTAGCTAATACAGTTACTGAGAGCACATTTTGAAAATACTTCCAATTCTACAGCACAAACTTACAATTTTTTAAATGGAACGTACTATATTTTGTTCAAGAATCGAAAAGATCTCACCGAGAGCGTTACAAAAATATAGCACTCTATTATATTATAAGGGTGTTTCACAAAGATATGGCCAATTATTAGCAAAAAAGACCTCCTCTTTAACACTCTGCAGAACAGTAAATTAAAATAAATCAACAGGTCTTTGTATCCAAATGTCATACACACATCATTGGCTGTGCTTAGTATTAATTACTTTTTTCATCTGTGACTTCTTTAATACAGGGTGAAACAAAACGCAAATCAAGCAATATCTCAAAATTTTTAAATGAATCACTCTATAAGTCTTTTTACAATTTGTTAGTATAATTAATAATATTTCAAACGATGTAGTACATTTAGGGCATGAGTTAATGGAAAAACGTGAATATTTTATGATAATGGTCAAAAACAAGTATTTTACGTACACAAATAAAATGGTATTAATTTTTTACATGCAACCTCTTGTAAATTTTAACAGTTCTAAGGCATACATTTTAATCGTAATTTTGGATGCATCTTCAATATCTAATCAATGAAATAAAATGTTTGCTAATATCGTAGGTACCTGGAATTACCAAAATTTCATATTTATTCATGTTTCACTTTCAAGAATTGTTATTATAGGTTTGTTTGAGAATTGGCGACACATAATCAAGCCATATTTTTGATTATATCAAGTGGGCTACTATCAAAATAGTATCTACTAATAAATGTCAAAGAAATATTGCTGTAATCTTCGTTTGTGTTTAGGAAGTTGATTCAAACACAATAGTTAACTTGTGGTTCAAACAAGATGGAGCATCTGTATATCACCCTGTATAGAAACGGTGTTTGCTAAAAAGAAATTGAATTCGGTGGAAAAAAAGACCTAATGTATTAAAAAAGCTCTTTGGAGCGTAACAGTTTTCTCCATCTTTTAAAGTAGTGCCAATAAATGAATAAATTTGTTTCAAAAGTAAACATAAGTACCTAATGTATTTTTAACACAAACTAGTAAGTAAGGGGTTATAGATCTTAATGAATATCACTTCAATAATCATTCATACATATCTGACAGAAACTAGGTACCTAACTTTTTTTGTACATTATTTATATGCTATTTTATAATCTACTTTTAACACGGATACTATCCATCATAAAATAAAATTATTTTGGTATTTAAATATTTAATTGTAATAAATTTGTTTAAGTAGATAATGAACGTGCAAAAGTTTGATATTGAAACGACTGCACATGTTTAAAAACAGTTCCGAATTTAGGAGTAATTAAAAAGGAGTAATTATGTAATTTTTATCAAATTCAGTCTATGCGTCAGCGAAGTTTGAAATAACTTACGCAAAGTTAATTATTACAGTTGATTTTTAATGTTTACTAACATAGATAAGTATAAAAAATAATAAATTGTCGACATTTAATGCGATAATAAAAAAATACTGTAATAAAATCACGGGAGAAGGTCACATTATTGTTTTTTTCGGTGATATTAATTGAAATAGTTATACGGAAAATGTAAAATTAAACACGTGTAACTACATTGTAGCATTATTGTGCTTGAAATTTTGTTAGATTTAAAAATATACGGCGTGCATTTGTTTGTTAGGTACTTGTAAGATTATGTTTTAATTGGGTACAATATTATAATAAAACTCCGTGTTACAGTCTCTAAATTTTACTCGCTTCGGTAATATGATTATCTCTAGACTAAACATTTTTAAGCATCCAAATCCCAAACAGCCCTCTTCACCCTTCACTTCGGTCGTATATATTTTATGAGGACGGTGGTCGGTGAAAGAAATCGGATAACTAACATCGTATGTATTCGAAATTATAAATATTTCATCTCAGTCTCGCAAAATAAAATATAACATACTCGACATTCAATGTGTCAACTGGTGTCAAAATGCAGTGGACGCATGCAAAAATTCCAATACCAATTCTTAAAACTGTAAATCATTCAAGTAATATAAATAAATTCATTTTGCAGTATGTACTTCCCAATTAATTAAACAAATGTTATCTTTTGTAGTTATTTTTAAAAATGAATTTATAAATGTGTGAATGACGGTGGTTTTCCATGTGGTTTTTCATTTCCATTCTCTTGAGTAGGTACAGGGTTATTCATTATAAATTACCCACCCCCTATCATCGTTATTATTACTTTTGTAAAAAAAAGTCTCATGGAAAAATTGTTTGGTTACAGCTGAATTTTCTTAATATTCTATCAAAACTTCAGTAGCGTGAAGATTTGAGGGGATACAAAGAATTATAGTTATTTTTTAAATTGGACACCCTATATATTCTCATATTTTTGGAATGGACTTTTTTTTCTGATTTAAAAAATATACAATAGGTTACCCCTACTTTGTACCGTTGAAATGTTGTAAATATTAGTTATAGGAATTACTGTAAATATGAAAAAGATAATTTATTGAAGTAAGCTATGAAAATGACAACCAATATGTTTGATAATTGACATTTTTCATATAAATTAATAAGAATGGTTCACAAATATACAAAACAGAAAACAAAGGTTTATTTAAGGGAATTTATAAATAATAACTTATAAAAGATATTCGAGATGTCCACCATTATTGTTAATGCATAATTGATAACACCTTTTTATATTATTTATAATAACATTGCAGATGACTTCATTATTTTCATTTAGTTTGTTAAATTCAAGTTGAATCCTAGCTTTAATCACTTTTATATTATTATTATTAATAAAATCTTCCACCTCTCTGTAAACCATTTTAATTATCAGAAAAATGTCAATTATCAAATAAGTATTAGTTGTCATTTTCATATCTTACTTTGATAAATTATCTTTTTCATATTTACAGTAATTACTAAAACTCAGATTTTCAACATTTCATAACCCAAAAACGGCGGGTACAAGGTATAGGGGTAACATATTATATATTTTTGAGATCAGAAAAAAAGACCATTCCAAAAATGTGAAAATATACAGGATGTCTCATTTAAAAAAGAACTATTCTTTTTTGTATCTCCTTTAATTTGCCCGCTACTGAACTTTTGATTCAGCTGTAACCAAACAACTTTTATACGAGACTTTTTTTTCTAGAAGTAATAATAACGATGATAGGGGGTGGGTAATTTATGATGAATAGCCCTGTACACTGTTTTTTTGAAAATACAAAAAAATACAAATGTGCAAGTTTAACATATTTTTTTAAAGGAATAAATTAAAATTAGAATATGATATTTTTGCACAAATTTTATTATTTTCTTTTGTCCATGGCAATTACCTTGAGCAGTATTTTCATTGATAGCAGCTTCGGTAAATTCTTTAGAATTAAAATAATTTTCAATTTAAGTGAGTTCTGTTAATTTTTTGTTCAAACTTGAATGTTTCTACGAATAAAAAAATATAAATGAAATGAATACATTTTTCAATATACCACGTCTTCAAACCGAACTAAAAAGTGGCAAAATAAATTACTCATAAAATTTGCCACTAAATTGTAGCGCATTTTTTGTATCAATTTATTTCTTATTATGTAATCAAATTATTATATTTTTTTATTGATAGCATGCGCTTCCCGTTTCAAGTTGCAAATTTTATTAGTAGGTACATGCTTCACTAAAATATGACTGCAATCAAGTGAATGACTTCTTGTTAAATTGTTGAATATATATATATATATATTCGTTTTGAAATTATTTCCCTTTTCGCAATAGCAAAATAGATATTTGTGTATAAAACCGGCTTAGCAATACAGTGCAACACAAAATTTAGCTTAAACTTGGATTAATAGAGGTGGCTGCAGCATGCCATAAGCTGAATATATTTGGAGTTAAGCGACAGTTGTAAAGGGCGAGCCACAGATTACACTATACATAACGTGTAGTATATTTTACAAAGTGTCCAAATAAAATAATCATAATTAGGTAGGATTAAGCTTGAAATTATTATTTTTTATAACAACCAATACGTTGTTTCAATTTCAAGCCAACTCGAAGCACCCTCTAGTACAACAAATCCACGAAAGATACGAGACACTATTTTCTCATAACACCACGATTACCATAATTTGGACCCCATCACATAATGGAATCACTGGGAATGAAACAGCTGACAACGCCGCTAAGCTGGCTAAAACCAAAACCAAAATATAAACTTACAGATCCATGACCACCTAAAATATCTGTTTAAAGAGCATCTCAGAAACTCCTGGAATCATACTGGGACACTACACACTCCACCCTTCAATAAATACAATCTAGTCTAAAATATCACCATGACTCCACACTCTCCAGAAAAGAAATAGTAATTATAAGAAGATTTTGTAATGGACATACACGCCATACCCTACTTAATGATAAAAGAAGATCGCCCCCTGTCCCAGTTATGTTTTATTCATCTGACAGTTCAAAATATCTTGGTGGAATAACCCCGCAACCAAATCTACCAGCAGAAACACAATATAAATGAACCACTCAATAATATCTTGAAATTTACTGAAGTGAATACAGTGGTATCCTACCTAAAGGACATACATTTAATAAACCATATCTTACAATGTCCTTTTAAAATGTATCGAATATCATAGCTGTTTTGTCAAAAATGCATGGAATAGTGTCACTGTGGCAGTCTAGACACGCTAATTTAAATTAGAAACAAAATTTCAATCATAAAGACTACCTCATTTCACAACGAAAATCAATGTTAACATTTATGGATGAAAAATAGTAAAAATCTAGGGCTGTTATAAGTAATATATTATTTAGATCATTCGTGATACCGTGTGTCTATAGTTATTTGTATGCCTAGGCTGCGAAATACCTTTTTAACCTACCGAAAGAACAGTTAAGTACTAATACCGATATTTCAGTACCTTCCACTCCTCCTGAACTCAAAAGCGTTGTAATTTCGACTATATTCAATAAAAAAAGGTAGAACGTGTCGCGGGACACACGGTAGGAACTTTAGTTCCTTTTAAGCAAAAGTTATGTAATACGTCTGACGTTATAGATAAACAATTTGCGTATTCTTTGGTGGTTGAGTAGTAAGCACACCAGACTCTCACGCGGTAGACCCGGGTTCGATTCCCGACGAGGAATTTTTTTTATTGTTAATTTTATTTTTAAATAATCATTCTGCTTGATATTAATAACGACAACAGGTAGACGTTTGAAATATTTAGCAGAATATACATTATTATAGATAATGGTACGGTACCCTTCATGAGGGAGTCCGACTGGCAACATCCACTTATAACAGCATCGTATATTTAAAAAAGGAAACCGTAGCATTATACAAATTGGACATTCAAGAACTGTACGTTTACCACAAAATTAGTGGAAACATGAAATTGAATTGTTAAATTTTTAATTTGAAGTTATATTACAGTTTATAGAAATTTTTATTTTTTAGATTTTTTCCTAAGTGGGTCGTAGAAAAAATATGCTGCTCGACTCGTGTGGATTGTCCATATCGCACTTGGACGATTGAGCACTCCGCCTACGGCGTCGTGCTCCATCTTCGTCCTCGTGCGATATGACCATCATATCCACACTAGTTGCACAAACTACAATTTCTTCCAAAATATGCCCTTTTACATTTGAAAACTACCTACCAAATGTCAAATCAATTTATCCATCCATTTTAAAGTTATCGAATTAAAACATTCAAGTTTTCAAAATTTCAACACCCTGTATTTCGAAAAGTAAATGAGCTAGACCCCTTAATGACGCAAAAAAATTATGGAAATAATAGTAAAAATTTATCCGAACAAATTCAAGTAGATCACTAGCACTGCGAATACCAGTTTACCAGAGTTTCAATATAGCATCGGTGGTTCAGTGGTTAGAATGCTCGCATTGCACGCGGGCGGCCCGGGTTCGAGTCCCAGCAGGAGCATATTTATTATTATGAATCGCTGCTTCGTAAACGAGAGAGAGACTAAGGAGGCACAAGCACGCAAGCAAGGCACATAACGAAGCGACGTAACATAACGTAGCGTAACGTAACGCATAACGGTCAGATCTTTTGCGTCGCGACCCCTGGTTGCTCAAACATAACCTGGCGTAAAGAACTAAAGTTCCAATAATCCTTGTCTTTGTAGTATTCTAGAAATGCCAAGTTTGGAAGTGATATTCAAATTTGGAAGCGACGTTTGGTTTTGCAGCCGTTGCTATGGGTAAAGGCCGCGAAATTGAATTTGGCGGACTCTGCTGAGAACGCGAAATACTGACTTCGCATGCAATTGCACGGAAAAAAACAGCGGCTGCGAAACCAAACGTCACATCCAAATTTGAATATCACTTCCAAACTTGACATTTCTAAATTACTACAAAGACAAGGATTATTTATTACTTTTATTGAGTTAACAACGCTTTTGAGTTCAGGAGGAGTGGAAGGTACTGAAAAATCGCTATCAGTATCAGACAATTTGCGTTTTGTCAAGAACTGTCAAAATATTTTGTAATCATTGAAACAAATCATTTCCATAGCACACGGTGACATTGTTAAATAAATTGAACAGCTGTTGATTTTGAAATTTTGAAATTTTGCATATAGAAACTAAATCCTTCAAATTAAATCTTTTAGAAGCCCTAGAGATAAATAAAAACAAATATTCAGATAATCTTCTTAACGACCAACTTGATATTAACAATTCTCCATTATTAAACCTTTTTACCTAGAAATATTCCTGTAGGATGGTTGTGAATGAGTTTCCAGGTAAACTTGTTAAATTCTTTAGTTAATTCTTTTCATTTCCTTGTAAATAGATTATAATTTTATTGTTAAATTTCCGTATAATTTAGTATTAAGGCACTGTATAAATAGAAAGTTTCTCATTATACCTCCAACGTTTGAAAAAGCTACTGTGTTAGCGAAACGCGTCACTTTATGTTTAATTACAATGTAGATTTTACAAAATAAAATTGTTTGATTTCATAAAATAATATATTCATTTACAATTATTATCTAGTTCAATAATTGTAACGATTGCATGAAAAATAGTGTGTATGTCATGACCGCGAAACTTTTTAACGTTTAAAAGGTATTTCGCGGCCTAGGCATACAAATAACTATTTTTCGCTTCAAATGCTGACACACATACTTTTGTCGATCAATTAGATTCCTATTGAAAAATAAAACAACGCAATTTTGACCATAGCTGTATTGTTACAATTTATATATGTTTATAAAGTTACTACAAATATATCATATTAATATTTGAAATTAAAGAGTTTCTGATGTACCCCCTATATTATCTATCCTTTTCACTTTTAGCTATTGCAAGATTAAGATGGGGGATCCACAAACTTTTATTAAAAAAATCCTTTCAAAAAACCACACACGTTTCCTATCTCCGTACTTAGTTTGTGGAAGACACTGTATAATGAATAATTCATGAGCTTATTTAAAATTCGTACTAATATAATATACCGAACACTTCAGGTTTTAAGTTCATAAACAAAAAGTGGGAGTGTAAATAAAATTGTTTGATAAAATTTACAAAAAAATGTATTAATTGTCAAGGACGAATTAAATGGTGTTCAATATTTTTATAATAGAAATAATTATTGTTGAGCAGTGTTGTGAATGCATAGTTCATAAGGAATTTCAAAAATAATATTGTATATAACCTTTGATATTAAATGAGAGATTAATGTGAATCGAAAGGATTCTGTTCGCCAGCTTAAAACGACTTGTATATGTAATGTATCAAACAAGCTGGTATTTGTTTGTTTGAAACACTCAAAACTCATTTTCACAAAATTTTGGGGAAATTTATCCAAAAATAAAATTTCTTCAAAAATATTGAAATAAAACATTATTTTCTCCGCCCTGTAACTTGTTAGGCAAGCAAAATTGACATCGTATGGAATTAGGATTTTTCAAAATAGTTGTAAAAGAAGGAAAATTAATATACTGAAAAATACAATAAATGAAATAAATAATGTACAATTGACTGTACTAAACAACTTCACAATACGTAAAAAAATAGAATAAAGCTGGATTCTATTATTCTAAAACTACGCGGAAGACCTTTAAATTATCGCTATTATCCTTGATTAATCCTTATTAACACAAGTACCAGTTAGTATTATAAATATTTCCTTTTTGCTTTAGATTCACTCATAAATGACAAAAGGTATTGTCTAAAAGCACTCACTAGCTTTCAGATTTAAAAACATTTAATTTTTAAATAGCAAAGAATACATTGTTATTGTTAAGACCGAAAACATGTGTAAAAAAATCAAAATTAGATATAAAATGAAAATAAAAGTGAAAAATAACAAAAGTAATAAAAACTCATTCCACTAAATAAGCTATAAAAAAACATGTGTGAATTATTGTATTTTATGCTTCCACCGGCCTCGGTGATAAAAGGCTGAAGGTAAAACATGTGGATATTTTCACATCAAAACTTTCAATTACCAAAATCTATAAATATTTTTTCGCATCGTTTGGTATGAAAAAAACTCACATCTCATTTGAGAATTTCAACAATAAACATTTATAGTTTAATTGAAAATAAACTTACGTAAATGTTAAAACCAAAAGTAGAACCCACTGCAGCATCATTTCTTAAAACGGTTCAGGTTGGACCCAGTCCCCAACTTCTCGGTATCTCACGGCTAACAACGAATTTAATACTGAAAGAAGTCAAGTTCGCAGTCATCAATTTATTATTTATATAGTCCAGGAAACGGCAAACTCTCTACCATTTTATTTGACAAAAAATCATTGATAACGGAAGGATATAGGTACTTACTTTGCGATATTATTACAATTGTAATTTTCCCAGTACGTCATTTAAAAAACCAGCTAGCTTACTATGTACACTATTGAATTTAAGCGATATTTAAATTATTTTAATAGCCATTGTTGGTTATTAGTTTGCTATTTACAGATAAAAAAATAAAGGATTGAATTCATTTTAAATAAAAACATTCCATTAAATAGTTTCGGTAATTGAAAAATGAGAAGCTTTTTCACTGTACCGTGTACCTATGTATAAACTGATCACTAAAAGATCTATTGTGTCATTTCCCTTGTACTTATATCCTGAGAAAAGTATCAGTGATAAAAAGCTCCCTAAGACATTCAATAGAGATATAATAGATGTCTTATTTTCAAATCAATTGGTGGTTATCCATACTGCATTCAAGTTGGATAACCACTAAAGGCTGCGAACAAACGTGCAAGATAAATTCACTGCGATTGAGTGCTGAGCATAATTTATGAGGATCCATATTCATCTTAACGGCTATATTAATCGACAAACTGATTCCTTGGATTTGTACGTCCTGATGTCCACAGTCTGCAAGTTACCGTTAGGTGCGCGATATTTAGGTACTCATAGAATTATTGGTCCTTATTTCGTTGCAAAATCCACCCATTGTCAACCAAGAGCGTTATAGGAAGAAAATTATTGTACATTTTGTAAGGAATATAAAGAATTTTTGCCGTTCAAGAAATCTACAAGTGTGCACACAATGGTTTCAACAAGATGGAAGAATTATTTGAAATTAAAGTACCTAATAAGTGGTATTTTCTATCTCAACAGTTTTGCGCTAGGATGAGACTGGCAAAAAGGTTAATGGAGGTTTCTTCTTCTTTTGCTCAGAATATACATTATCCTTGCTTCACTAGTTTGAGCTTTATGGAGCGTTCCTTCAGGCGACAATTATTATGACACCAGTCAAATCTACAGTATTACTCTGGATTAAGTTGCTGCGTCTTATGCGTATTGTTTCTAAAATCGTTTGCAGATATATTGATAATAAAAGATATAGAGAGGTGAAGCTGGAATGTGAAATATGTTTTTTCACAGTAAATTGAATGATCGGCAAAATGCTTTAGTTAGACCACTAAACGTTATGTTTTACTCACATTGTGTAGGTACGTTGTTAATTCGTCACTAAACGTGAAGTTTTGCGGTTACTACAGTTACTTAAGTGTACTCTGTTTCAATCAAGTGGGTTTTCTTGTTTTACTCAACAATGGATCATGAAACAACTTCAATACGTCTTCTGCTAGATTTGTGGAAATCATCTTTGAAGTTTATCGCTAGTAAAGTAAACGCATTTATAGTTCTCCTTTTCCGGACTATATTCGACTAAATTTGTTTTTCAGGAGAATGTATTGGTATAAAAATAGACTTGTGGAGTGGTGGGAAGAAAATATAAATATACATTTTTTTATTCAAAAAGAACACATCGAACTATTTTATTGGAAACTATATAACACTAGCAACAGCTGATAGTTGCCACGTGTTTTTGTCACGAGGTTGTATAAAATATTTTCTTCTCTCGATATTTTTTTCTCATCAACCGGTTATTTAACGTCGATCTATTTCTGCAGCTGATGCTTATCTCCGACGCCGAGTGCTCACTACCCTTAAGCCTGCTCACCATAATTATCGCATTAGATGCGTTCCATTACAGTGCTGGGTCAGCGGTCACTCCACCACTACCTACAAACTTAAAGCTTAGTATAACCCTACTACGAAAAATCAGCTACGAAACTCTCCTTTGCAATGTTGTCTTTTCATTGCCATCCATACCAGATTAACCAGACACAGTTTGTTGAGTCTTCCTATTGAAGAATATCTTCTTTGGCAGTTTGATTTTGCCATTACACTATAAGAGCTAAGAGCTTTTGAAGCTGCTGAGATTGTATATACCTACAAAACACCATAGCCTGATGGTGTCCTTGAGCCATCTGTGTACCAACAGCAATCTGTTCTTTCTTCTTACGGAGGACTCATCCATCTCCATTCGGAATTAGGGTGGGAATATGCGCCATTCTATATGTTATCCATTTAATCTCTCTTTCCAGAAATATATGAAGAGGAAGTAGGATTTCTATGGCTGCGTACTAAGTGATGCTAATGTCAATAGTACAAATGGAATAAAAATATTTTTTGATTTTTAGTAAACTGTGTTTGTTAATGTTTTTGATATATTTTGTTAACTACAACCAATCCTGTACAATACAATAAATATTTCATTTGAAATATGGTTCTCAAGTAAAAAGCATTCAAACGGATTTGTTGAGTACCACATAATTAATTAATTGATAAATTAATAATATGTATTTTAATAGAGGAAGTTTAAATGGTGTGGGGAAAGCTCGATCGCATTTATTCAACGAAAATGATTCATTCAGTTGATTTGAAATACACCTTTTCAGTTAGTTACTCAGTAAGACAAATGGTGATGGTCAGTTAAAAGATATGCGATCCTACCAATGGACACTATAAAACATGCTACTTCTTGTTTTCGTAGTGTCACTCTTTCCCAACAATGTTCAACCCAAAAGAGACATTAACTTTGAAGCAGAAAGAGATTGGAGCATCAATAAACTGAATGGTGAGTTTTATCTTTGATTGTGATTATTTAGTTACTTTTTAATTTGATTCAATTACAAAATTTATAAGGCAAAGGCAATAATTGAAGTGAGGTACCTGGAGAGTGTTATGGCTGGTCGTTGTTGTGGATAATGTGTGAGCTTTCTTTATTCTGTGATTCGAAGAAAAATTCTGAATTTTCCAATTAATAACTAACAGTACTGCTGACTATTATGAAGAGAATTTGTACGGTGGTGACACTGACGATTATAATTTGAAAATTTTGTTTGCCACCTACGAGAGAATGTCACCAAGGACATACCTGTAAGTACAAGATTGTTGGGAATGGAAAAGAGCTCGCAAAAGTTACTGGTTTCTTGTGGCTGGAGCTTGTCCAACCGAGATTAGTATTAAAACAGGTTTTTTGGAAAAATAGTTTTTCTTCTTTTTCCATAGGTGTGATCACTCGCTGCAAATATACTACACGAGGTCTTGCAGCTGCAAAAAATAGGATTCCAATGCTTTGCCATTTGCAAGTATTGGTTTAATACCACATGTGAAAATTAACCTGAAACATACTGAAATGATAAAGACACTGACGCTGAATGCCAAACACAAGCCATTCTCTTACACGATGTTACAGCCTGATATTCATATTAAAGGTAGCTATTTATAGTATATTGAGTATTAAGAACGGGAAGGGTTGTTTACCGGTCGACAGCAATGTTTTGCTGGAGACCGGTATTACCCTTAACGTTCGAGATGCTCATACCATTTTTTGCGCGATCGTGTTGAAATAAATTTCGAATGAAATAATTTAAATTTCTTCGAAATGAACGACAAGTCAAAGGTGACATTTATATTTCTCGATCAATTCAAAATATATTTGCATTTTGGTGAAATTGTTTTTTTTATCGGTTCTGTTCATCAAAAAATGTAAATCTTCTTATTTTTTTTGTTTCTTTTGGGTAATGAATGAAGTGATATATTATTTAGGACCACTTAAATGTATGTAGGGATGAGACATCGGTAAGTAATTTACTTACCGGCGTCTGAACGGTAAGTAAATCACTTACCGACGTGTTAGACTTAGAAACCGTCCTGACAACCGATGCATGCTGTAATAGTATATTAAGTATTAAGAATGGTAAGGGTTGTTTACCGGTCGACAGCAATGTTTGGAGGCTGAGCGTAGCGAGATTACTAAATTCGGAAAAATTTCGCATATTCCTCCCATTAGGGAGAAAGTACCTTCCTGTTGGAACATTTAGGAAGCCCATAATGTATGTGTGGCTTCAAATTACAGCTTATTGTTATGTTATTTATTTTTATAGTATTTTTATTTATTTGTTTTAAAATGAACTTTCATATTCAGGTTATGGGTATTTCCATCACCACATCTCATCTCGTAAGAGGAACAATTGGTTGAGGATGTCCGATTATTCTTTTTATAAATGATTGAGAAAACGGATCTTGCTAAAACGGTATTTTGTGGCTTATTTTATAAACATCTTAATTACCTTACGCAATCGGAAACTTATTTTTATACAACGAATTTTTTCTGTATTCACCACAGTTTTCAATTTAATGTGAATAAAACCAAAAAATGTGATCAAATTCAGCGAATTTTTATAACATACAGACATTTGGGTGTAGGAAACATTATATGAAAATTATCCAGTATTTCTTGAAGATTTAAAAGGTATAAAAATATGTAGGGAGAGCTGTTCGAGGTTTATTATATTTCCAGAAAAGCTGGAAATCCTGCAACACTTTTATGCAGGCGTTTTAATTATGTCGCCGAACGTCGGACGCAAAAATTTTTTTTTCCTTCATTTGATGGCTCTGGATAAAACCAAAAGGCCAGGCAAATGTTTTACCTACATATTATGCTTTTTGTGTGTGTGTACTCTCATTATATTATCGTTTTTTTTTAAATATTGTTAGTAGATTACCTGTAACATTATTATTGTTTTTTTATATGATTATTTTTATTATTTCTTATTATTATCATCTCTTTTATTTTTATTTTTTTTTTCCATATATTTTTTTTATAGGTTTATTTTTTTACTTTTTTGTTTTTTTCTTTGTTTAACATTCATATATATATATTTTTTTTTCAATTTGTTCAGGTGTACATATTTTATTTTAGGGGTAGCAATGCTACTACTCACAGAGTTGTGTTAATAGTTTTTATATAATGTTATAAGATATTATAGATTGAATTATCCTCTAGTGTCAGTAGATTTATTGGAAATTGTATTTGTTGCATGCATAAATTTTGATATAGAGTATTAATTTCCAAATTTTTAAGTGGGCATTCCAATATAATATGTTGCGAATTAGCAATTTCATCACATAAGCAATACTGGCTATCGGATAATTCAATTTTTTGCCTGTAAGCTGGATAGAGCGCATGATTACTTCTCAGTCGGCAGATTGTTGTTATCAGTTGTCTATTTGTACTATTAATAAACCATGGCTTTCTTCGCACTTTTAGTTGAATGGCCATGTAATATTTTCCTTTTTCACTTTGTGAGTAACGCTGTTGCCAATTACATGTGAGATTTTCCTTCAACATTGAGTACATGTCGGTCACAGGGGTTTTTGATTCTATATTGAGTCCAGTTTGTGTGGCTTTTTTTTGCTAAGCAGTCCACTTCTTCATTTTGATTTATTCCAACATATGCCTTCACCCATGTTAAGTTAATATGTTTTCCTATGGTAACGGCTTTAAGATTGAGCTCAAGGATTTCTAGAATTAGGTAATGATACTTGACATCGATTTTGAAATTTTTCAGTGATTCTAAAGCACTTTTGCTATCCGTAAATATAACAAAATTATTTTCTGTTTGCTCTAAACATGTTGCTATTGTTTGTTTGATAGCCAATAACTCAGCAGTATAAGACATTAATTCATTTAGACAAAATATTTTTTTGGTGTTTTTTTCAGGATAGAAAACAGAACAGCCTACTTTTCCATGTAGTTTTGACCCATCTGTAAAAATATGTTGGAAATCTTTCCATTTTGTGTTCATCTCTTGAATAAAAAAGTTGAGAGGTGTCAAGGGACACCCGGATGGAACGAAGTTCCTTTCGATTAATTAGTGAAGGAATTGTATACAGTGTGTAAAAGCCAAATGGAATAAATTCATTATTTCGGTTA
>CAJUYG010000293.1:61400-90983 GCA_910591675.1 Galerucella calmariensis | reverse complement strand
TAACCGAAATAATGAATTTATTCCATTTGGCTTTTACACACTGTATATATATATGTACTCTGTCTGTCTATTCTTTCATACACGTCATAGATGTGCGGGACTTTGTAAACACAACAACAGAGTGTATATATATATATATTAAAACAATAAACTTTCTACTTTATTAATAAAATAATTAAAACAAAACAAAATGGATAAAAGAATGACACTAAGGGATGGAAAACAAATAAGAACAGAAGAAGGATCAGAAGAGGAGCAAGAAGAAAGAAGACATGGAATGGGTGATTTTCAAGTACAATATTTAGAACAAGGAAGACATAGTGAGGATCATGATGATGAGAGAGAAGTAAGTGGAAGAGCAGAACCAATGGAAGAACTAGAAGAAACTAGGAGAATTCGAGAAAATATCGCTGTAGGAGTGGAAAGAAGACAAAATGAACAAACTGGAATGATGGAAATGTTGCAACAATTATTTAATAATCAGAGAGAAGAGATTAGAGGAGACATGAACACTATGAATACAAAATTGGACAAAAATAAAGAAGAAATAAAACGAGAAATGAAAACAAATAGCCAAAGAATGGAAGAGAAAATAGAAAATATGAGAAAACAATTAGAAGAATCAAGAAGCTACACAGAAGAAAGAATACAAGAAACAAAACAAGAAATTCGAGATGAAATGTTAGGAAGATTAATGGAAGTGGAAGAAATACAATCCAGAGAAATGGAAAATATAAAGAAAAACGAAAATGAATTAAAAATGGAAATAGGTGGGAATAGTAAGAAAATAGAAATTAATATCGAAAAGATAAAGAAATTAGATAGAGAAATAATAAAAACAAATAAAACTATACAAGATATGGAGGAAGAGATGAACAAGGAAGTAGGATATATTAAGTTACGTGAGAATACAAATGAAGAAGCAATGAAAATGTACCAAGAAAATATTGAGAAGACAATTAAGGATTTAGATGGTAAAATGACAGTGCAAACAGAAATGTGTGTGAACAGGAGCCAAATAATGGGAAATCAATTTAACCAAGAATTGGAAGAAATGAACAGAAAATTGCAAGATACGAAAGAAAAATTAGAAGATAATATAAGAAGAAATGGAGGAGGAATGATTTATACAGGAAATGTAGAAATAGGGGTAAAATTTGATGGAAATATAAATATAATTCACCCAAAAGTTTTTATGAAAATAATGAAGAGTAAAATGAAAGGAATACGGGATATGATGGAGAAGAAAATATTAATTAGGGGAATGTTATCAGGACATGCATTACTATGGTTCTGTAATAAAGAGGAACAAATTAGGGATATGGAAGAATTTGAGATGCAATTTTTAACTTATTTCTGGGGGGAGATTCAACAAGCTAATTTCAGAGAAAGGTTATATTTTGGGAAATTTGATTATAATAAAAGTAAAAATTTAAATACATATGCTATGCAACTTTATAATATGGCGCAATATTTGGAACCGGCGATGAAAGAAGAGGAATTGGTGTTATATGTTGGAAGACATTTTAATGCTGAGGTAGCAGAAACCATAGCACTACATAACATAAAAACCATGGATAATTTATCAAGTTATTTACAGAGAGTAGAAAGAAGTATACAGAATGGAAATGGTATTCATCGATACCAAAGAGAAATTAGAAATGAAGATACAAGAAATGATAGACAAAGAGAGAATGGAAATGGTTTTGTTAGAAGAAATAATCATGACAGAAATGGAAACATAGATTATGGATATAGGAATGGTAATAATAGAAGATATCAAGGAAATGAAGAAAGAGGTGATTATAATGATAGACGAAATAGTGAAGCAGAAGAAAAAAGGACTGTAAATTCAATACAGCAACAAGAAAGGATGGGTACGGATCAGAGCCAAAGCTCAGATCAAAATTTTGCTTAAACCACTTCCATGTGCATAATATTGTCTATTCAAATATGAACATCCTAGAAAATTCATTGAGTTGGGGAAGCCAAAACGGGAAGGTTGGTGATTTTTCTTGGAAAAAGAAAGAAAAAGTTTTAATAGCGAGTTTTTCCTTGGTATTACCAAGGAAATGTAGCAGAGTTCGTCAAAGAAAAACTGTACAAGTTTCAACAAACTTGTATTTGGTAAATATACCTACATATTATTATACTTTGGGTATTTATATCCAGTTTTAAGAAGTACCGTTGTCCGTTTTCGGTTATTGGAATAACCAAAGTAGATATCAAAATCATCTTCATGTTGCTGTGAGGCTTGGAGGCTTCTTTACAATTTTCCCTGCTTCGTCTGATTTTGCTGGTGAGGATTTTCTCACTGAGCCCTTGTGAAATTTGAATATTTTTGCGTAAGCGCATTTTATTGGTAATTGTGTTATATTTTTGGGTATTTTTGTACTATTTGTATAACAATATTTATTATTTAGGTTGCTTTTTACTTTAATATTCCAACTTTGATTTGAACCATAGAATTATATTATTCATTGACATATGACATAGTTCATAGAATATTGTAGGTGCGTTATCTAGATGTACCATAGAAAAATATATTTATGTTTATAATAGGTATCTCATATTTAAATTAAGAAATAGTACTATTCAATTTTAGTAACTATTTCTCTTATATCTAATTATTTCTCGTTCCACTTCATTTTCATTTAGAGAACAACTAGATAAATAAATTGTCATTTAATTTTCGTTGGTTTTTTATTTTATGTTGGGAGTACTGGTATAAAAGGTTTAAGGAACATTGCACGAATCGAAAATTATAATCCTACTACCTGTTCACCCTGATAGGAATATAAGTCTTTTGTTTTGTTTTTTTTTTTAAATTGAGCTAGACCTAAACAAAATTAATAATTTCATTTCAAGTAAAACCATTAAAGTTTATTATAAATTCTGAGGTTATAACAACCTTGATTTAATTTTTATAATGCGATTTTCTCTATAACTTTTTCGAAATAAAATTAAAATATTACAAAAGATTGTAATAATATATATATATATATATATATATATATATATATATATATATATATATATACTCTCTCGACTTCGCAAACACAACATCGTATAGGTTAGAACACGCACGGCTTGTTAAATACATAAGTTCTGAAATTGTAATATTAAAATATGATTTGTTTTTGAATTTATTAAAATTATGACGCGTACACTTGCTAAACACACAAAATGTGGAGATTATAATGCGTATGACTTGGTTAGCACAATAATAAAGAGAGGTTATAGTGCGTACTTGCTAAAAATACAAAAGCATTTATTATTATTATCTGTATATAATCGCACATTGCAGCATGTACCTTTCTTCGCATCTAATACACATGAGAGCTCATGGCAGCATGTGTTGAATGCCTTGATATAGACGCGTAGGTTGATGGTTCGCGCCCGGACTATGGTGAAAATTTTTTCAATTTATTTGCTTTCTATAAGAGAGAAAGATACAGACAGAGAAACATGCGATGCGCACAGCTTACAATAGCTTCCTATATCAAAAAGTGTCGTGACAAAACTTTTCGTAAGAATTTTATCCGTCTAGCCTCCTTTCACAACGCGCGATAAGGAACTTCGTTCCAATAAAAAAATTCCTGATTATTAATGGGTTCTCTACACTTTGTATGTCTTGAATATGAATATTTAGAGGAGTAAAGAGAACTTTATAATTTGTATTCCATATAGGGATATTGTCTGAAGCGTTTATATCCAATATGAATTGTGCAGATAGTATAAAGCTATCTACATGTGCTGGTAACTTTTTCTTGCTCCAATTCTTTGCTGTTAGAACAAGGTTCGTAAACTGATTTTATTAATAATCTCCGCGTGTTTGGCTCTTGCATTGAAAACAAATTTATCACTTAAAAATTGATCGGACGTTAAATTAACGCCCAGATTCTATACATTGGAACATAAGTCTATGATTGGAACATATACGTCTATTCATGCACTGCAGTAGCGTTTTGCTGTCGTCGCGTTTTCATATTTTCATGCCAATGTATTTTAGAAAACGTGACGTTCCATATAACGTTACTATTTGTCTTAATATATTGTACCTTACGAGAGCATTTATGCAATCTCCAAAAAAGCATTGTTACGGATCACTTTTCTCGTTAATAATATGATGATGATTATTAGAAGTAAATTAAATTATTTTGTGCTTTATTCAGTGTCAAGTGGTATTCAATTGGAAATTTTTAGGTTCAATAGTCGTTCAAAAGGAAGAAAAGAGGGCAGATGCAAGAATAATAATAATGAAGACAGAGGAAAGCGGAGAGCAAGGGTTAAAAACGGAAAAGAGAGGAAAGACAAGGTCTGAGTAATAACCTATCGCTAAAGATTAGAAAATTTATGAATTTAAAAGTAATATATACATCCCTCCTCCTCTAAAACACTCCCATAGGTCTCAATAAAAAATCCCTACTAGTCAGATGGTTCTAAATGGCTTAAGCTAGCACTATGTCAAGGTACTTTTGATATAAAATGTCAAATTTTGCAAATAATGTGAAAAGAGAGCAAAAATACTTTATGCTGTTGCATGAATTGAAACAATTATTATAATTCAACTTACGTGATCATGAAAAATAGATGACTTATTATTCGGAGAAACATAGTTGAATTAAAAAAATATATTCCAATTGGTGGTTTTGTTTAGAGTCACAGGATAAACTGATCCTGTAATGAATGAAATAATAACCTAGAAAACTGCGTTGCCGAAAATTGATTGGAGTCATAGCGCAGGAATCTATTTAATGATCTGCAAAATATACGGATAAGAAACAAAAACAAAACTCACATCTCATGACGCGATAGTTATACAACAATTTTCACAAAAAAAACAAAACTACAGGATTTTCTGAAGCAATCCAAAAGGACTGGAAAAAATACTGGTAAGTAATAAATCAAGGAATAAAGATAATAGTGGTTAAATACTATTATAACCCCTTACAAAGTCTTAAAAATACTTTTCAAAGAGCAGATTGTACCCTGAGAAGCAGCAACTACTTCTCGCAGATATTCTTTTACCTTCTATTAATGTTGAACGGGGTTGGGATATTTGGTTTGTCATTAAAAGCGACAACATTACTTGTAGACCGATTTCGGTGTATTCTTGACACTTCCTTTACTGATTGCTGTGATTTCAGCATTGTCCTCAGTCGATGATATCTACCTTGTACTGATAAGCCGCAAATACGCCGAAACCGGTCTACAACTGATGTTGACCCTTCTTATTAGGTACAAACAAGAATGGTTGGTTATATCATGCAGATATCCAAGCCAGGGGCGATTGATAAGTGATTCAATAATTTATTTTTCGCAAAAATACATGTCCCGGATATTTTATTAAATTTGTTCTGACACATGTTAAATTGTTGCAGGGTTTTTTCGTTATCGCATCGTTCGGAAAATCCATCCAGGAAATGTGAGAAAACTTGGTTTATTTATAACATTTAATTGATAACATTGAAATAGAATAAACCAAAATAGTAGTCGATATTACGTATGAATATTATCTATTATTTAATATTTTCTGTTTATCGCCTACCTATCGTTTAAGGAGAAAAAAGAACATATAAAGGGGACATCAATAAAGTACATCACTTGCTAGGGGTTTGTGACAAAATTTGACCGGGATCATGGGGGAAGTTCCCAATTTTGTGATGCCCCAAAGGAAAAGATAAGCAATATTTAATTTTTTAGTCATGATCTTCCAAATTATGTCCGTTAGACGGAATCGGAATCAGCTTACCGGAATATTCTGGAATTTTACTTGAATTATTTCCAAAAAGATACACATCTTTCATTAAGATATAGCATCCCAGTATTGAGTGGTAGCTCTAGAAATTTTTGCTACTAATATAAATAGCTATTTTCTGATACCATGCTTTAATTTTCTTTACGAGATTTGTTGGAATTTCACTTTAATGATTTCCAAAAAGATACACATCTTTCATTAAGATACAGCATCCCAATAATGAGTAGTAGTTCTTGAAATTTTTGCAAGTAATACAAATAGCTATTTTCTAATACCATGCTTTAATTTTCCATCACGAGATATGCTGGAATTTATATTTCAAGATTTCGAAAAAGATACTCATCGTTTATTGAGATACAGAAACCCAATATTAAGTAGTAGTTCTTGAAATTTTTGCAAGTAATACAAATAGCTATTTTCTAATACCATGCTTCAATTTTTCTTCACTAGATATGCTGGAATCTTACTTCAATGATTTTCAACAATTCCCAACATATTTCATTAGGATACAGCATCCCAATACTGAGTTTTATTACTCGAAAAAAAAAAAATACAATCAACAGTTGAATGAAAAAAAGTATTTATTGAACTATACATTATATCAAAATCACAAAACTTAATGGTTTCTATTGCTTACGAATGCTGGGAGCTTTATCGGTCCTGGCCAGTTTCTTCTAGGTTTATCACAATCTAATCTCTTCGTTTTAGTTAAATCGTTAATGAAACTAGACGATAATTTGGGTAGTCGTCTTAATTCTGGATCGCTGAAATCTATGTGGTAAATTCCGAAATGAACACTGAAAAAAATATATTTAATAGTTTGTTGAAATAAAGTTGTATGCTAATGTATTCTAGTGTCTTTCAAATTTTGTTTATAGAGCTAAAAAAAGTAGGTACATAGCTATCAATCTCTATCTAACTCTATTGCCCGTACTTATAAACAAGACTTGAGGCTGAGCACATTTTACTTGTAAAATGTGTCAAGAGCTGATGCTCAAGTCCGTGCTCAGCCTCAAGTTTTGTTTGTAAGTACGGGCATGCTTCGACTGACTCATCAACTTTAAAAATTCAGTTTAGGTACAGCTTCAAACCAAGCGGACTCAAACTTAGCCGTTAAGTTAAAGAAACATGACAGTTAATCTGGACATTTGGCATCTCTTGACAGGCGCCAACGATATTGTTATATGCAACACTAGAAAGGCAACCCTCGTATTTTTATTTATTTATTTTATTTATTTATTTAATTACAATATCCTCGGGCAAGCCCAATTACAGGATAAGGACAAACACAGGATAATAATGACAGGTGAGAAAAAAAAATAAAAAAAATATTACAATGCAGTACCTATTAGGGAAAAAAAGTAAGCACTCATATGCAGCTAGGCACTCACAAAAAAAGACTTACACAAACATTATATGCGGAGTGAAATCTTTCCTATGAATTACCCCGGAGAAAGATTCGTTTTATTTGTCTATTATTTGGGCAGAAAATATCTATGTTTGACTCAATCGAGGAGTATTCAATGATAAGTTGGTTTAATGGTGAAAATTTGTGAGCGTTTGTCCTATGTGGTAATTCATAGAAAAGACTATTGGTTCTAGAATTTGTTCTAGGAACTCTGAAATTTAGTAGCGATACAATAATATCACATTTAAAAATATAATTAAGAATTTTATATAAAACATAACTGAATGCATTGAGCGACGACGAAGTAAACTACTGCTATTAAAACGAGAATAAAAGTGTTCTTGAGGTGTGCCTCTAACAGGATAAAGACCGTCCAAGATATAAGAAGCCGACTTAAAGTATCTTCTCTGTACTCGTTCCAAAGCGGAAACATGAATATTATAATTCGGGCTCCAAATAACACAACATGTATACTACCATTTTTAAAAATGTCTCGCTTAATCATGCACTGTTGAGTTTTAATCAACTGTGCTGTTTGAATGGAAATTCCTACGTTATATGCAACTTACTTTTCTGATAGTTTAAAAAGAAATTAGTGGATAAATAAGCCGGTCGTAGAAAACATACTTTTTGAAGATGTCATAGAAGGCAACTGTGACTGTGAAGGTCATTGAAATTTTGTTTTTTGTGTCATTAACATTACAAGTTTTTGTTTATTCATCATTTTTCTTTGGAAATTCTGAATTTACCGCAAATTTTTCGTTATATAATATTCAAAACAGGTGGGTACTATCGATTTTTTGGAAATTAAGTCGCAGACTTATGGTTATCTATAGTTGCGGAGACAATTTTAAGGTAACTAGGTACTTACGTATATCCAAAGGACCATTCAAAATTGTCGATTAAAGACCAAAGGATAACTCCAGCAACGTTAACTCCTTCGTCAATTGCTTGAATGACATTACATAAATAATCCTACAAAAAAAATTTTGATATTGATATGATATTGACAAATAAATTTTGCTACAAAATACCGACAACAATAAATTAATGTTAAAAATCATAATCCTAATAAAAGGTCTTGCTCAGAGAAATTGGGTATTAAATGGCGATGAGCAATCTCAATTATTAAAATATCTCGACTGTTAATAGCCCTTATTAATACTCTTGTTGGTTAAATAACTATTTTAGACTTTAAGAATTTGAAGACATGCCAAAATGGCTGCTAGAATAAAAAAGCCCCTACAGTGGCCTTTTATATTTCGAAAAGTTTTTAAGGCATTGTAATAATGTAAAATCTATTATCTTCGATATCTATTAGTAACACGTTCTATAAATAGCACAATTTTACAGGAAACTGTAATTTAATACCTAATTAGTATAGTATTTTGTAGACCATTTGAAACGATAGTTCAAGATGATCTATCGCGGGAATCTAATAATTAATAAAAATATATATAAGCTCGCCAATGGGCAGCGTTTGCCATCAATGAAATTAAAAATCTCTCTTCACCATTGACTTTAGAAAGAATATAGCAAGGTTTTTATTGCATGATCAAGATTAATACTGTATTAAGTAACAGGACAGGGAGTTATTTTTTTGAATAAATAATTACCACAGTCGTCAGTAACATTTTGAAAACCTGAAATTACGATAATTATGAATCTTGAAGATTTATATCAAATTTTTTAGACTTCAAAAAATGTAGGTATTACTTACCCAATAAAAATCTACTCTGTCAAAATCAATTAAGTACGTCCCATCGTCGGCCATTCCTAGTTCTGTTATTAAAATTTCTTGTGGGTTGTATTCATGAACAAGCCATTTTAGTACTTTGTAAACACCAAAAGGTACTACCTAAAATAAATAAAAAGTTTTATGGTGAGTAATTGTAATTAATTACCATAAGTACCGGATGGCAATATTATTAAACAAACTTAACACCATCCTCAGGCCCAGATTTATACGTCATCCCGACTTATAAAATATTTCATGTCTAATACCAGTAGGTAGACTCCGCTTCACACAAGACGAAGCCACGTGAAGTTTGCCAACTGGCATGCGCAGAACCCAAAATCGGTCTTGTCGCCTCGTAACAAACGTCTCATGCCATTGGCATGGTACAGCGTTTGAGGTTGTGTTTAAAGCAATCATTTACTGTCGAATATTTTAAATTTTTTCAATATTCTAAGACTTTTAGCTTGTTTTTTGTGAGTGTTGTGTGTTTAATTTAATTTTAAACATGCCTCATAAAAATTTGTTGATGTTAGGGCCATACCGATTATCCTAAAATGTCATACTTAACTAAGTGACACTTATAATTTAAGTGGAACTTCGTTCGCGCCGTACATCCCTTAACTAAGTGGGAGGTTCCATTTGACAACGCCGCAATTCTTAAAATATTTTTTTGAAAAAAAAGATCTTGTCAGGAATTAACCAATTAACGGCAGTCGTTTGATCCAGTTTGATCTATGCGTTTAATATTAGTTGGTGTCATCTTTGGTTTTGACGTTTTGATAAGTATTTTTTCTCCCGAGTTATTTTAGTAGTTTAAATATGAGCGGAGAATAACGATCTCGTGGAATAAATTTCACAACACGTGAAAAATCATTATTATTAGATATTATTAGCAAGTATAAAAATGTCATAGAAAATAAACAATTTCAATTTCTCCAAGAAAATTGAGAGCAGCTTCCTTCGTTATTCTGAATCTAAGAAAAAACGTCTAAGGATCGAATGTATCAAAATAATCTTCCATTATATATAACTGCCGTATTCAATTATACCTATCAATTATTTCTAAATCGTCATCATCTTCTAACATTTCCATTCCGATAAGACAAATTACAAATACAAAGATCTACCATCTATCAAAGCATAATTTACTCAAATCTAAACTGTCATAAACCAACTTCAAAATTAGTATTTCGAGGTTAAGTGGAACTTTAAGCCGTGGATATTCCGAGCTTAGTTAAGGTATCCTTAACGTCGCATTAAATACGGTGCGAACGACTAAGTGACACTTAGTGGATTTGAGTGACACTTAACGTTTAAGTGTAACCGGTGCAAATGGCCCTAAGGAACAATTATCCTTAGTCAAGGCAGATTCTAATTTTGTGTTAACCTACAAAATGTAAAAACGTTGCACTACTGACTTGACGTCGAATGTCAATTTCACAATATGTCGCAGATTTTGACAACAAACTCGCGCATACGACTGCAACTTCACGTGGCTTCTTCTAAGGGGAACGGAGTCTACAATATTGTGTTTTCATACCTCAGATACAATTTACATACAGTATTATTTTATGCTCGTGCGGGATTTTTGACATTTTGACACATTGAACATTTTAATACTCACATCCCCAGCAACAAAAGCGCAGACAGCAATAATGTGAATGTAATGTCGCAGGTAAATCAAAAAATTGGTAGATCAAATTGGGAGAGTTTATTTTTCGAAATGAACTGGTATGACATAAAAGTTTGTATGCACCACGGGCACTAATAGATATATACCCAGAGTCCATCGGCTTTGTAAGACTGTCGCTCTCAGGGCATAATGATCTACTTAGTACCCTTGAAACATAAATAACTATAATAATTTACGTCGAAACATTTAGAAAACACTAAGCAGTAGCACTTGAAATTTTCATAATAAAACATCAACTTACCACAAATATTCCATTTGCTTCAACTGCCCAAGTGCGATCAAAGGAGTCGACTACACCCATATCGGCATTATAACTTGTTACATTTGGTGGTGCTTCTTTGGTATCCCTAGCTAACATTGTAATGTAATGGTTTATTCCCAAGAAATCATGCGTTCCCTTGATGTAGTTAATTTCATCCTTGCTCAACTCAGGAAGTCTCGACTTGGGATAATTTGCTGCTTTACTTCTTTGACTTATTCTTTTTTTAACGATCTCTGGCCAATCTCCTTTAAAAATCGGATGGTAATACAAACCACACTAAAAATTAAAATAACATCTACACATACAAGATATACCACAGATCTGTCATAAATAAATCTTTTATGAATTGAGAATAAAAGCAATTTTTTTAAAATTCGTACCTCAAATTGAAGTTGCCTATCTGCTGCTTCCATATTTTGAGTGGAATTAGTTAAAGGCTCTATCCACTGACAATCAATGGCAAGAGACATTTTAGCTAAAAATTATTTTTAATGAAAATAAAAAATCAGTGGTATCTGAAGCAGATTACAGAGTGGTATAAAGGATGTCTCACGACGCTATCTCTTCATTGAAAATTATGCTCCAATTAGACCGAAATTGAACAGCAGCTTTGTTGTTGTAAAAATAAATAACTTTGTATGGAATACCCTATATTTGAAATGTGCACTTCTCAGTGTAATAACTCAACAGTTAGGAGCTTTGTTTGCTACGCATTTTGGAATCCTTATTCAATCTACCCTCTAATTAAGTCTTAAGTTCATTGTACTTCTCTAATATTCCATCCACAATTGAAGTTTTGGCTTGATTGTCTTCATACCGAAGAATATATCAAGTGTATTATTTGCCTCATACAATAAAGCAGTCTCTCATACAAAACATTCGCCATAATCATGAATCTTGAAACGGTTAAAATTGACTATGTTTTTAATGGAAGACGGAAGATAACTATAAAATCTTGTTCCAGCATATTAGCGACTGGATAAGCACAGTTTTATCAGGATTTAATACCAAAGGTTACCCGCTACACCATGCAACAAAATTATGGGAATGCTCACCAAATTTGTCAGAAAAAGATTCAGCATCTGCTGGTAGCGTATAATACGGTGTAGTGGGCTGTTGTATATGAAGAAAGGTCCTTTACTTAAAAAAGAAATATTAACGGGCCCAAAATAGAGCCTCGTGGGACCCCATGATCAGCATTACGTAGATCAAATATATCTCAATCCCAATACATTAGTTATACTTCTAATATCGAAATATCAATACAATCAAAAGATAGCGTGAGGTTGTCGTGAAACAGCAAGTATACATGGTATTACATTATAATGATTCTACCTGTACGTTTAGGAAACTCTTTTTTGTACATATGATATACGGCAGCATGAGCTTTAACCAGAACATAGGAACATTGATATTCCAATAATCCATCGCTCATCAAGCCCGGAGCTAAAAATTTATCGCCATAACCCACATGACAGATCTGTCTGGGCTCGTTAATCGTTAACCATACACCGACTTCTGGTAAATTTTTTATTACTATTCTAGCATAATCAACCAAATAAGGAATAAACTTTGGATTGATCCAATGAAGACCGTCTTCGTAGAGTTTTTGTGGAAGATCCCAGTGATATATAGTTGCTACTGGTATCATGTCGTATTTTCGTATCTCCCTAACGAAGTTTTTATAAAAATTTAGGCCTTTTTGATTTATTTTGTTTGAATACCCAGAAGGAAGAATCCTATAAAATGAATTACAGATTATGGAACAGCTTGTATTATTAAATTTCCATAGTTTTTGTTGAAATATCGAAAAATACAAAAAAATAATTGAGATGCGCTTCGAGTTTTATGTTTTTAATTTTTAATTACTACGACTTATCAGAAAATATTCCCAACTCGGTCTAAGCTGGTGAATAATCCATTAACTTGATGGCAAGAGACAACAAAGTGTCAGCACATGAGGTAGGTACTGAAATGACAGACCAGTTAGATAAAGAAAGTTGTAAAGGAGACTTTATAGGTTTTGAGCAACAAAATATGGCATGAGAAGGGACTGGGAAGATAAGGAGCACCAACTCAAAAGGAGATTGACACAAGAACACTTCAATGGAAAGAATTTAATGAATGAGGAAGACCAGGAACATCCAGGCTGTTGAAACTGGGCAAAAGATTTTTAAAGACATTTACCGACCTGGTGACTGGACACTACACCCTAAGGAAGCATCTGCACAAAATAGGCTAGTTAGTGAACCCACGTGAAGAAAATTTGAACTCTATGATAAAACACCTGCTCACAAATGCTAGCTCTATAAATAGAGCTTCAGTACCCATGCGAACTCAGGTACAGACTAAGTTAACTGGCAAAAAATGTATGTAAGCGACTAACTCCAAGTTTTTGGTATGAACTCATGGTACACCCTATATACCACTACTAGAATAATATGTTAGTAAAAAGTCAAATAGTATTAAAGGCAGAATTAAAAATTAATCTCCTATTTTGCACGTCCCAATAAACTATAGATCCTTATAATGTTAATAGTCTTCAAAAGTTCTCTTAACTATCTATTCCCTTATAACTTTTCATACCTTGTCCAAGCTATAGAAAATCTGTACATCTTTATACCAATTTCTGCTGCAAGTCGAATATCTTCCTTATATCTATGGTACGAGTCACAAGCAATATCTCCTGTATCGTTATTGCGTATAGGCGACGGCACTTGGTGAACAAAACGGTCCCAGATACTTTCACCTTTTCCATCAATGTTCCAAGCACCTTCTGTTTGATAACTTGATACAGCAGCGCCAAAACTGAAATTATCTGGAAACGATCCATTGTTTTTAACTTCTGAGGTGACACTGCGAAATAATTTACGATATTAGTGATTAAGACTGAAATTCTTTAAAGTTGCGGTTGAAGAATATAGTTGCAGCCATCAAAACTTATTAGTTATAAATCTAGATAGCCTGTCTAAGGCAACAGTACAACAATTCACAATAACGTTTCATTCCGCTGCCTTTCTAGTAAATACTTGTGGAACGGTTGTCTGACTTTCATATTTGAGAAATGGTTGATAAGCTTTTGATTTATCCATCCATTATATAATATGTCACAGCCAACTAGCTCAATCAGCCCTTCAATCAACAGCCTCTTTTCTAAACAGCGCCCAACGCCCAACTAGCAGCCTGATTGAAAGAAATGTCATTACCAAAAAATTCTTTTCTTAAAAAACGATAAACAATATATTGATATGAATTTAGTGTTTTGTGTGTGTTGTGTGTTATTGTTATTATTAAATTTTTATTTTGTTTGTATTGATGTATTTATATGTTGGGCGCCAATGATTTTAAGAAATTTATTTTATGGTGTTTTTTTTATCATACCCCACTTACCGGTTCTTTAGGACTCTTTAATACTCAGGGTGAGTTCAATACTTCATTTATTTTTTTTAAAAAGAAATTTTCTTATCAATTCTATTTACCTTTTTTATTTTTATAACTTTAATTGTATTTGAAAACTTTCAGGCCGGTCCTGTGTCCTTGCCCTTGAAATTATTTGATAGTGTGCTAGGTTTTGCCAACTTTATCTAAATGAGTGAAAAATTAGTTTTGTAATCTGTGAAATATTAATAAATTTATTCTTTTACTGTTAGGTGTATTTATACAGAAATCCTGTTATATATCCTGAGGTTGTATTAAGAATTTTTTTTTTAATATCACATATCTAAGTAAGTAGTAGCAAAGATTACAGAATAAAAATATAAGATGTTTCACTCGTTCGAATTTATCGCGTAAAGCACCGATGCCGCTGGTGACTGTCTGGTGACTTGGATGGTACAGTACGTCGCTACGTCCTTACTTGCATTTAATTTGACATATTATACGGGACGTCGCCCGTCGAGCGCTGTTATTTTAGAACGGTGTTTATTGGTTGTTCGTGTTTTATATTTATGTTGTATAGATTTTTAAATTTATTAAATAATTGTTGAAATGAGCAAAAAATCATATTAATATTTTTCTCTTTAATAGCAAAGCTTAAACACTAAATATTTTGTAATATTTGCTAATACAAAATTACGGATTTATTTTTATAATAAGGATATTATATAAACATTGAGCAAGAAAACACAAAAAATTAACAGACTAATGAGAAAAATATAAAGCATGGAGTTGGGCTTGTTCGCATTTTTTTTGGAAATCTTAGCTGAAATCTTAAAATCTACCTGTAAAGAAGTATTTTGTAAGTTATCATTAAAGACAAATTATTGGTTGTACAAATCAAACATCCTTAGAATGATTTTTTATTTATATGATTTGCAATAAGAAACTATTTTATTTGTGATTTTTCTTTTGTTGATTTTATTTAAAAAGAATTATTTTTGTCTAACGTTAGAATTATTTAAAATAAATATCGGTATATATTGTTTTAAGAATTTTTTGGTAGGTAATGACATTTCTTTCAATTCTTGATCCGTATAAGTTATGTTAAATTCTTTCTTTATCTCATTCGAAAGATGTGAACTTATTCTTAGACCTAGTAACATTCGATATTATGTGGGTTAGAAGAAGAATCCAACAGCATACGAATGA
This sequence comes from Galerucella calmariensis, assembly GCA_910591675.1. NCBI lineage: Eukaryota > Metazoa > Arthropoda > Insecta > Coleoptera > Chrysomelidae > Galerucella > Galerucella calmariensis. The sequence goes on along the minus strand of CAJUYG010000293.1, from coordinate 75,534 downwards.
GGAGAGTATTTATTTATGTTTCTATTTGTCTTAATTATCGACTCAAAATCCACTGGTATATGTAAGATTTTCCACTGAATCGAATGCCGAAGATTAAAACGTTGTATCCATCATATTAAACGAGTTATGAGTGTCTTTAGATTTTGTGCCTCGACAGCGCCTGTCATTGGCACAGAAAAAATAGATACAAATACACATAGATTCAAAAGTTTTGCATCACATTCTTCGGATGCGAAGGAATTTTTTTGCGCTAACAATTTTTTGTTGGCTTGTTTATCAATGTTTACCATTTCAATATGTTCCATATTTTTTGCAATATATACAGATGTTTGCAGTTTTTTTTATAAGATAACATTTTTAGTGCGATCATTTTAACATTCAAGGCATTTGATTTTTACGATTTTAAGTGCAAACATGAATCGTCAAGTCATAAGTGAGATTGACCGTGCAAGAATAGTGGCTTTAGTTGAAGAAGGTCATTCTCAAAGGTTCGTGGCAAACAGAGTTGGCGTTTGGCAAAGTGAAGTGTCTCGTGTATGGAACCGGTATCTCCAGACCAATTCTCTTCGTGATAGACCTAGAAGCGGTAGAAGGCGTGTTACTAATCAGCGGCAGAACCGCTATATTCACTTAACTATCCGAAGAAACCCGATTATGGCAATACCAGCACTCCAAAGAGATATGAGAAATGCGTTGGGAGTTCAAGTATCGATCTAGCCATTACGAAGACGAATACTTGCGACAGGTTTGAGGTGTCGTCGACCAATAAGAGTGCCCAGATTACAACCTGAGCACAGAGTTCAGCGACTACAGTGGGCTCAAGAACACGCGGCCTTGTCTGAAGAATTTTGGAATTCGGTGTTTTTTTCCGACGAGACAAGGATTTGTTTGGTACAAGATAGCCATCGAATACTTGTGTGGCGGGATCCAACAAAAGTTGCTCAGCTTGCTCATGCTCGCCCCGTGCCGCCCTTAAGAGGAGGAAGTGCTATGTTTTGGGCTGGTATCATGTTAAATGATCGCACAGAATTAATCCATGTGGAGGGAACGATGACTGGTGATAGGTATCTCAGAGAGATTCTACATCCTCACGTGAGACTATGGCGCGCAGCTGTTGGAAATTCCTTCGTTTTTATGGACTATAACGCCCGACCTCATCGGACCAGAGCTGTAAATGAGTATCTTGAAACTGAAGGGATCAATCGTTTGAACTGGCCTGCCCTATCTCCTGACATGAATCCTATAGAACATGCTTGGGACATGCTTGCCAGGGCAGTGGCAGCACGCAGAAATCCACCCAGGAGTGTTCAAGAGCTTGTTCACGCGGCCCAAGAAGAATAGCGAAATATTCCTCAACAGAATATCAATAATTTGGTAAACAGCATGGGCAGGCGACTTCAAGCTTGCATAAATTCTAGAGGTGAAAATACTCTTCATTAAAAGTTCTCATGCAGGTTCTCACTTAACCTTTTCTTTAAAAAGAATCAATTTGTATTTAATTTACCTAATTTCTAAGAATACTTTTTATGTTTAAAGCAAGTTTATTATTGGATAATAAAATTTTTTGACAATTATACACGTTTTTTTTTATTGAAACTAATTATTTGATTAATGTTTGATCCAATTAAGATGAACACATTTTTTTTTCGGAGATTTAGGGTGATGCAAAACTTTTGAATCTATGTGTATTTACATATAGTTATTACACATTTTAAATCAGATTTCAAGGTATAGATTAGTAGCTTTCAGGAACTGTAAGACTTTCTTGATTTCGGTAGGGCCGTGGACTCAAAATCCACTTTATTCTCACCGAAAAGTTTTCTATTCTATATAAAAACACACATTTTGACTGAACGAACTTTGCTGTGAAGCTGTATTATAATAATTTAAGGCAAGTTAAAACTTTAGCTAGAAATACAGTTCCTATAAATCTTCTATAAACGAGCTTAAAGCTCAAAATATTCCCAAACATAAAGCAGCCTGTTGAAGAATGTTAACCACAACCACAACGACGACAATCTAATTATTAAATTAATAGATTGATGTGGAAATTTATTGAAATGAAGAAGTCTACTCACCCTCGAATATAAACTAAATAAGCGAGCCATGTGAGTGTAAACATTCTGGCACCAACAATACAGAAGACTAGATTGAAACAAATACCGAAGGCATTTATATTCCATTTATTATGAAGATAGGGAAAATATTTGTTGAAAATGTGTTTTGTTATATATGAATTAAATTTCCATACACAGTGGACCAAAATGAAATACCCATGGTTTATTCAGGTGTCAAGTATAAATCATTTATTAAGGAAATGCAAGTTCTTTGGTATGTAGTTAGTAGTTTTCCTAACTATATAGTGCTCCTTTTCCGTACATAGCCGCATGGCGGAAAGCCGAGTTCAGACATGCGCCCAAGTGCACAAGAATCACCTTTCGCACGTGCTAGGAACATTGTTTTTTACTAGCGGGGGAAAATAAAAAAATATGGTTTAATTAACTAAAGACAAACGATATACTTGCCGCTAATTTGAGCGAGATGTAACAAGAAACCGCTTTTTTTGAAAATTTTGGAGGATTTTTAAGTGTATCTAGTAGGTATCTAGAGTGAGTGCAGATTTATTTATAAACTGAAAGCCTTACCGACTTTTTAAGTAGAAAATGTGCTTTTTAGAAAATTTCATCGCAGTACTCAATTGAAATTACACCAATCACAATCGCACAATTTTGAATAACAAATAGTTTCTAGATGAAAAAACTCTATGACCGAGCTTACCAGCGAGAAAACTTGACAGCTCTTGTCACCAAAATTATACTCATGGTTTTTTTTTTTTTTTTTTTTTTTTTTTATTCTGTTATTTAACGTCGGCTTATTTCTGCGACTAAGGCTAATCACCGAAGCCGGGAGCACTCTACCCCTAACCGGAAATTTTGGCGAACCCACTAGTGTTCCAACCAGTGGCAGCGTTCTTTAACGAGCCCAACATCCATGAACTCGGGACCTCGGTTTTACGTCTCCTCCGAAAGACGGCATATCTACATTATACCTCGTGCTCATTGGTATAATGCTTGCGAGCTGTGATATGCTACTCACCCTAGTAGTCTAAAGTGTTTCGCTGCAGGCTGTACGGGCCCTATACGATGGTTTTCCCTGTCATGGTAACCCATCCAAGTATTAACCATGTCCGACCTTGCTTGACTGTAATTATCGCATCAAACGCGTTCCACTACAGTGCTGGGTCGTCGCCCTATACTCATGTCTTGTCAAATACCATTCGGACATCTAATTTCTCCTGTGAAAAGAAATGTATTCGCTGATAATTCAGACTCCTTTCTTTATAAATAAAATCACAAAAATATTCACTTCTTGGCAATGGAATGATTCGGAAAAAAAATTCCCTATAAAGGAGTGAAAATGCGGGAAAATCGAAAAATGTATTCGCTCATAAATGAGGTCTTGTTTTCCACAAATATTACTGGAAATCTCATGTACCGAGACTATTTGATTCTCCAAATAGTCCAATTTTTGGATCATCCTTCTTTCGGCCCCGATTTAGTCACAAATGATTTCTCATTCTTGCACATCGAAATATAAATAACAACCGCGTAGGTATTTTCCAGAAGTGTTTTCTTACGTAGGTAAGTGAATTCCATTCCGACATTTAAATTATAAATACGCCTTGTATTGTTCACCTTATCTACTACATTTCACAGAAAAATGTTCATAGAAGGTCAAATTAATTTAATGTACACCGTGTGATGATTTTTTTAAATGTTATGTTTATTCTGTTATCATAATTATCAAGTCAATAGTAATTTGTTAAGTAGAATTTCACACTAGTTGTATTAATTATTTTATATACAATACAAATCACTGAAGTACAAGCACAGGTAGTATAATTTCAGTCTAGTTTACTACTAACCAATCTGATGGAAATTGAACCAGCAAAAAAGGCGACCATGGGCAGGAATTTGTATAATTTGTTATAACGTGAACAAAGCCAGATTAACCCTCTGGAATCTCAGAAGGGTATGTGGAAAATCTTAAGGTATGAACCCCAAACAGATATATTGGATTTACCAAACAATGGTCACGTATGGCTCAGCAGTCTGGTGGACCAAAGGTCTGCAAAAGACATCTAGAGCAAAGCTGCAAGGCTTGCAGCGAACAGCATGCCTGGCCATTACCGAAGCGATGTCTTCCACACCAACGGCGGCTATGGAAGCCCTTCTGCAACTAACTCCTCTCCACATTCATTTGGAGAAGGAAGCCAGGAGGGCGGTTCATAGAATGCTATCAGTGGAGATCAGTGCTATGAATCAGTGCTATGAATGAAGAGACTCTGAGGGATCACTCAGGATTGATGGGGAAAATACAAAATCACCACATTCTTGGGATGCCCCCGGATCTTTCTGCCAAAAAACTTCACGTGGACAAGCCCTTTAAGGTCCTTATTCCCAGGAGAGACCAATGGGATAGTGAAGAAATCTCCTTCCTAGAAACGGACTACGTGATTTACACTGATGGATCCAAAACCGGAAACGGGACTGGAGCGGCGGTCTTTAGCAGGGAATCCAGAGTTAAAATCACAGCCAACATGGGCAGGCACGCTACCATCTTTCAAGCTGTAGTATACCCCATTGAACTGGCTGTAAGGGAGCTGATGAATCAACCTGTTTTAAAAAATATACAACATACACATCCTGTCAGATAGCCAGGCTGCTCTTAAAGCACTGAGATCGAACAGGATAAAATCTAACTGTCTATATAATCCCTTTAAATACTTGGCAAGGAAGGAGTCATTTTGACCTGGGTGCCGGCGCATCGAGGAGTGGAGGGCAATGATGAGGCCGGCACTCTGGCAAAAAAAGGATCAGAGACTGCTTACAGGACATTGTAGAGTGCCACCAAGATTTAGATGACGCCACTGCAGATAACAATATTATCCTGAGGTGGGTTGAAGGGCACGACAGGAGCATTGCTGATTCTTAAGCCAGGGAAGCCGCTGGACTAAAAATTCTAGGATCCAGTGACACCTACGGCCTTACGACTTCGACAATTGCGGAACTAGCCAAACGTTACACCCATGCTTAATCCCTTAAGAGATGAGATGGAATCAAAGGATGCAGTCTTGCCAGGATCGCCCTGGGCGATGACCAGGAAAAACCTACGTTTAACAGTAGGATTTCTGACTAGTCACTGTCAACTAAGGAAACACCTCCATACTATGGGGCTAGTGGACACACCTCTATGCAGGATGTGCGAACAGGAAGATGAAACTGTCAGGCATCTCTTATGCGAGTGTCCGGAGTTATCGTCAATAAGAGAGTGTTCGGTGAGTCTTGGCCTACACCTGCCTATATAAAGGAGATGTCTCCTAGTGACCTGTCCACCTTCCTGAGAAGGACAGGATGGACAATGACCTAGGAGGACAACTCCTCGGGAGGATGTACAATGGGTCACATGTGGCCTAATTGCTGTGAGCCTACACACTCACCCTCCCTACTCTACAGATACAGATACAGAGTAGAAACGTTTGCGGATCCGCTACCGATATGTGACGGAAGGAAAAAACCTGGAGAAGGTAACAAAAATACTTCTCTGTCCACTTCCCGTCAACGACTACAATTTCTGTATCGGACAGGATTTCTTATCTCCTAAATTGTACAGATTGTATTTTTTTACCCAAGCTCTAAGCGCTGACAGTCGTGGTGTACATGTATACAGACTGTCCAATTAAGAATAAGTTTGTTTCTGTCGACTTTCATTATTTTTCCCTGCTTCTCTTGCACAAGGACGTAAAATTCAAATAAAATCATCGTATATTCATTTGAAATTTATTAACTAATAGAAATATCTACACTGTAATTGGCTGTGTCGGAATAGAAACGATTCTTCAATTCCACCATTTGAGGTTGGAGACGTGGGTGTGGAAGGGGAAAATGTCCATGCTCATGAGGATAATCTTTTGGGAATGCTGGTAGCCTAGTTGGAACTGGCCAGTTCCTTCTTGGTTTGTCGCACTTTAGTTTCCTAGTTATCGCCAGTTCCTTGGCAAAATTTGCAGATGTTTTCGGCTGTCTTCGTAGTTGGGGGTCATTGTAATCAATGTAAAATAGACCAAAATGAGCGCTGAAAAAAATAAAATGAATGACAGACAAATTTAAATACATCAAAAAATCTATTTTATTAAAAATTTGCCAGTTTTAATATTTTTTACTCACGTGTAACCGAACGGCCATTCGAAATTATCCAATAAACTCCAATATATAATTCCTATCACATTAACACCTTCATCAATTGCTTCAAGAATATAACAAAAATAGTCCTACGATAAAAAAATACCTCTTGAATATACAGAGTGTCCCAATAAACCTATTTCATAGTTAAGTTCCATACTTACCCCATAAAAATCTACTCTGTCTATATCATTCGTATAAGTACCATTGTCAGACATTCCTATTTCTGTTATCATAATTTCATGAGGTCTGTATCGTTCATTCAACCATTTTAAAACCTTATGAACACCGAAAGGAACACTCTAAAAATTAACAAATGTTGACAATGTTACGTTTTACGTCATATATTATCAAAGAAAAAGTTTCCATCAAGTTTTTTATTTGTCATTTCAAAGATATTTAAAAACCGTAATTCAAGGATTGAAAATTGCGCAGTCCCAGACAAATAACCTCATTTAGTCACTTGGACTACAAATTGTTGCAAGTAAATTAGATTTAACAATACATGGTGGCCGGACAAAAACGAGCCATTATCAGGAAATGCGTCAAGGGTTTAAAAAAACGTAGAGAGCTGTCGTTTTCAATCAAATGTGGACACTTTTTTCGGTAATTTTGCGCTACTTTCACTGCAGTAAACAGGAGTCAGCAGCCACTGATGTACGGTATCCATACCGTATTCAAGTTGGACAACGACTAAATGCTGCGGACAAACGTGCAAGAGAAATTTACTGTGGTCTTATGTTGAGTTTAATTTACGAAGATCCCGAATTTTTGAAAAACATATGGTTTTCAGACGCGAGTCACGTTCATCTTAGCGGCTATATTAATCGACAAACAACCAGATTCCTTGGATTTGAACGTCCTGATGTCATTGTAGAGAAACCACTCCACAGTCTTCGAGTTACCGTTTGGTGCGCGGTATCTGGTCATGGAATGATTGGTCTTTATTTCTTTATCCACTTACTGTCAACCAAGAGCGTTATAGAGAGAAAATTATTATACCTTTTGTGAGAGATCTAAATAACTTTTGCCGTGCACAAAATCTACAGTTTCGCACACAATGGCTCCAACAAGATGGTACAACGAGCCATACAGCTGTGCGCACCTTAGACTTACTCCGTCAGCATTTCGATAATAGAATAATTTCTCGGGGAACAGACTTCGAATATCCTTCTCATTCACCTGATCTGACGCCACCTGACGCATACATTTGGGGCATAATGAAGGACAAAATATTTCACTCGGAAAATCCGCCGGCGAATATTGCCGAACTACGGGAAAGAATACAAAATATTTTTCGGCAGTTACATCAACCACTTTTTATAAATATGTTTTTTGACTTACAAAATCGATATGAAGCTTGTTTGCGTCGAAATGGTGAACATTTTGAACACTTACATTACAGAAATTAAAAATTAATTTCTATTTTTATTTTCGGTACTGTTTATTTTGGCGGATACTGTATTTGGACGGCTTAGAATTAACATGCATGAACAATCAATGATATTGTTTCTTTTTGAAAGTTTAAACAATCAAATCTCCTCATTGTTTTTACTTTCTTTGATACCTTACAACGGCTTCGATGCCATTCAAAATAGGATGCAGACGTACTTTTCGTAGCGGCAATGTGCACGTCTTTTTCTATTGTCCCACTGACAGTTCTCGTCAGGTCTGTACTTTGTTGCTTACAGTCAATGATTATTTATGAAAAGTGATAATTAATCTTATTGTTATAATTATTTGAATAAACAAAAATATACCTAGATACACCGAAGAACATCAAAAATATATGACATACCCAAAAACCCGTATATATGTCACAAACAATGACGCAAACCAAGAAGGCTATTGAATTATTGTATGAAATGCTGAAAAAAACAGTGGTCTAAGGATTGAACCTTGCGGAGCACCAGAAGAATAACATATTTATTGGTACATTTGAGTCATTTGGATTGGCAAGACGGCATGTTAGGTCGATATTGTGGCACTTCAAGGATACATTTCAAGTAAGAGAAATTTGTAATAACCATGGGTGTTATAGACAAATGTTTTGCGGAAAGCAGGAGTGAATAGGTATTTAAAGAAACTGAAGGTGTAGTTTTCATTGATTGTTGGGCAATTGTGCGCTAAATTGCAGCTGTACTAGTGCATTTAAAACAAGTAGGTAAGATACAATATTTGATCATCCAACTGGAAAAATATCGTGCAAGGTGATATGTTGCTTACCTAAAATGACATACATACAAGGTATATAGGATCAAACATTTTTGTTAGAATTAATACTTACCACAAAGATTCCGTTGGACTCTACTGTCCATGAAGGATCAAAAGAATCAGCAACGCCAAGATCTGCGTTGTAGCTCGTTTCGTTAGGAGGAGCTTCGCGACCGTCTCTAGCTAATTGCGTATAATAATGGTTGACAGCTAAAAAGTCGGCGGTACCTCTTATATATTCGATTTCTTCTCTGGTAAATTGTGGTAATCTTGATCTAGGAAAACCTGCTGCTAAACTTCTATCGTGGATTCTTCTTTTTACCACTTCCGGCCAATCACCGTTAAACACTGGATTGTAGTAGAGACCGCACTAAAATGAGTTTCAATTAGAAAACCGGAGAAAATGGGAGAAATAATGAGTAGGAAATGGATTATTCAATAATCATTTCGCAACAATTTCATGGAAAATAGATAGATAGATAGTTTATTTCCTTTTAAAATCTTTACAATTTTATGGAAAGGGTGAGAACAATATATAAACCTGTTTACAATGATAAAATAAATATTAGTTATTCGTTAACCAGTTTAACGTCCATTTAATATGTTTTTATAAGATTTTGCTTCTACCGCACTCTATTCTAACTATATAGCTGGGTGTTGACACAGGTAACATAAGGATACGTTTTAAAAATTGAACTTGGACTTGCTGAAGAATATCAGCATAACGAAGTGCCCAAACAGAAATACAATTGGACATTGTGCTTGTAACTAGTGCGTCAAAAAGTTGTAACCTTGTTTGCATGCAGTCAATTTTAAGTTTAGTTAAAACAGGTATAAGTGCTTTCGTTGCTTGTCTTGCTTTCTCATGGAAAATAGAGCAGAGCCAAAAAATATTATTCATTAGAGAGAGAAAAGGGCCCAAGATGAAAATTTGTTGCCATCATATACCCTACGATAATAAGTATGTGAATATGAATTATAATTTTCACCTCAAATTGTCTTTGTCGTTCAGCTGCGTCTTCGTCACTTGTAGAATTAGAAAATGGCTCAATCCAGGAACAGTCGACGATTAATGTCATCTTTGCTGAAAGAACCAAAAAAATTAAAGTGAGCCAAATATTTTCCGGCGTTGTAAAAGGTTACAACTTTAGACGAAATAAATTTATTTATGAAAAAATATTTTTAAAAATAAACTTTTATTATATCTTTCTACTAAGTTAGTGTTGAAACAAAAAAGAGAAAAAAAAATTAGTGATGATGATATTTGAACTGATATTTGAACTTCACGTGCGGTCCGTTGTACCTTCAGGCACAATGCTCATACTTTTTAATTATATTCTACCGATACAATTATTTACCAGCAATGGGGAAGATAACTAAAAGATGAAATCCTTTCAAATATATTTCAATCAATTAATAATGATATTGGTTGAGTGTACAGACAATATCATGTGTCAAAATCGTATTAAACAGATTTCCTGGCGTTTCTCAAGCAACATATTGATTCCAAACTAAAAAATGTTCGAACGAAATGGGAGTTGGTATGACGTACTAAACCCAAGCATAAGGACGATTAGGATTGGTTGGAAACTGAACGATTCAAGCGCAGAGCCTCTCACTGCGCTTATATGATGGGCCGGCTTAAGGTCGATTGGCGTGTTGGGGCTAGTACGTCATACTGCGTTACACCAATGAGAGTAAATGGCGCGTCAAATTTTATGTATGGAATGAAAATTACTTAATTTAGGATTTAGGTTCATAATAAACTCCTTAAAGTCACTTTAGCTAAAGTTAAGAACTCTTTAGTCATCTTTTTTCATAATCAACTTGTTTAGTTACTTTAAGTAAAGTTAGCTTTTTACTTTTTATAGTGCATAAACCTGATTGTAAAAATTTCAACAACTGGCTATCTTCACGTTTGAAGTTCTGTCATTTATTGGAAGAAAATTACAGGTTAGGAGTGGAAATGTTTATATTGTTGTTCCCAACTTGAAAAATATAAGCAACGTTTTGAAATGTAATCCAGTGCAATGAGTGTACCGAAAGTTCCCCAAAACGTTGCAAATAAGCGTTTAAGGGGGTCAAATTTCACTAAACAAGAAGAATTATCATTGCTCGCAATGATTTCAAAATATAAACATATTATTGAAAGTAAAGCAACAAGCGGTATACTTCCTAGAGAACGGGTAATTTCTGGACGACGAATTCCAAACACTATGTTTCCTTCTTCATCCGAGCTTGGGTTATCATGGAGTCAGTTGAAATATCTGAATATGTCGTGTCCATTACACTTTTTCGAATATTCCAGTACTTATGTTATTCCAAAACACAAACCAATTTTTTTTTAAAGATTAAAGTAGTTCTTAAGTGACCTCACTTTATAGTAAAAGGGACTTTAACGACTAAAGTGGTTTTATGAAACTCACTGGAGTGGTTTAAAGTCTTAAAGTCGTTAAGAATTTTTGAAGTACATTATAAAAATGGCTGTCCATACATTATTTATATTATAAAACAATTAAAAACGTTTAATTACATCATATAGTAGTTTTTAGTCATGGAGATCACGATTTTGCTGTATTTGAAAATTAGTGGTCTTCCCCATTACACTCAAAAATCTCACTCTGCTTATACATAAATCAACAAATGAACAATACATTGTTAATATATCAAGATTTTTCCATTAAGTAACCATCTATAAATAGAAAGTAACCATTCACTTACCTGTATAATGTGGAAATTCCCTTTTATACATGCGATATACAGCGGCATGAGCTTTTAAAATTATATAAGAACATTGATATTCCAACAAACCATCGCTTTCAATAGCTGGTGCAAAAATGTCGCTGCTATATCCCAAATGGCATATCTGTTTAGGTTCATTAATAGTAAACCAAAATCCTACTTCGGGTAAATTTTTTATTACAATTCTAGAGAAATCTACTAAATGTGTGATTACACTAGCGTTGGTCCAGTGAATCCCATCGTCGAAAAGACGCTTCGGTAGATCAAAGTGATAGATCGTAGCAGCGGGGATCATATCATATTTTCTTATTTCCCTCACTAGGTTTTTATAATATTCCAAACCTTTATAATTAATAACGTTACTGTATCCAGTTGGTAGTACCCTGAAAATATAAAATAAATAGTCAAAATACGACAATGATAATATTAATAATAGTAGTAAAATCCACCATTGTGCCAACATTAGCTGTAAAAATGTTAGGAGCTGCGCAAATTGCGGTTTCAACGGATGAAGTTCGCAGCAGCAGCGAGCGTAATTTTGTTTTCCGAAGAAAAAGTGGTTTTGCGCTGGACCTACACTGAGGTAAAGAAGTAAATAGAGCAGTACTCAGATTGATGGGTAATGTGAAAGGACCGGGAGAATGGAAGAGGAGGATAATTGGTAGGACGGTAGAGCAGAGTATGCTGTATGGTGCGGAAGTGTGGGGTGAGAAAGCAGGGGTGAATGCGAGAGTTAGACCACTCCTGCGGGTGCAGAGAGGAATACTTTTGAGGGTGGTGCAGGCGTACAGGACAGTGGGTGGACTGGCAGCAGCAGTGCTGTCACGGTCCTATCCATTGGACTTGATGGCTATAGCCAGACATAAACGCTGGAGGGGTGCGAGCAGAGAGGAAGTACAGGAATGGATGGATAAGGAAATGGAGAGAAGGTGGGATGAGTATGAGGGCGCGCTGAAAGGAGCGATTGGGAGCAGGGGAAATTGGGTGGACCAGAAATTTGGAGAGGTGAACTACTTCTTGACGCAGGTGCTCACAGGGCATGGGTCAAGAGTGGGTTACCTCCACAAGATTGGGAAAAGAGAAACTGGAGTGTGCGAGAGATGTGAAGTGGAGGATGATGTGGGACATGTGTTTAGATGTTGGAAGAATGAGGAAGTTCTGAAGAAGCTAGAAAATAAACTGGGAGAGGTGGTGTATTGGGAAAATATGGTGGAGATTATGTTGAGGGGCGAGGAGGAATGGATGGAGATAAATGGCGTGGTAGAGAGCATGATTAGGAGAAGAGAAGGACTAGCTATCGCATAAGAGAGGTAGGAGTGATAGAGGGAAGAAAATGATGGAGAGTGTGTGAGGGACCGCCGCCCGTCTTGACGTATGCTAGGGTAGTGATTCCAAGGCGGGAGTAACGGCGAGTTTGAGGTGGGTTTGGTTGGTAGGCATCTCCGTTGGGGATGAGTCCAACACTGTCTGGGTAATGGTTGAGGACCCAGTCGAACATGAGTTTCCCATCTCAGCCAGAGAAAAAAAAAACTCAGACGAAAGACTTCTTGTAGTTGATCTTACCGACGGTCGCTACCTGTGGACAGTATCGCCCACAAAATTGTAGTGGTTTGTGGTTCAATGCAAAACACATGGACGACAGACCGCCTTCGCAATGCAACAATTGGACACTTCTCGTCTCTCCATACTGAAACTGATGAACACTATATAAAGGTATAAACCATCTGTAAGTTTTGGAATAAGATAAAGGTACAAACCATCTGTAAGTTTTGGAATAAGTTCCAAATTAGCCGAGTACTGTCTGTCAAGATGCATCAAAAAGTTCAAAATGACTGAAATATTCACCTGGACCAAGATATAGAAAATCTATAAACTTTTAAGCCGAGCTGCGCAGCGAGACGAACGTCTTCTTTGTATCTGTAATATGAATTTGCAGCTACATCTCCAGTGTCATTATTTCTAATTGGTGATGGTACTCTATGAGTGAAGTCGTCCCATATACTCGGTCCTTTTCCGTCTACATTCCATGCACCTTCAATTTGGTAGGCAGAAGTCGCTGCACCAAATAGCATATTTTTGGAAAATATTCCGCGAGTTTTCAGATAACCTGATCCGGATCTGTAAAATATCAAAAATGTTATAATAACTTTGGTTAATGATGGTTTTTTTTTGAGTGTAGCATGAGACGTAAAATGAAATTCTAGCTGATGGTGGTAAGAACAAGGTTCAGTATCACAGAATATATGTTAAAATTCTCAATTTGAGTTCAGGGGACAGTTTGATGGAGAGGGTTCATATAATTTAAATCTATCGTTTGGTTATCGAGTTGATGGTGAAATAGTACATAAAAACTTTGGATGTCAAGTTGTATGAAAAATTTCGTATCTTAAGGGATATAAAAGAACAGTTCCTAAATATCTGTTGATAAGATTAAAATATTAAGAAGCATCTTAAAAATGTCAGATATTCATAATAGATTTGATAAAAAACAGCTCAGTATCAAGTGAAAAAATTTAATCTAAACATATATTTATGAATAGAACACTCTATATATTCCAGCTCCTCTTTCCAAGAAAGGTGTACAACAGTTTAAATTGTCGTTTCTTAAAAAACATAGTACTACATACTTGTTAGGAGCTTCATTCTCAAACGACCCCTGTTGTGTCGGGTTATTTGAAGGCCATCCAAAATTTTCGCCACCTGGTCCATGGTGATCGCCATTTCCTCCATGATCTCCATAAAACGGATTAAAGTTATTATGGTCACCATGCCAAAATTCTTCACCATCTCCTCCAAATGGAGGTCCATAATATGGTGGATGCCAATCTTTGTACAAAGGATGATGCGGAAAATACCTCGGAGGTTGATAACCATTCGGATCGTCATTAAATTGAAAACTGATGGAGATGAAACTAGAACAACACACAAAATGAACA
>CAJUYG010000293.1:35164-61390 GCA_910591675.1 Galerucella calmariensis | reverse complement strand
ATTGAAAACTGATGGAGATGAAACTAGAACAACACACAAAATGAACAGTTAGCAGTTTATATTGAAGGTGAAGCTGCTATAAGTGTGATTTTTTTTACACAACTGGGAATTCTTGGAGTTGATTGATGATTGGTAGGAAAATTTAAACTTACGAAAAGGTGAAGAGTATAAACAACGGACATGGTAGGAGGCACATATTTCACAATAATGACAAAACTAAACTAATCGATTTCTTGTGATGTTTTATTTTATAACTGGCTGGTGGCAATTCAATTAATTCAAAATTTTTGCAGTAGTTTCTACTTAAATCAGAATAAATGGAAAGCCCACCACAATATTCGTGGCAAAGCTGAATAAAATTCAATTTTATTGTAATTTTGAGGATTTCCATTTTTATTAAATGAGTTTTTCCAAATGTGATTAATAGATAACCTTGCAAATTTATTATATTAATATTATATTGATATGAATTTTGTGTTTTCTGTGTGTTGTGTGTTATTATTATTATTAATTTTTTATTTTGTTTGTATTCATGTATTTATTTGTTGGGCGCCAATGATTTTAAGAAATTTATTTTATAGTTTTTGGTATCATACACCACTTACCGGCTTTGAGAACTCTTTAATACTCAGGTTGGGTTCAGGTATTGAATATTTTATTTGATTTTTACAAAGAAAATTTTTTTTCTTTTTTATTTTTTATTTTTATGACTTTAATTATATTTGAAACTCTTTAGGCCGGTCCTGTGTCCTTGCCCTTGAAATTGTTTGATAGTGTGCTAAGTTTTGCCAACCTTATCGAAATGAAAGAAAAATTAGTTTTGTAATCTGTGGAATATTAATAAATTTATTATTTTACTGTAAGGCGTATAAATACAGACTTGAAAAGTAAATATGTAAAGACAATTTTTAAAATTCTCACCTAAATGGTCTTTCACTCCTGAACATTCATACTAATGAAAATTAACATCTAGTTCTTACACAAGTTATGCTACTCCTTTTGCATACAATATGTAAAAGGGATAATATACAAATTATTCTTATGCTACTGGTTGAAAACATCTGTTTTTATCAAAATGGACGATTCTACGACCACAATGATGAGAAATAAAATATCAAATTTTTATTATCACCACACACATGTAAGTTGATGATTCAAATTATAGTTTATCAAATACCTTTTTTCTTCTACGTTTTGAAATTCTAATAATTACTTCCTTTTATGTTTCAGACCGCTCTGGGCCTGTCAGTCTTTGATTGGGATTGCTTCGCTGTGATTCCGTCGTCAGTTTGGAGAATTTTCAGAATAAATGGCCTCTTATAGTTTTCATTTATGGTTTATTTGAAGGTTTCATTAATTTAAGTGGATATTTACTATAGAATCTTAACAGAAATTTGTTGTAAAAGGTTAGTAACACTTTTTCACTATATATTTCCACTTCTTACTTTATTGTGACATACATTTTAATTATTTTAACAACATAAAAAGAAATTTTCTTTCCAATTCTGTATCTCTTTTAGCCAAGTCACGCTTTCTTTCTTTCTTACTTCTCGGGCTATATACCCCGACAGATATTAAGTTACACTTTTTAATTAAAAGGTGGTCGATATGATCTACAATATTTAAACCAACCACACGGCACCTTAGGTGATAGTATATTGTGTCAGAAGGGCTGAAAATGAGCTTTAGACTAGACTTAAATAAAACAACTAAATTTAAATGAACTTTCATTTTATTCTTCACAAAACTCACATTTAAAAACTTGATATTATTCTACATCTGAATAAAAACGATTTAATATATCCTTCATATAAGGAAGAAGCTGTGGACGTGGAAGAGGATGGTATCCCTGTTGCTTTACGCGATCTTTTTTGTAGCCAGGTAGTTTCACCAGACCCGGCCAGTTTCTTCTTGGTTTTTCGCACTTCAGTTTTCTAGTTCTTGATAGTTCATGAACGAAAAGAGTGGACGTTTTTGGACGTCTGCGTAGTTGTGGGTCATTATAATCGATATGATACAGTCCAAAATGGGCGCTGAAATAGAATTTTGATATTAATGGTAGTGTCAGAATATTTAAATATAGAACAATCCAAATCTACAGCTATGGAAACTAGGCGGCTCCATGTATTCATCCATTATTTTTTTCAAAGGAAATTAAACTATTATTTCCATGGAAAAATGTCTCAGATTTTTAATTTATATGATAAAATGGTTTGTTTATTAGTTTAAGTTTTATTTATAGAACGGCGAGTCACTGTAAAGTGTGTCTGTCTGTCTGTCTGATCACAGAGTGATCATATCAATATTAATCATCCTTCCTAAATATTTGATCTGAAAAACTTTTAACTCAACGACTGAAGCTCTAAAGGAAATTGGTTGAAATTCATATATTTTCATTATACAAAAATATCCATGTTGGCAATATTCAAGCCTTATAAGATATTTTTCATAATTTTTACTTTTACCACAGTGTAGGAACGAACCAGTATGTTATCTCGTGACGTTACACTGCCGAGCTCTCTGTGACCTACAACGACGTTCGGATCGTTCGGATGAGTATCTCATCCGACGGCCAGTGCTGTGCTGCGATCCAACTAAAGTGGTGGCCAGTGGTGAATTTGCGAATCGAATTATTTATTACAGCTTATATTTTTACGGGTTTTCGGTACTATTTTTATAGTTTATAAGCATTTTTTTGCAATGGATACCATTAAAAAAAAGAAAACGGGTATTGTGTGTGTAGTTCGTGGATGTAACAATAAATATTATAATTGTGATGGATAATTATACCTTATTCCAAAGGATTCAGAAAGGTGAGGAACTGTTAGTATAATACTTTATTATTTGATATTCATATTACATTTATGAGCCTTAGTTTCATGCATTGATTTAATTTGTTATTTTTGTTTCAAAGCTAAAGTGCAACCTCATAAAAGAACACTTCTTTTAAAAAAGGCTATTCCAACAATATTCCTTTCATCAAATACTGCAATGCCTAAAGACTTTCAGACAAATGATTTATTGGAAAAGAATTTTGTTCGCTACTTTTGTGGTTAGTTATTAAAATATGTTCGAAAATTAATACATGCAGCGTATGTGAGACGTATTCACAAGCGTATCAGAATTTAGACGATTCGTCTTTATACTGTTATCTTAGAGCTTATGAAAATACGAATAAGGATATTTTTGGAAACTTGAATATGCCGCATGAAAATTTTGTACAAAACATCTCATTATTAGAAACATTTTTCCAAATGACTTTTAAGAAAGTTGCTACGGAAGATAATATTGTTGAATCACTCATAAATATTAGTCAAACAACAGAGTTTGTACATCCTTGTGTTGATTTTCCAATAAAATATTTAATGAAACTTTTCTTCAGGGTACGACTATATTACACATTGAAATTTGTCAATAAAAATTTTAAAAATCATAACAAAATGAAAATTGTAATATGGAAAAACCAATAAATATTTGGTATAAGACTATTGTTTTATTCACTCATCAGTGTACTGTTTACAATATTTAAGAAAAAACATTTAACACGTTCAAGTCATTTTAAAACTTAGGCCACCTACGCCTATGGTAAAATGAATCGTAAAACGATCCGTTCAAGGTCATCAAAAGCTCTGGCAATTTATGAATGAGATTTATATAGTTATACTTTTATAGTTATACTACGTGTTCGTTCTTATACTGTGCTTTTACAGTCTCGCATCAAATCGCAATTTTTTAATATTAGGTGAGTGACACATTCTTTTAATAGTTGTTTAACCAGCATATTTATTAATGAGGGCCATAATTTAATGTTCGAGATTGTTAATTGCCCTTTTAATACTCCTGTTAGTTACAGAAGCTTTCCGTCGACTGTATAAACTAAAAATATTTATTTGTTTCATAGGTGAGTACTATCAAAAATAAATAATGACATTGTAAAATGAAAATAAATAAAATAAAGATAAAGCAACTAACAACATTGTGAAAACAACAATTAAAATGATAAAAGAAAACATTGGAATTGCTTGCTTCTACTGCTTTGTATTTCATTATTTTATTTCTACTCTTTGAGACGAAACCACGGAATTTCTTGAATATAATATATTTTCCAAATGAGAATACGCAATAATAACATTTATTCGATTGAATACCTAACATGGTACTTTTTAAATGAAATTGAAGGATTCCACTTTTATGAAAAAATATATACCCATGGAAATTCTGAATTATTTTGACCAAGACTATGAGATGCACCGGCGAGCGTTTCCAGCATGTGTGGTACACAATCGTTTTCCACCTACCTAATAAACAGAAAAACTAGGAAAATATAACAAAAAACTTTAACATACACTGAAGTTAAATTTAAAAAAACGTTATAGATTCCCTTTCTTTGAGCTGCTAAATAATACTTTCCGCCCTATTTTTGGCGTTCAAAAGATTCTTTCCCGGTAAGGAAGACAAGAAAGATTATTACTTACGTATAACCAAAAGGCCATTCAAAATTATCAAGCAAACTCCAATATATAATCCCAATAAGATTAACACCTTCATCAACTGCTTCAAGTATATTACAAAAATAGTCCTAAAAGAAAGGAAAATATTAGCTCACACCAGGAGAACAGCTAGGGACTAGTAAATAATATGTCTAAGCACGGATAGTAGATGAGATTGGTTCAAATTTTCTTAAGGTTTCACAAATTACACTTTTTTAAGACCGACCAGAAAATATACACTTTCTGGACAATGTTTCGTCCAGAAAATAACGTTTTGCCGATCTAGACAGGAAAATGGACGCCAGGGACTGGAAAAAGCTTTTGCCGGTCCTTGACGTCCATTTTGTTTTCATTTTTCCAATCGCTCTTTTATAATACAATCTACCTTAATTTCGTTACTATGCTAACAACGTTTCGATATATTGTCGAGTGATGACAGTTCGTTGATTTTTAATTTGTCATTTGCAACTTCAAGTAGGTTCCTCTTAGGTGAAACTGAGTCTATTACCTATCTGTGAGACGTTCAACACAATATCCATTGCCCCTTTAATTCAAATACGCACTGTGGAAATTTCTTTTTTCTACGACCGTGCGTTTTAACCCACTTTCCCGCACGCATTTTAGTTTTGAAAGTGTCACTTTCCCGCACTAGTGGGGGAAAGTAAAATTATGCAAATTTTGACCTTATTAGATAGTTTTTTACTTCGGAAGTTATAATTATTGTTACAACAGGTGAATAAATAGTCCATCAAATAAAATCTACATCTTTTCTAGCATTTTGTTGCATTTTTAATTTTTTGAAAATATAAAATAATGGAGATATTTTGATATAACCCTGTACATTCTTTGAAGTAGTGTCATAAAACAACTATCAAACCATTTTACAGAATGCAACAAGTTGTGTTTCTAATATTAATATTTATAATAATAATAAAAGTTTTTGGTTAAAATTTTGTATATGCATGTTGAAATAAAATAACTCTGGAAAAATGGGTTGGTATACTTTTTGTATATACGGTCGTAGAAAAAATAATGTTACTAACTCATGCGTTAAGTGTCTTTCCCGCCCTTGACCGCTTGCCCGTTCGCGTCATTCGGGTCAACTGCAGTCACGTGCGTGAAAGTATCACTTCCCACACTTGTTAGAAGAATAATTATTTCGTGATACACAGATGAGCGAAGTAAGAAATTGCTAAAATCTACTCACCCCATAAAAATCTGCTCTGTCTAAATCATTTGTATAAGTACCATTGTCAGACATTCCTATTTCAGTTATCATAATTGGTTGAGGTCCATATCGTAGTGTCAGCCATTTTAAAACTTTCCTAGCACCAAAAGGAACACTCTGAAAAATAACCAATTGTTAATAACAACTTTCACAAATTGGCACCACATTTTTAGAATATTTATATTCATCAATAGGAGGTTGCGTTGGTCTATGTTATTGTCAGTTAATGTGGTGTTCCATTGCCGAAAACAGAAACTGTCCTCGAACTCTGTCCTCGAAATCTGTAAAGCTTCTCTCGGCTTATATCCATGTTTCAACTTTATGAATTCAGTCTTAGTACAACTTTGAATTAAGGGGTTTGAAACTTTCGTTAACTACATATGACATTTGATTTTTACATTTGTTGACAAGTGCCAGCTATGTTGTTATATGCAACACTTCAAGGGCAACCTTCGTATGGGGTTTTCCATTACAAGAACCCTAACTTTGATATGCTTTAACTGTATGAACCCTGCATATTAGAAAATAATTTCGAAATTTGAAGTTTAACTTTGTCCATAACTTTTATATATTTAAAAGTTTTTTCCGTATCTCCCAAGACAACGGAGATATAAAACTGAGGAGCATAAGTTGATCGCTCTGTATATGCAGGGTGAAAAATAAGAGTTTGTTTGAAGCAGAATTTTTCAGAAACGACGAGAGAGAAGTGGCTTCCAATTTCAAGTAATGTTGATATTTTAGCATATCTATAAATGATTTAATTTATTTACTTGAATATAATTTACAATGGGTTTTCATTACATCGAAACTTCCCAACTGAGAATATCAATGGGAAAAACGATTTGTTCGCTGCGCATTACTAAGAGATATTCATTTAAAAAACAAATTAAAATTATCACAAAATCATTAAATATTGAATAACTCACATTATATAATAAGCCAACACATTTTAGTAAAATTCTGGGGTATTTTTGAAGTGAACATTCTTCAGCGTTGAGCAATTTTTTTAACTTATTCATGTTATTATTGTGAAGTGTCAACTATTATATTGTAAAATATTCAGATTAAAAGTAAACGCGTGTCCATTTAAACTTTAATTCTTGATCATAAACAGCTCTTTAAAAACCAAAAATAATTCGAAAATAATAAACGTCGAAATAAAAAAAAGACAGAACGTGTCGCGGGACACACGGTAGGAACTTTAGTTCCTTTTAAGCAAAAATTATGTGATACATCTGACGTTATAGATAAACGATTTACATATTCTTTGGTGGTCGAGTACGAGTAGTAAGCATACCAGACTCTCACGCGGTGGACCCGGGTTCGATTCCCCGTGAAGATGTTTCTTTTAATTGTTAATTTAATTTAAATGTATTTTTAAATAATTTTTCTGCTTGATATTAATAACGACAACAGGTAGACGTTTGAAATATTTAGCAGAATATTTATTATTATAGATAATGGTACGGTACCCTTCATGAGGAAGTCCGACTGGCAACATCTACTTATAACAGCATCGTATATTTAAAAAGGGAAACCATAGCATTATACAAATTGGACATTCAAATCTTGGGCTGCTAAAGCTCAATTTTTGCCCTTGAGACACTATATAGATACTATATCGTTGAAATAGAATATTTAAAAAAGGTACTTACAACAAAAATTCCGTTACTCTCCACTGTCCACGAAGGGTCAAAAGAATCGGCTACGCCAAGATCAGCATTATAACTTGTTTCATTGAGAGGAGCTTCGAAAACGTCCCGTGCTAGTTGTGTAGAATAATGATTCACAGCCAAAAAATCAGCAGTTCCTTTAACAAATTCAATTTCTTCTCTAGTAAACTGAGGTAATATAGATTTAGAATAACCAGCGGCAAAACTTCTATCGCGTATTCTATTTTTCACTACTTCTGGCCAATCACCATTAAAGACCGGATTATAGTACATTCCACACTAAAAATAAAATAATGTATTAGATAGTCAGTAAGTAGTTTCTGACCTATTTAGATAATTTAATTGCTGAACATTGCTTCTGAAATGTTGTTTTCTGATTAAAACGTTTTTACAAATCTTTGAAGTTACCTGATCCTAGTAGAAGCTTCTTCAATTAACTATGATACGAAATCAAACTACATTCGGCCTTTGGAGGCCGTGGTTTTCCTATTGATGTAATACAGTAAGTGAGGACCAAGGAATTAGACTCTAGAATATCGTGAGATAGTTTCTTTACCTCAAATTGCCTTTGTCGTTCAGCTGCAGATTCATCTATTGGTGAATCTGAGAAAGGCTCTATCCATACACAGTCTATAATGATTGTCATTTGAGCTAAAAAGTTGAAATAATATCGTTAGATATCGGGAAGTGACTGAAAATAATAGCTCGAATATATAGTTTGGCAAACTTAAGTGAAGCTAGGAAAGGAATGCGGATGAACACATTCGATATTGGCACGTTTAACAAAAAATCAGTGATCAGTGATAATAATTAGATACTTTTTTACTGAATATAGTAACCAATGAAATTACTTGATTTTAAGTCATGTGTCAAATTCCATCCAATCACCTCGGGATTACAGCGATTATTTTTTTCACTTGTCAAAATCAGACATTTTGGTGGTTTTAACCAATAGCAATACATTATTCTAGCCAATCATTCGATATTATACTGATAATTCAGCTTCCTCATCGATAACACAAAATTTTAAGTTGTTGAAAAAAATAATCTTCCCAAATACAACTCGTTCTTCAAATTTCATCACATAATTTTTTATTTTCATCACACAAACTTGTTTATTTGAGGCAAAAACATTCAAACAAACCGAATTTAGATAAAATCCCTCGTCCTGACGGATTTTATCAATCGGTTTGTTTTCATATTTTTGCCAAATAAACAAGTTTTTGTTAAAAAGAAAAAATTATTGATACAATTTGAAGCTCTCGTCGTATTACCTTTGATAATTTTTCACTGAATATAGTAACCAATCAAATTACTCAATTTCAAGTCATGTGTCAAATTTCATCCAATCACCGCTGTATTACAGCGATAATACCCTACATGTGGTGTTTTCAGTTTGGTGTTTATTTCTTATTAAAAATGAATTAAACGTCAAACTGACAACTGGATTAACAATGTCGCGAATATTTGGTATTGCATCTAACGATTCAATTAATTTACCAATTGTACTTTTCACAACTGTAGTTTTGAATAAACATGAATAATATTTGTTTGATTATAACTAATAAATTATTAAACGTTAGATTGACAATCAATTTTTTGATATCTACAAAGTAAAAAATTATCTTATCGAATACTCCTCGGGTCTTGATAAATACTCAAAATTTTCTCGTAGAGAATCCTTCAAGCGTGTTGCTCAAAGATAATAGCCCTCGGCCTGCGGCCTTGGGCTATTATCAAGCAACACGCTTTCAGCATTCTCTATGACAAAATTATCTCGGTATTATCAAGACCCTAGGGGTATTACTACTGATAATACCCTACATGTGGTGTTTATTTTTTATTAAAAATTAATTAAACGTAAAACTGACAACTTGATTAAAAATGTCGCGAAGATTTGGTATTGCATCTGACGATTCAATTAATTTACCAATTTATTGTACTTTTCACAACTGTAGTTTAAACTGAAAATGAATAATATTTGATTAAAACTAATGAAGTTTGCATTGAAAATTATTAAACGTCAGATTGACAATCAATTTTTTAATATCTACAAAGTAAAAAATTATATTATCGAATACTCCTCGGGTCTTGATAAATAGGTATTCAAAATTTTGTTATAGACAATGCTTCAAGCGTGTTGCTCAAAGATAATAGCCCTCGGCCTGCGGCCTTGGACTATTATCAAGCAGCACGCTTTCAGCATTCTGTATGACAAAATTATCTCGGTATTATCAAGACCCTAGTGGTATTACTACTGAAAATATACTTTTGATGATCAATGGTTAGTTTTTTAATGACCATATTTTATTGGATTTTTCTATCAACAATATTTTATCAATTTCTGAAGATTTATCGAATGGCCTGCTGCTATGCAACCACCTGACTTGCTATTGGCAAGCACGTAGGTGTGTTCTTCCCTCTCACTTCGACTAGTGACTGATATTGATTATCCAGTATCTTTGTTATTCGGTTTTTATCATTTTATTTTCAATTTTGTTTGGGATCTTAAATTTCTGCTTTTGTTATTAAACCACTTTTTTGTGATTTCACCTCTGAGGAAAAGCATTAATCAGTTTCTATAATCATAAACTATTTTCAATACCTACTTACTATTATAAAATACCGTAAAACACCGGTCATGTTTCATCACCCCTTACCAATGCAGCGTTGCTTCAGATAGGTTTCCCAAACTAAGACTCGGCAACTATATCTTGTACGTCTACTATAACACCTCATCACTTACTTACCACTATAATGTGGAAATTCTTTTTTATACATTCGGTACACAGCAGCATGAGCTTTTAACATTATATAAGAACATTGATATTCCAACAATCCATCGCTTTCTATAGCTGGGGGAAAATGATCACTATTGTATCCAGAATGACATACTTGTCTGGGTTCATTGATTGTAAACCAATATCCAACATCTAGTAAACTTCTAATTACAATTCTAGCGTAGTTTACGAAATGTGGAATTAAACTTGCACTCGTCCAATCATGACCATCGTCGTAAAGACGTTGAGGCAGATCAAAATGATAGATCGTAGCAGCGGGGATCATATTATATTTTCTTATTTCTCTCACAAGATCTTGATAATATTCCAGACCTTTATAGTTGATGTAATTACTGTAACCGGTTGGTAATACCCTGAAAATAGTAAATTATTTATCTCGATCTCGAAAACCCTCATAGATATAATATCGATTGAATGGAGAAACATTTTGGTATATTGATGGGAAATTAGACGGTTCAAGAAAATTCAAAATATCTTGGCTAGATCCGGAGATATTTAATAAATCCGGAAAATGGTCCTTTTCTTTTTTAAATGTGCCGTTGTTATTGAAAAAGATATAAAAAAAATCATGACCAACTTTTTTTAATAAACGAGGTTTCCTATAAATTACCATACCAAAAATTACGTCTTAAAGGGGTCACCATCAAGTTAAATTTTTCAAATACAGACCTTATTTTTATATTGCAATAAGAGTTGTAACAGTAGAGCATCTCAAAAGGCTCAAACGTGTGAAAGGAAGGATGTAGATTTGATATCGATTCTCATACTCACGAAATTCTGTAAAAACCCCAAGTGGATACAGGAAAAAGAGGATGATTTGCCTAACCTGAAACCTAAGGATATACTTAGACGTCTTCAAGAAATAGGCCTGAAAGAACCCATGTTCAATCCCTTAAGAGATGGGATGAAATCAAAGGATGCAGTCTTGCCAGGATTACCCTAGGCGACCCCGGGAAGGTGGCCTAAGGATTTCTGACTGGCCACTGTCAACTAAGGAAGCACCTCCATACTATGGGGCTAGTGGACACATCTTATGCGAGTGTCCGTAGTTATCGTCAATAAGAGAGTGTGTGTTCGGTGAGTCTTGGCCTACACCTGCCGATATAAAGGATATGTCCCGTAGTGACCTGTCCACCTTCCTGGGAAGGACAGGATGGACGATGACGTAGGAGGACAACTTCTCAGGAGGATGTACAATGTGCCTAAGTGCTGTGAGCTTACACTCACCCTCCCCACTCTACAGATACAGATACAGGCCTGAAAGAATCATTAGACTTTTGTCACGAACTAAGTAGGAATAGGGGATACGAAAAATGTCTTAGATTACTCAATGTGAACAAAAAACATTTATACAATACCTGGACCAAGATATGGAGAATCTATACAACTTCAAACCAAGTTCTGCAGCAAGTTTAACATCTTCTTTGTATCTATAGTAAGAATTAGCAGCTACATCTCCAGTGTCATTATTCATTATTGGTGATGGTACTCTGTGAGTGAATTCGTCCCATACACTTGGTCCTTTTCCATCGACATTCCACGCTCCTTCAATCTGGTAAGCCGATGTGGCTGCGCCGAATATTACATCGTCAGAAAATCGTCCAAGAGTTTTCAGATAACCTGTTGCGCTGTTCAAAAAATTTGGCTGTTAATATCCATTTTGTCAAGATCTATTCACAGCAGATCATAATGTGAAATGGAATATTTTATTGTGTGACATTCTAACAATATTAAGTACCTACAGTCTACTATGAATGAGATTCATGCACAACAATAGTCTATCTTATACCTCATTGTTTTCTGATTTTTGAATGAACTAATTTTATTAAGTACGATCACATTATTATTTTAAAATTTATTTATATTTTTAAATCTGTGACGATGCCTTTGTTTCGTTTACCATTTTTTTTATAAAAAATTTTAAATACAAAGCTAAGCTAAGCATTCATGGGACGCATTCATTGGGACGCGTAGAAATAATAAATAAATTATATTGGTTGAAGAGGATACTGCAATGGAAAGGAGTCGATCGTGTGGTTTTTCATTTTTATCTGCTGGCTTTAGAAAATATAAGTACCTCTTTGAGCCGTGCTTGGATTGAACGGTAAATTGTGGATTAGAATACATCTGATTTGGGTTGAATATAGAATTCTTATCTCTTCCATAGCTTTCAATGGGTAGTCTGGTATTTGTGTAAGATGATCCGTAATTGCTTGACCAATGGTTTTGTGAATTATCTCTAATTGGGCTGGTAGATAATCTACCGTTATCTATATATGGTAGTTGTTGACCTCCATAAACCATGCCAGCGTAAGGTGGGTATTGGGCAAAGCTGGTGATTGTGAGATAACTAAAATAATAAATTGATTTAGAAGATTAGAAGAAGCAGAGTTTTGTTCAAATTTTTGTCTGAAATATTCGATATTTTAATTTGTTTATTTTTTGTTCCGTGGATATTGCTTCAGATTAAAAAATAAAACAATTTCGTTCTAAATACCGCGAATGTTTTTTAACAGTGAACTCTTTCAAAAACAATTATGATGTCTACAAACTATGTACGCTAGACTGACTACTTTTTATTGTACGTTTATTCTGTTTTACTTCATTTCTTTGAAATTATTGGTAAATTCTATATTATATTCGAGCTATGCTCTGACCTCCCTTGTTTTGACTTTCATAATAATAATAGTCACATACATATCTACAGGATCATTATTATATTTGCAGAAAATCGAGAGGGATACAAACAAAATTATTCAATTCATCGGTAGAGGCTAAAATAGAAAAGAGTATGGTAGGTATAATATAAATGATTTCAAATTAAATTTAATGTTTGGACCCTTACTTTACGGAATCTACTCATATTACTATTATCTTAGAACATAAAACAGACAGGAAGGAGCATTTACCAAATAAGTTTGCGTCCAAATAGGAGGTTGCGAATGGCGAGTAGTCGTTTCCGTTTTGACAGTGGCGTACTGTTTGTATAAGATATGGGATATGTGAAATTTTAAAATTGTAGCTTATTGAAATGTATTGAATATGTAAAACTATAAGCTGTTCTATGTCCAATACAAACAATATTGTCTAGGAGCAATGAAAATACGAATATAGAATAATACTTCTGATAATACTTTCGTTTAAATTTATTTTCTCAAAAAAAAACTACATAGGCATGTTCTTTTATTCGCCGGTAGATCCACCAATCGGCCAACTGCGTTTTTATATTCATTGGTGGATTGTAGATTGAAGAAATGACGCGCTCATTTATCACTGTTGCATCAACCAAAATTGCAAACCACTCCACCGTTGTATCGAGGTGGTGGATAACTTTGGTGGTTCACAAAATGACAGCTTAACCTCAAAAAACTAACGATTTTACGCAATAAAATGGCCAAAGTGGGGGCTCGCTTTTTCCGCTCAATGCTGCAATAGATATGAGCTATACTATTTATATTCATTTATTGTTAATATTATTATTGTATATTTAAACTTGCGAAGGATTGAAAGATGTTAATGTTACATTAGATAGATGAAACTTTTTATATAAAACTGACAATTTTTTTTGCTATCACTCCTAGGATATTCATTTAAATTATATGATATAACAGGGTGAAATAATTTGCGTAAATACCTTTTATTATAATTGCCAATTTTAAAAGAGATAATATACATCTGCCATCGCGGATTTTTCTGTAGACCTATAACAGATACACAATTCTACCATACATTTTTTTGTTATATATATTATATAAAAGGGCTTAAGCAGCGGTTTGGTTGAAACGCGTTTTTAAAAGTTCCATTCAAACATGTTGAAGCGAGCTTGGGGTGAAATGGGGCATTAATAAAGAAAAGTATGATAAACTTACGAAACGGTGAGAAGTAGATATTGTGGCCATCTTAGGAAATACATGTCATAAAACACTGAACTAAAAACAAACTATTCAATGCATATAAACGCGCTATAATGTCACATTAATTTACAATTGAAAAAACCTGACAAATTGAGAAATAATTAGACGTAAGTTTCACTAAATTATAAGAAACGTGTAAAAATTCCATCAATTCATTTACAGTGTAGTACCAAAAAAAGAAAAAAATACTGTTGATTAATTTTTTGATTGAAGTACTGTCACTAAGAACAACACCAACCAAATTTCAGTCCATCCATTGTATTACTTTCATTTTTTTCATCTTGTAGTATTTTAAGTTGAATAAGTTGCCTAGTCAAGCCACAAGTTCCGTTCAACGTAAATCACTTAAAAATAAAAAAGTTGAACGTGTCGTGGGACACACGGTAGGAGCTTTAGCTCATTTTAAGCAATAATCAAATGTTTTGAATCAATAAATAAATACACATATCAATATAAGAATTTATTTTACTCTGGATGAAACTTCACTTAACAAAAATATACAGTAGTATTAATTATGAAAATCTTATCATTAAGTTGATTATACACTCTATACACTTTCACTAATTTCTAAAAATTATATAGGTAATTTAATTCATATTGGAGCTGGAAAATTATCAACTGTAATTAATAATACTCGTACAATGTATGCTGACAATCAACATTTTGCGCCCTCTGAGACTGAGGAGAGAGCGCGAGAGCCCACGCGCTCCAGGCACATAACGTAACAACGTAACGTAACGGTAAGATCTTTTGCGTCGCGACCCCTCTCGCTCCAAGTAACGTACCGGTCAGATTTTTTGCTGCGCGATCCCCCTCGCTCCAACCTAACGTAAGGAACTGAAGTTCTAATAATTTCCATTGAACCAACTATTATCGGTCATTGGCTTTATTGGGAAAAATAAAAATAATGCAAACATAGATTTTCCTCAAAAACAATGAAAAAACCCATTGTAAATACATTTACTGGACGATTGGTTGAAATCTATTTACGTACGTATCGCACAGCATTCAGTATTTCCTTGTCAGTGGCCACCAAGAAGATGGCCCCCACTCCCGCCATCCTAACATAACCAATCCTCTTGATTTGACAAGAAGTGATAGCAATTGCGTCCATTGCTATGTTTGAAATAATACCCTCCTTGGTGTGCGTCATCGATTTTAATGTCCTTCGAACACATTACGTAGGAAGAAATGGAAAAAAGACCGGTCTGTGATTAATCCCAATCAAAATATCACAATAATGGACCGTTTAAATGTATTACAAACATTAACCATAATCTTTGCCTTGAAAAATTTGATTAGTTGATGTTTAGATCAAGTGGAAGACCTATCAATCGGGAGAAATTATATTATTCAAAATAGGATGCAGACGTACCTTTAGTAGCGGCAATGTGTCTTGCGTCTTTTCTAATGTCCCACTGACAGTTCTCGTCAGGTCTGTACTTTGTTGTTTACGGTCAATTATTATTTATGAAAAGTGTTATTGTTATATTTATTTAAATAATATAAAAATATGCCTAGATACACGAAAAAACATCAGCATTTGGATAGTTTGAAAGTATTTTCATTCAAAAAAAGAAGCTGGTGATTATTAATATCATAGCTGTTTCGAATACGATCCTGATGATTTTATTTATTAAATTTAAGGTTAGCTATATCACAGTATATCTAACAAACAGTAGTGCATCTCCAGGGCAGTACCTTTGAAGTTTAAAAGTAACTGTCGGCCATGTTTTCTGGATAAATGTCAGGTCAGGAGCCAGCGTTATGGGAACGACAGACTCGTACTTAAAAATTTCTTTATTGTAACAATCCAACAAATGAGGATATTTTTCGTAATTTTCGTTTGTTAAATGTTGATATATTATGACTTCATTTATGTCCATACTTTAAAAAAAAAGATGTTATAGACTATGCTTTTTTAAACACTCTGCCTCATATGACTTTTGTGTGTTCCTCTCGTAGATATTTAAAAAATGGGGTTTGGTATGAAAGTGAATGAAACAGCATGTCAATAATAATATTTATCGTCCTTACATCTGGTTCCAAAATTTTTCACCAAAGAGAAACATACCTTTGTGAATCTTTAGGAAATGAAAAGAAGCTATCGTTTGTCTTCGCTCTACTATTAAAACAGCCTGTCACTACACATACATGTCCTGCCATTGCAAAAGATTATTAAAAAAGTCACAAATATCTATATTCAGTGAAACAAGGCTTTACTTTTTAAATGTTCTCACTAATCTCACTCAAAAAACAATTTACAAAACACCTGTTCACACATACAATGAGAAATAATGCAATTAACATCCGTTCGTGACTTTTTCTTTTTCCTTCGTTCATCGTGCTGAGTAATGTACATATTCCATTGGTTGGATTCAAACCAGACAGTGACAGGAGAATGCACCACACTCCTTCTTCTCGATTGGTCTAAATATTTTATCCTCAGAAAATGGCGTCAAGTATGCGCAGTCAAATCTGCGCGACTTTTGCCGCGTGTCTAAGATGCACTACTGTTTGTTAGGTATACTGTGGCTATATGAAAATAATTTTCAAGAGGTAGATAAAATGAAATACTTGGGTATACCAATATCTAATGACGAAGACAAAGGAACCGAAATGAAAGAAAGAATAGCAGCCACAAATAGAGCATTCCATACCAATAAAAAGCTGTTAAGAAGCAAACTAATAAGTAAGAAGACGAAAATGAGGGTATATAAAACAATTATAAGACCTGTATTCATGTATGGATCAGAAACGTTAACAATGACGAAAAAACATCAGGAAGATTTGAGAATACAAGAGCGTAAGATATTGAGAATGATATTAGGAATGAAAAAAGTTGGAGATGAATATAAAAAACGAACAAACGTAGAATTGGCACATGAAATAGGAAACAGAGGATAAAATGGTTGGGACACATATGGAGGGCAGGTACAAAGTCAACAATATTTGCAATGATGGGATGGAAACCTTGTGATAAGCGGAGGAGAGGAAGACCCAAAGCTACGTGGTTACAGGAAGTTATAAGTGACCTCAATAGCATAGGAATAAGGCAGTGGAAGGAAAAAACAAAAGATAGGAAGAAATGGCGTCAGATTGCCGAGAAAATATAAGGAAATGAAGGAAGAAAAGGGGATTGATCCACCCCAAAAAAAGGATTTAGAGAGCTTTTTAAAGCGGCGCTACCCCCTCGGGGGTGTTAAGCCAATATGTATGTATATGTCAAAATAGAAAATAAACATACCCTTAAGCCGAATATACGTCACAAACGATGACGCACACCAAGAAGGGTATAATATGAACTATACGCATTTTTTGGCGTGTAGCAGCAGCAGTTTAGTGTATCAGCCGAATATTATTTCTTTAGCCGTGATACGTAGCCAACGTTTAAAGTTTGCTTGCAAAAAATAACTACAACAATTTTTAGACAATGTTTAAACCAATATATAACTAAATAAAAAAAAGAATGAATGAATAAACTTCATTTGACATTTACTAGTTAGGTACTCAAACTATTTCAATTGCTTGACAACATAGTCCAGTTACGACAGAAACGGTTTTTATACTGTAAGAGCTATAGTACATTCAATAGCCTTCTTGATGTGCGTCATCGTTTGTGACGTATATTCGGGCTCTGGGTATGTCGTTTAATTTATTTGCCATTTTGACATATAGCCAACCTCAAATTTGATCAATGAAAACATCAGTATCGTACTCTGAACTCTGAGTTATTCAATTGTGCTAACCTATAAAATGTGAAAACGGCACGGTCTGATTCAGTAGATTCAGTTTATTTTATATTGTAAGAAACTGAATTTTTCATGTCAATAACGTCAATATTTGACATTATCAGGCGCATTTTTGTATTAAAATCACACTACCACTGCTACATAGCAACGATGTACATATACATGACCGCTCCCGGACTATAACGCCTTACAGTTTGTGAAAAATATTTTCCAAGAAACAATGACTGCTCATTAAAGAAGGAACAAATACTTCTTGGGCTAAATACACCGACAAATATCGAATTACACTTTTTAGTACAACCGGTTGGGCGACGACCCAGCACTGTAGTGGAACGCGTTCAATGCTATAATTACAGTCAAGCAAGGTCGGACATGGTTAGTACTTGGATGGGTGACGACCATGTCAGGGAAAACCATCGTATAGGGCCCGTACAGCCTGCAGCGGACTAGCATATCACAGCTCGCAGGCATTATACCAATGAGCACGAGGTATAATGTAGATATGCCGTCTTTCGGAGGAGACGTAAAACCGAGGTCTCGAGTACATGGATGTTGGGCTCGTTAAAGAACGCTACCACTGGTTGGAACACTAGTGGGTTCGTTAAATAACAGAATAAAAAAAAAGTACAACCGGTTCGGTACGATCAACGCACCTTGGGTGATAGTATATCGTGTCACAACGGCAAAAAATGAGATTTAGATTATACTCAAATGAAACAACCAAATTTAAATAAACTTTCATTTTATTCGTCACAAAACTTGCAATTAAAAACTTGATATTACTCTACATCTGAATAAAAACGATTTAATATATCCTTCATATAAGGCAGTATCTGTGGACGTGGACGAGCATGGTATCCTTTTTGTTTTACGCGATCTTTTTTGTAGCCTGGTAGTTTCACCAGACCCGGCCAGTTTCTTCTTGGTTTTTCGCATTTCAGTTTTCTAGTTTGTGATAATTCTTTAACGAAAACAGTGGATTTTTTTGGACGTCTACGTAATTGTGGGTCATTATAATCGATATGATACAGTCCAAAATGGGCGCTGAAATAGAATTTTGATATTAATAGTGGTGTCAGAATCTTTACTCATATAACAATCCAAATCTTCAACTAAGCAAACTAGGCGGCTCTCCATGTATTCATCTATTATTATTTTCAAAAGAAATTAAATTATTATTTTCATGGAAAAATGCAACAGCTTTTAAATTTATATGACAAAATGGTTTGTTTATTAGTTAAAGTTTTATTTATAGAACGGTGTGTCACTGTAAAGTGTGTCTGTATGCAACAGAGTGATCGTATCAATATTAATTATTATCCTTCTTGAATATTTGAACTAAAAAACTAAAGAACTCTTCACTCAACGACTGGAGTGAATTATAAGTTCTGAAGGAAATTGGTGTAATGCATATATTTTCATTACATCAAAATAACCATGCTAGCAATACTCAAACTTTATATGAAATTTTTTACAACTCTTACTTTCACAGTCCCGCATCAACTCCCAATTT
The DNA here is from genome assembly GCA_910591675.1 of Galerucella calmariensis. Classification (NCBI taxonomy): domain Eukaryota; kingdom Metazoa; phylum Arthropoda; class Insecta; order Coleoptera; family Chrysomelidae; genus Galerucella; species Galerucella calmariensis. The sequence goes on along the minus strand of CAJUYG010000293.1, from coordinate 42,019 downwards.
TTTTTATAATAAGTGACACATTGTTTTAATAGTATATTAAAGTATAAGAGGATATTAAGGTCTTTAAAACACGCGCGATTTTTCGAGCACGACGGCGAAGCCGGAGTGATCGAAATAGAGCAAGTGTTTAAAAGACCGGTTATCCACGAATACTTTCTGCTTTTTTTTTATTGGTGGACTTTGAAATTATAAATACTTGTCTATAACTACTGCAACAACAAGAAATGGAAATCACAGATGAAAATAAGAATTAAATGTCAAATGGTTGAATTCGTGATGTAAGATGTCACAAAACAGTCTGTTTTGTGTATGATGTATACCATGCATTGTCATGGAGATGAGAAAAGCATAAACTAATTTGTATTTTGATTCAACCCTATTGAGCTCTGTGAATGTCAATAGTATTAATTTAAATACCATCCTAAGATTTGAAAAAACGAAATATTAATATTTCAAACAATACCAACGGCACTTTCCATTTTAATTTATAAATTTGACAAAATATTGTTTGAATAAAAGTTTTGACGTTACAAACTACTCCTGTCAGATCAATAATAAAAGAATTGTCACTTAGACATGATTTGTACCATAGATTTAGACTTCGTTTCTCGAGTTGTTGATGTTGCCACGGTAACTTTAAAACACGCGCGTTTTTTAAAGTTCGATTTAAACACGCTGAGGCGTGCTTTAAATAGATAAAATGGTACACCAGTAAAAAAAAGTAATTTATTTTTCTGTAATTTTTTCAATTTATGGAATAACTTTAAAGATATGTCAAGATAATATCATTATACTATTATAACCCCTTACAAATTGAAATTAAATAATATGACAATTGTTACAGGAAACTGTTATTAAGTAAATGGAATTTAAAGATATTTTCAAGATATTTTTGATTCACCAATTCATTTGTTGAATATTAGAAATAGATCCAAAAGCGAAATTAACGAAGTAACTGTTGAAAATGAACTCCAGCGCCCTCCATACAATGACACAATCAACTTCTTACATTTGCAAATACTTTGGCGATAAAATCTCTCAAATATTGTTCCAAAACGGTCTTTTGAAGATCACACTAACTAATTACAAATAAATCATATTTATTTATTTAAGTATTTAGTTCCAATAAACAAAAACCTAATTGAAATAAAATGATGCTTTGAACATAACACAAAATAAGTAATTTTTTTTTGGAATCTTTGCCCGTGCCGCATTCTCCATAGGGAAGAAAAGCACGACCAGGAAATGTATACTTTGGATAAAGATGGGCGGAAAAATTTTTACTTACGTATAACCAAAAGGCCATTCAAAGTTATCGAACAAACTCCAATATATGATCCCAATAAGATTAACACCTTCATCAACTGCTTCAAGTATATTACAAAAATAGTCCTAAAAGAAAGGAAATTATTAGCTTACAGCAGGAGAACAACAACTAGGGAGCAATAAATATGTGTCTAGGCACGGATAGTATATGAGATTAGTTCAAATTTTTTTAAGGTTTCACAAATTACATTTATATCGCCAGAAGAAATTTATTCCGATTTCATTAATTTAATTCACTCCTGACTATGCAAACGTAATTCGAGAAACCGCTTGAATTGTATTTCTGTAGTGAGATTTGTTATTTGTTTTAAATTCCAAGCAAAGCTGCAGATTTTCTATCATTTAAATTGGAGTTGCAACGGATATCCGGTCATTATCCAGTATCCGACCTATCCGGCACTCATTTTGCTATCAGACTGGATAACGGATAGGTGCGCATTATACGAGAATTAACTTCTACCTACTAGCAAAGAAATTCATTTTCTTGGTTTGAGAAAGAGATAGTGGGAAAAGGTAGAGCGTGTCGCGGGACACACGGTAGGAACTTTAGTTCCTTTTAAGCAAAAATTATGTAATACATCTGACGTTATAGATATTCAATTTGCATATTCCTCCGTGGTCGAGTAGTAAGCAAACCAGACTCTCACGCGGTAGACCCAGGTTCGATTCCCCGCGAACAAGTTTCTTTTTATTGTTAATTTTATTTTTAAATAATTATTCTGCTTGATATTAATAACGACAACAGGTAGACGTTTGAAACATTTTGCAGAATATTCAATATTATAGATAATGGTACGGTACCCTTCATGAGGGAGTCCGACTGGCAACATCTACTTACCTATAACAGCATCGTATTTTTAAAAAGAGGGAAACAAATTGGATATTCAAGAACTGTACGTTTACCACAAAAAAAATTGGTGGAAACATAAAATTGAATTGTTAAATTTTTAATTTGAAGTTATATTACAGTTTATAGAAATTTTTATAATCTAGATCTTTTCTTAAGTGGGTCGTAGAAAAATATGCTGTTCGACTCGTGTGGACCGTCCATATCGTACTTGAACGATTGAGCACTCGTGCGATATGGCCATCATATCCACACTAGTTGCACAAACTACTATTTCTATCAAAATATGCCCTTTTACATTTAAAAACAACCTGCCAAATGTCAAATCAATTTATCCATCCATTTTAAAGTTTTCGAATTAAAACATTCAAGTTTTCAAAATTTCAACACCCTGTATTTCGAAAAGTAAATGTGCTAGACCCCTTTAATCCTCATATCATTTTGTCCAATTTTACGAGAAGAATCTACATGCAAACGTTATAATTACTTTTAACGTTCGAGATGCTTATACCATTTTTTGCGCGATCGTATAGAAATAAATTCCGAATAAAATAATTTAAATTTCTTCGAAATGAACGAAATGTTAAAAGTGACATTTATACTTCTCGATCAGTTTAAAATAAATTTTGCATTTTAGTGAAATTGTTTTTATTACTTTTCGACGTCTGAACGGTAAGTAAATCACTTACCGACATGTTAAACTCAGAAACCAGTAAACACAACCTACCGTCCTGATAACCGATGCTGAAAATAAACAAAAAAGATCAATCGCGCAAAAAAATCATGGATATAATAGTAAAAATTTATCCGAACAAATTCAAGTATATCACCAGCACCAGCTTTGCATAGAATTTTAATGTAGCATCGGTGGTTCAGTGGTAGGATGCTCGCCTGCCACGCGGGCGGTCCCGGGCTCGATTCCCGTAAACGAGAGAGAGACTCAGACTCAGACACACATGCAAGCAAGGCACATAACGAAGCAACGTAACATAACGTAACGTAACGGTCAGATCTTTTGCGTCGCGACCCCCGGTCGCTCAAACCTAACCTAACGTAAAGAACTAAAGTTCTAAAATTGACAATAGAGATAAAAAAAAATAAGCCGACGGCCGGGATATTTGGATATCCGTTCGATGTATAGGCCAAATATTCGGCGGTGGCCAAATTTTCGGATATCTGGTGGATGGTAGACTCCATTTCACACAAGAAGAAGCCACATAAAGTTTGCCAACTGTCTTGCGCAGAAATCAAAATCGGTCTTGTTTATCTGTTCATCTGTTCAAACTATACATATGATAAATACATTTTCAATATTCTAATTTTGTGTTAACTCATAAAATGTGAAAACGTTATGCTACTGATTTGAAATCGAATGTCTATTTTACAATATGGCGCTGGTTTTGCCAGCAAGTTCGTGCATACGACTGCAAATTCAAGTGCGCTTTTTTTACGTGAAACGGAGTCTCTTATCTGTGATCCGTTCAAAACAATATCCGTTGCATCTTTAATTTAAATACTCACTGTGGAAATTTCTTGTTCGTGATACACAAATAAGCGTGGTAAAAAACTGCTTGAATCTACTCACCCCATAAAAATCTGCTCTGTCTACATCATTTGTATAAGTACCATTGTCAGACATTCCTATTTCAGTTATCATAATTGGTTGAGGTCCATATCGTAGTGTCAGCCATTTTAAAACTTTCCTAACACCAAAAGGAACACTCTGAAAAATAACCAATTGTTAATAACAAGCTTTCACAAATCGGCATCATATTTTTAGAATATTTATATTTATCAACAGGAGGTTGCGTTGGTCTATGTTATTATCGATTGATGTGGTGTGGATTATGAGTTAATTTGAAGCAGGATTTTTCAGAAACGGCGAGATTGAAGTGGCTTCCAAATTTCTAGTTATGATATTATATTAGCATATCCATGAATAGGTAATTTAATTAATTTACGAGAATATAATTTACAATGGGTTTTCATTACATCGAATCTTCCCAACTGTGAATATCAATGGGAAAAACTATTTATTCGCCGCTCAATACTAAGAGGTATCTATTTAAAAAACAAATTAATATTACCATAAAATCATTAAATATTGAATAACTTACATTATATAATAAGCCAACACATTTTAGTAAAATTCTGGGGTACTTCTGAAGTTAACATTCTTCAGCGTTGAGCAATTTTTTCAACTTATCCATGTTATTATTGTGAAGTGTCAACTATTATATTGTAAAATATTCAGATTAAAACTAAACGCGTGTTCATTTAAACTTTAATTCTTGATCATAAACAGCTCTTTATAAACCAAAAATAATTCGAAAATAATAAACGTCGAAATAAAAAAATAAAAAACATTATTGTGGTTTTCATTCCCAAAAATTATTGGAAAAAATAATAACCTCATAGCTCGACGATACAATTCAAAAGTTTTCACTTCTATCGGCATTTCCCAAAGGCTTACCGCATGCTTTTTTTGCAAGTTCCGTTTCGAAATTATGTTGTTGCAGCAAGAAAATGTTGATATCAACAAATTTGTCAATCTATCATTAGACGTTGACAATTATATAATAAGCCAACTCAACTTAGTATAATTCTGAAGTGGAAATTCTTCAGCATTGAGCACTCTTTAACTTATTAATGTGTCAACTATTACATTGTAGATTATTTAGATAAGTGTAAGAAAAGTGAACGCGTGTTTATTTAAACTTCAATCCTAAACCATAAACACTTCTTCATAAACCAAAAATAATTCGAAAATAATCTAATAACCTAATAGCTCGACGATAGTTGAAAAACAGTTGTGGGTCACACGTGCAGGGAACGCTCCAACAGTCTTGGGTTGCTAAAGCTCATTTTCTACCCTTGTGACGGGAAAATAAAAATACTTAAATAATGTACTTACAACAAAAATTCCGTTACTCTCCACTGTCCACGAAGGGTCAAAAGAATCGGCTACGCCAAGATCAGCATCATAACTCGTTTCATTGAGAGGAGCCTCGAAAACGTCCCGTGCTAGTTGTGTAAAATAATGATTCACAGTCAAAAAATCCGCAGTTCCTTTAACAAATTCAATTTCTTCTCTAGTAAATTGAGGTAATCTAGATTTAGAATAACCAGCGGCAAAACTTCTGTCGCGTATTCTATTTTTCACTACTTCTGGCCAATCACCATTAAAGACCGGATTATAGTACATCCCACACTGAAAATAAAATCAAGTATTAGATAGCCAGTAAGTATTTTCTTTTATTCCTATAATTTGATTGTTGAACATTGCTTCTGAAATTTTGTTTTCTGATTAAAACGTTTTTCCAAATCTTCGAAGCTACTAGATCCTGGTAGATGTAACACAGTAAGTAAGGATCCAGGAATTATAGACTCTAGAATATCGTGAGATAGTTACTATACCTCAAATTGCCTTTGTCGTTCAGCTGCAGATTCGTCTATTGGTGAGTCTGAGAAAGGCTCTATCCATACACAGTCTATAATTATTGTCATTTGAGCTAAAAATTTAAAATTATTTTGTTAGGTAGCGGGCAGTGACTGGAAATAATAGCTCGAATATATAGTTTGGCAAACTTAACTGAAGCTAGGAAAGGAGTGCGGATGAATACATTCGATATTGCCACGTTTAACAAAGAAAACGCTTAAGTGTTAACGATGTAGTGATAATAATAAGAAAATGTACTTTTGATTATCAATGGTTAGTTTTTTAATGTGCATGTTTCATTGGAATATGTCTATCAACAATATTTTTAAATTTCTGAATTCGATGAAGATTTATCGATTGGTCCGCTGCTATGCAACCACCTGACTTGCTATTGGCAAGCACGTACGTGTGCTCTTCCCTCCCACTTCGACTAGTGACTGATACTGATTAACCAGTGTAGCGTTGATATTTGGTTTCTATCCTTTTATTTTCAATTTTATTTGGAATCTTAAACTTTTGTATTCGAATTTTGGTTTGCAGTTGGAGGTGAAGATGTCGCTATTGTCAGAACTTTCACACTTCCGTTACTGGCAGACATGTATTGATTGTGATTTTGGCGTCTTCTTCAGTCCGTGATTAATCTCTTAGAGCTCGCGGACGGAGAACATATACCTTGTACTGATGAGGAGCAAATATGCCAAAGCAGGTCTAGAAGTAATTTTGTCCCTTCTAATTGCAAAACAGAATGGTTGGTGTTAAATATCTTGTAGATTAACTAATAATAAAATTGATAAAAAAATTTTTGGTCATTTGACACAACGAAAAAATATGACAACATTGTCTAATAATACTTTTTGGTATTTGTAATTAATACACATTTTGTGATTTTACCCATAAGGAAAAGCATGAATCAGCTTCTATAATCATAAAATATTTTGAATACTTTTATAAAATACTGTACGCGATTGATACGTTTATGACAGATATCGCGTAGCCAAACTATGACTCGGTAACTATATCTTTTACGTCTACTATAACACCTGATCACTTACCACTATAATGTGGAAATTCTTTTTTATACATTCGGTACACAGCAGCATGAGCTTTTAACATTATATAAGAACATTGATATTCCAACAATCCATCGCTTTCTATAGCTGGGGGGAAATGATCACTATTATATCCAGAATGACATACTTGTCTGGGTTCATTGATTGTAAACCAATATCCAACATCCGGTAAA
>CAJUYG010000293.1:0-35064 GCA_910591675.1 Galerucella calmariensis | reverse complement strand
GAATTATGCACAATTTTCATTTATACCACGAACATTGAAAGGTGCTTATCAGTATCCTGAACTTGATTTCTCCACGGGTTTTAACAGTTTCAAACGCACACTGTCAAGTTTACTTAGTATTAATGATATTCAGTTCTTTTTAGTTACATGTTTTCTTTTTCTGTATTTATATTTTACAAATTTTTATTCATTATAGTGAATTGTATCTTTTGTATGTTCTGTATTTTATATAATCTCATATGGTAAATGTTTTGTATTTTTTAGATTTGTAATGACTTTTTGTGAAATGAGTTTGCCGGTAAATAAATAAATAAAAAATAAATTATAAATTCACATTAATAATGCAACCGCTGCTTACCATTACCAGACAGTACATCAACAAGCTTTTTTACTTTCTCATTAATTATAGACCAGGGCATTTAGGAAAAATAGAGGAAATTTTGGAGATGCGGTTCTCTGCATTGTGTTCAGGAAGGTCCCAGAAAAGACTGGGAAAAATCTGGATTAGCACTTTTTCGAAAAACGCTCTCTGGGCCAGAAAATGCATTTTCCAATTGCATAATTACTTGCACCATTTATTAGAACGATTGGAAACTCGGAAATCGTTACTCGGGCATTAGAATTACTCGGAGTTGCGCGGGGGTTGAATTGGGGGAGGAATGGCAGCGTGCATGAAAATCGCTTCAAACTCGTTACTCGGCGGTTTTCGAAGATGCTGAATTCAATTATGGCATTGCAATTACCCGGTGGCGCTCAGGGGCGCCTCTCAGGGGTATCCGGGGTGTCATTCTGGTGGAAAATTGCATAGTACATGGAAAGCGCTCCAAACTTGTGTTACTCGGGGGTTTTTGTGTCGCCTCTGCTTGTCTCGACCTGAAAAACACTACTTTCCGGTCTTGTAACGTAAATTACTATTTCATGACTTGCTCTATATTACTATTAAACACAAGTGCGTCATGAAAAGTGTCACTTTTCCTCCATATAAAATAATATACGAGGGTCGTTTTTTTTTTCAACCTCCGATCGCATAGTACAAAGGCCAGACATGCTCGAGGAAACTAGTGTGCGTAGTAGGCGACTGCGCATCTCCTCTTCAATACATTCTGTCACTGGCGAGACCAACACGCCATTTTCTGTTGAGCTCCAGTCAGGTAAACATGGCTGTCACTGTTGATTCTCCCGCCATGGGTGAATTGCGAAGTGTTATTCGTTTATTGCAAGCAGAAGGTAACAGTACTGAGAAAATTAATCGCTCGAATGTATGGAGGAAGCTTCATGAGTGATGGTGTTGTTCGTTAATGGTGTCGAAAGTTTTAAGATGGCCGAACTGATGTTAATGATAAAGGGGGTCAAGGACGCAAGTCTGTGTTTACAGACAACATTGTTCAATGAATTGACCAAGTGATTAAGGGAAGGAAGGTTCACCATAATTGAATTAACGGTGAAATTTCCAGAAGTTTCAACATCCACCCTCTATACTGTAGTGACTGAACAATTGCGCTATAGAAAAGTTTGTGCTCGCTTGGGACCAAAAGGGTGTCTAGCTTGTGGAGTTTATGCAGCCAGGAACAACAATCAATGCAGATTATTATTGTGAAACTTCGCGACGCTTACGAAGAGCTTTGCAAAACAAACGAAGAGGCATGCTGACTTCTGGAATTGTTCTGCTCCTTGACAATGTCCGTCATCACCCAAAGGCTCCTGCAAAAATTTAAATGGGACATTTTTGAACACCCACAATATAGTCCCGACCTAGCACCAAGTGACTTTAATCTTTTTCCCTAACTGAAGCAGTGGCAAATGACTTGGAGCTCAAAAACACCGTCACAACTCACTCCCAATCATTAGCGGCAACATTTTACGAGGAGGGTATTGCAAAGCTTCTTCACAGATATGATAAAGTAACCTGCATTGTACATTACTCCTGATAACAAAATATTTTTCGTATAATCACCCGCATTTTCTTTACAGCCTATCGTAGGTTGAAAAAAAAAACCCTCTACTATTATCATTAACGTAGCTTTTTTCTGGGTAGGTAATCATATCCAGATTTTTAACGAGTCATTTAAAAGCTATAATACGAATTATTATTGCCACAAATTCAATTATTTCAAATAACCGACAATTACGCAAGAAAAAAACTGGTTTAGGTTGAATCAGACAATTTAAGGATAAAGAAGCTGAATGGTAAATTTGAAATGGTCATATTTTGTTTAAAACATGTCATAGCAATAAAAAAAATGGAAATTATTGGGAAAACCGCGTCTGAAAGTAGATACCTTCACCTATATAAAATTTTTAAAATAAATCTTCAATAGCAAAAAAATATGAACTTTTGACGTGGTGAAGTGTAGCTTATGAACAAAACTGCCAGGCTGCACCGCCACATAATTTCTATCAAACCGTTTGTGCACTCTACGGTTACGTCATGAGTATATTCCTCTCTAAGCGTTGCTATTTTTTTCTACTAATCGCAAAAATTTTAAATGGTATGTTCACACTTGCCCCAAATTCACACTTACCCCTATTACTAGTTTTAATTACAGCAAGATACTCCAAGGGGTATTTTTTAATTAAAAAAATCGAACTTACCGTTGAAAACAATAAATTTCAATCAAAATTCACATTTCGCTCTGTATGTTAGTGAACAATAGTGGCAGACACTGTTTAATGGTCGTTCATGATGCCCCAAAGGAATATACGAGGTAGGAGAATGTACATGTAATAATGATTCAATCCGTAATATTTTCATGTACACTCGAGTCAAACAAGTGTACAGAACGATGAAACAACTTCATTCAGGTGTTTTTTGGAGGATAATTATATTAGTAACGCCCTTGGTCCATAAAAAGCTTTAAACGTTATCTTACGCTTTAATTCAGCTACAAATGTACAAATGTAGGACACTTCAATTTAAAAAAAATAATTTATTAAACATATAATGTATGAGTATGTACTGTACAGTAAGTTATCGGTGAAATTTGTTTATTTCAACGATATTTTAATTTGTTTGTTATGTTATTCATATCTTGAATTTATTTTAATAAAATATATTACCACTTTGACATATTCGAATATATTAATTTTATATGACGAAAATGGCGATAAAGAGAGCTGTTGTATAAATAAGTGTTGATGTATTAGTTACATGGAATTAGTGTGAAAAAAAATATCACCATGATTTCGACAAATTGTTTGATTCTGTGTCTGATTGCCGTATTGTAAGTTTTGATAGTAACTTTCACTTTGTTTATATTTTGCACCGGAATAAATTTCTTTTATCCACAATCACATTGAAAAGTAGGCTTTTTCGCTTGCCATTGACAACGAAAAGTTGACGTTTTTTGAGGAGAGTTACTTTACGCTCGCCGAGCGTGAAAAATGGCAAAACGCTCGATACTACAATAGCTATTTGTGTATTAAGAGCGGAAAGTGATACGTTCGTGCGTTGCCGAAAGCAATTGCACACAAGATTTTTTCTACGATCACCTTATTTTTAAACAAATAATTAAAAAAAACATGAAAAGTACACTTTATTAGAATGTGATGTTGAAAACATGTAACAATTATTGTTTTTCGTATTTACCTCTGGATTTAGTTGGCAGAAGATTAAGAGTAATATTTTTAGCAAAATCTGCTATATCTGGAGGTGTGCTTGAAAATTCACTGTCACTATCCATTTTTCAAATAGCTATTTATAAACAGACAACTTTTTTATAAACTAAAAATGAAATAATGACGTTTCATTAATTCCATAGTCTACTATTTTCACAAAATAGTAGGTAGGTACTTAAATATGCAATCACTGTTGCATCTAGGTGTATAATGCATTGCCTACCTTCTGACTGTTATATTTCTACTACGTAAACTTGTCCGTATAAATCAATACTATGAAAATAGGAATCTGCAAAAACGACCAAGAAAATTGTCAATCTTAACAACGTTATATTTGTAATAAGTTGTAAATATTAATTTTTATCTTAAACTAAGAAATACATCCTTCACTGTAGTATTGAATCAAAATAATATCAATGTATGAGGTTTAAATTATTTTATAATTTCAATAAAATTAAATATATAAAATATACACCTCCATCTATTTGTTGGTAGCGTAACCTGCAGCGTTGTAAATCCAGTAACTTGTATAAATTGTAGATGTCAGTCAAATTATATAGGAATATTTATTAATTTCGTTCGAAATATCTTCAAATATTAATATTTCAACTAAAATATTCGGACTGCTCTACATTTTGTTTTAATATATCTATTATTTACTACCTTTCTTTAGTTTATTGTAAATGAAAACAGGCGAGCGGAAAAGTACGCTCTAGGGTAGTAGTAGGGTAGTACTTTGGGTAGTGATCGTAGGAAAACAAAATTGTATAGTGACAGTGACATATATAAAAGCTTGAAATATATTTGAATTGACATATTTAAAATGGCAGATTTTAAAAGTTTTTATGAATTCTACTTTATATTTGTTTTTTCTACGACCGTGCGTTTTAACCCACTTTCCCGCACGCATTTTAGTTTTGAAAATGTCACTTTCCCGCACTATTGCGGGAAAGTCAAACTATGCAAAATTTGACCTTATAAGATAGTTTTTAACTTCGTAAGTTATAACTATTGTTACAACAGGTGAATAAATAGTCACGAAATAGTCCATCAAATAAAATCTACATATTTTCTAGCCTTTTGTTGCATTTTTAATTTTTTGAAAATATAAAATAATGAAGATATTTTGATATAACCCTGTACATTCTTTAAAGTGGTATCACAAAGGGCGTACATAAATTCGACGCTAAAATTTCACTTAATATTTTTCTCACTTTATGTACCTGCTTGTAGACCCTAAAATTCGACGCTAGGTACCTCTACTAATCCTTCTACCTGTATTATGTTGTATAAAAATATCAGAAAATAAGAAATAAAAAACAAAAAAAAAACAAAAAAACCCAGGCCCAAACCCGGTTGATCAAGGTGTAACTATGTATAAAAAATATCAGAAAATAAGAAATAGAAAATTAAAAAAAACAAAACAAGAAAACCCAGGCCCAAACCCGGTTGATCAAATATGAGCTTAATCCTTAAAGGACATAATCCTTCCGGCAGCGTCCAATTTAAGGGTGTCTCTTCTGGGCTACAGGTAGTTAGCGTCCAATTTCAGGCCGCTCATCACAAAACAACTATCAAACCAGCCGGGTTTAATATCAGATAAAATTCTTTTATCTACAAATGACTTAAAACCGTTGCCGTCACCTTCATCGTCATCTTTATGTGACCTGCAACCGATGCCATCCTCATCGACGTCATCTACTTACCAGTTAACACCAAATAACTCCACTGGACCGGCAATTTTAAGTTATTTACAGAATGCAACAAATTGTGTTTCTAATAATAATATTTATAATAATTGATAGTTTTTGGTTGAAGTTTTGTATATGTATGTTGAAATGGAATTATTTTTGAAAAATGGGTTGGTATACTTTTTTGTATATACGGTCGTAGAAAAGATAATGTTCCTAACTCGTGCGTAAATTGTATTTCCCGCCCTTGACCGCTTGCCCGAGCTCCACTCCGCGTCGTTCGGGTCAACTGCAGTCTCGTGCGGGAAAGTATCACTTTCCGCACTTGTTAGGAAAATAACTATTTAATAGTTACAATTAAGTGATTGCAGAAAAAATGTTGTATGTATTACAGCGCGTAAAATGACTAATTACTATATTTAAATGGAATCGTGAGGACGTCAAATGTTGAGGGTTGTTACTTTACGCTCTAGAGCAGAAATGAAATATTCTTCGCTCGCTAATCCTACCAAATTTGATTGAATAAGCGAGCGAAAAAGATTCCTTTTTTGCTTCTAGAGCGTAAAGTAAAAATCTTCCGCTTTTGCCGACTTTAAGATTTCATTTGAATATAAGTAGACTGTAGAAAAAAGCATGTGTGTTTTTCGAGCGTGAGGTAAAATTGCCGGCAACATTCTTTCTCAGTCGGCAATCTGTTACCTACTTTACGCTTTAAATACACATAAATACTTAATTTTGTGTAAAAAAAAAGTGATAAAAATAATAGCTAGAAAATAATGATTTAATTCAAAACTAGACTAGATTCTGATTACACAAGAATTCGGTGATTTAATATTTTATTTTTCAGAAATGTTTCCACTAGTTTTAAAAATAATGGAGTTTTTCCACGTAAGTTCCAATTTGGCGCGGCAACATCAGCTTACCAAATCGAAGGTGGATGGAATGTAGATGGAAAAGGTGAAAGTATGTGGGACAATTTTACGCATCTCGTCCCATCGCCTATAATAAATGGTGACACAGGCGATGTTGCTTGCGACTCGTATTACAGATTCAAAGAAGATATACGGAATTTAAAGAAGCTCGGTATAAAAATGTACCGTTTCTCAGTTTCTTGGACGAGGTAAATGTTATTTTATTATGTCAAATATGTTACTTGAATATTCAAATACATGTAGATGTATTTTGGTATAAGTTTTAGTGGGTAGTTAATAAAATATTACAAACAATGACTGTTGATACTCGTAGGTTAACGCTTCTAGTGAGTCGCAACATCTCTCAGCCATTATTCAAATTTATTTTATTCTTGTAACATATAGGTACTCTCAAATTTCAAGAAAAGACCAAGGTATCTTGCTTGAGCATTATATTAGATTAGATATGCTTAATAGACCTATTCCACTGCGACCTTTGCGGATCTAACGTGGTCTTCCCAATCTAAATTACATTCTCCAGCCGACTCTTTTTATGTAGCCAATCAGCTTCGAGTATGTGAATCTTTCATATTGTTAGATTTCTTGTTCTTGAGGCCCATCCCCAATCAATTTAGCGGCGTAAGGCACTTCAACACGCGTGCTGGGACAATGTGGTTTAAACGTAAGTATCCTCAATTCAATTTCGTGCTGACATGCGCGCCCATTTGGCAGTGCAAGCTTGCAAGCTATAAGCTTTTTCGGTGCGTGCCGAATTGTGTCATGGGAAAATAATTTAGGTACCCTAACCTTATTTTATTCTATTATGGTTGTAAAAAAACATACATTATTTTCTAATATCATAATTATATTAATTTGTTGTCTTTGGTAAGTAGTAACTACTTTTATTTAAAAGAAAAATCATAGGTTAAACTTTTCAATTACCTCGTTACCTTAAAATAACAATGAAAATACGCATGTGCGATAACATTCAGGCAACTGAATTGAGGATGGGTATCCGTTTTGCAGCACGCGTGCTGAAGTGCCACTTCGCTGGTAGATTGATTGAGGATGTGGCTTTAGATATTAACAACACATGTCCAGCAGCGAATTCCGGACGGACACGCCGGGAAAGGTTAGTAGATCTCCTCCCTCTTGCCCACCTACGTTGGCGCACATGCGTGATGAATGATTGTAAGTGCGCCAAATTTGAATATATTGAACAAGATCTAACAATATAGTAGTTTCTTGCCCGCGGCTTGGTACCAGAAATCGCATAATATTCGTCAGGCAGTAGCAGTGGTATAGGATGTGTTTAGCAGTCATACAGTTTACTCTGTCAATACAATTAGCTTTGCACTATTATACGGAGTGATTTTTAAGTATGGATCGCAGCAAAATATTGTCCTCTGAGAAATATTGCTATTGTCTGAAAGTCTCGAATAATGAGATTTCTCGGTTTGAGCCTCGACTCAACAATCTTCACAGTTGAATGTTAGGCTTCCCCTAAGCAATGTATTATTTTTTAAAAGCAAATTAACATGATATATATACTATACTTCGGAAATATTACACATGCCTCTAGGACTTCTCCGTCTAGCGTGGAAGGGAAGGTAATTAATGAGTCACCTCCCTATCGTTTTAAAGGTAAGAAATCTCTATATTACTAACCGATGGTGAATAATAGTATATTATACACCAAGGTGGTAAAGACTATTATTATTGACCGAGCACCAAGACTATATCGTGAGGGTCTTTGCCCCGGGCGGAATAAGGTGCGAGGTTTATAATAGTCTTCAACACCATGGTGTATATACAATTTTTTCACTACCGGCCAAATTTAAGACAAAAATTTGAAATTATTCACAAATACACCACGAGAAGCGTTTACTCCGTCGTCTGACTGACAATTACACTGTCAGTTTTCGATATATTATTACCACAGACATATAAAATGTGATTATTACCTAGGTTAATAATAGAATAAAAATTCTCAGTTAGCTAGAAGAAGCAATAATTGTCAAATCCACAGCTAGCAGTGGAAAATAGTATATTATTAAACGAGCAATTTATGATAGCCATAATTCACGATGGGTGACGTTTGCGTCACGAGCCGCAGGCGAGGGGCGCAAGTCACCCAAGTGAATTATGGCCATAAATTGCGAGTAGAATACTATACTTTGTCCACGACACTTAATTAATTTATTAATAAATAAAAGTCACTAGCGATTTGGCATATTACTAGCCTCAAAGTGTTGTGGCATCTACTTTAAATAATTTGACATATATAGAGATGGGCGATACTGTAGAAAGTAACAATACAACGTACCGTTATAAATATATTGTTTTAAAATACTTAATATTAGAAAATATCGTTATGAAAAGTATCAATACTAAAAATTACAATATTTTATAGATACGATATATGTCAGAAACAAATTTTCTGAACAAAATACACAGATTTAATAGTTTATTTCATATTGTACCCCTATCTCTAGTCGTGAATTATGAACCATAATACACTACAGTGTATTATGAACCATAATTCACGACAGTTGATATATGGGTACCATATACCTTTAGTTAGGAGGTAAAATATTGACTTATTATCAGGTGGTCGTGGACAAAAACTATTTATTTAACTGAAAGGCACGTACTGTCAAAAATAGATCATTAAAAGGGTTTTTTGGTTTTCGCCATTCTTATTTAATTTTCAGGATGTTTTAACACTAATAATAATTATTATAGTTTTGTAAAATAATATATGTATAATGAAAACTATAGGTAAGTCAAAAAAGTGGCTATCCTACTAGAAGTCAGTTTTATAGCTTTTTAAAAAAAACATTTTGTTGTATCTTTGGTTGCCTTTATCATAATCGTTCAGTAATGAATTATTTTGTGTAAATTAATGTATTTCAAAAACGTACTGTCGACCGAAAAATGTTATTAACAAGAAACTTGAATATTGTTCTCTCCACAAAACTATTTAAAAGAAAAAAATGCTAAAGCTGAAAATAGATAGATAGATAGATAGATAGTTTTTATTGTGCATAAGATACATCTTTTCACAAGGGTTCGGTACATAAATTAGGTTAGTATATAATAGATTTTGTGATTATCTATTCTCCGCATGCAAAAGCTCTTAACATAAATTAACAATGACAATATTGGCTAGAGTAGAGAGCTCGGGGAGATTGTCATTATTGACGTTTAAATAGTGTACTAGACCATCAATACCATCCACACCATAAAAAAATCTGTTTTGTTTAAGAGAACTATAAATTGGGCATTTGAATAGAATGTGCTCTAACGATTCTGGTGTATGCATATTACAAACGGAACATATTTCACTACAATTAATTGAATAGAAATTACCTTTAAAAGAAAATTTCAGTATCTTTTTGTTGGAAGTTCTGATTTGTGCGATAATTCTCGTTATATACATAGAAGCAGGAATCCACAAATAATTCTTTCTGGTTTCATCAATCATCAACCGAGAGTACCTATATTAAAGAATTAAAGCTGAAAATAAGTTTAATTATATAAATCTCATACACTTTCAGAGTTCTACCAAATGGCTACGATGATAACATTAATCAAAAAGGTTTGGATTACTATAAGGCTTTGGTTAAGGAAATTGTCAGGAATGGCTTGATTCCCGTATGCACGATATACCATTGGGATCTGCCTCAACGTCTTGTAGATGACGGTAACGATTGGAGAAATCTTAGTTTTATTCCCATTTTTGTCAAATATGCTAGAATCGTTATAAAAAATTTGAAGGATGTGGGAATTTGGGTGACCATGAACGAACCTAAGCAAATATGTCATTGGGGATATGGTAATGGTATGTTTCCACCAATGGTAAATGGTTCTGGAATTGCGGAATACCAATGTAATTATATAGTACTAAAAGCTCATGCTGCTGTATACCGAATGTATAAAAAGGAGTTTCCAAATTATAAAGGTGAATACTTATCATGTTTAAAACCATCATTTGCAGCGTTGTCAGATTGTTCATGAAATATGGAAATTAACAGTGAAGTAAACAAAAAACAAAAATGTAAATTTTCTTTTCCATTTGTGTTTCTTGTTAATCAAATTTATGAATAGATCACGAAGTTAAGAGTTCCACAATAAAAGTGGTTAGGTTATTACTAAGTTACCAAATAATAAATATAATGAAAATTGAAACACAAGCAATAAAATGATATACTTTTAAATGATCAGAGACAAATACGGACATTAAAGGAATAATTCTTTATATTTCAGTTAGGACCACAATGATTGAATTTTATTGAAATTTATATTAAACGTACATTGCTAGCCTCTTCTGCTTATTTTGAAACGCAGAGTCATAAAAAAACTAGGAAATTCTTACATTTTATTTATTGTATTTTAGCAAAAATGACAATTGTAATAGACTGTCAGTGGATGGAGCCTTATTCACAATCTCCCGAAGATATAGCGGCTGCAGACAGACTACTTCAATTTCAGGTAAGTACAATAAAATCACACTTTTAAATTAGTTTGCTTTATAACACAGTTTGTATGGTTGAAATAATACCCTTCTGGTGTGCGTCATCGATTGTTAATGTCCTTCTAACACATCACGTAGGAAGAAATGGAAAAAAGGCAGGTCTGTGATTAATCCTATACAAAATATCACAATAATGAAACGTTTAAATGTATTACAAACGTTAACCCTAATCTTAGACATACAAAAATTTGATTGGTTGATGTTTAGATTACGTGGAAGCGCGACCTATCAATCGGAAGAAATTATAATATTCAAAATAGGATGCAGACGTACCTTTCGTAGCGGTAATGTGTCTTACGTCTTTTCTAATGTCACACTAACAGTTCTCGTCAGGTCTGTACTTTGTTGTTTACGGTCAATTATTATTTATGAAAAGTGTTATTGTTATATTTATTTAAATAATACAAAATATGCCTAGATACACGAAAAAACATCAGCATTTGGAAAGTTTGAAAGTACTTTCATTCAGAAAAAGAAGCTGGTAATTATTAATATCATAGTCGTTTCGAATTTGGCTGAATACGATTCTGATGAAATTATTGATCAAATTTAAGGTTACCTATATGTCAAAATAGCAAATAAAATAAACGACATGCCGAAAACCCGGATATACGTCACAATCGATGACGCACACCAAGAAGGGTATTATTTCAATCATAATAAGACATTGTAGACATTCTGTAGGCATCAGATGAGTCTTGATTCACTGAAACGAAATAAATATTGAATATTGCATGAATAATTTATCTAAAAATATGTAGAACATGAAGATGCTATTATATGCACTTGCATATAGACATTAATCCTGTGCCTAAGGTCTGATCTACACAGTCCAACGTTGACAGACAACAGCACTTGCACATTGGTGGAGGATTGAAGCAAGTTCAGTCTGTTTCCGCCTGTCTGATGTAGAAATTGCTATGGATTGCATGATAATATTGGTTTACGACTTCGTTTCACGTACGAGAAACCCAAGTGAAGTTGCAGTGGTATGCGCGAACTTGTTTGTCAAAACCAGCGCCAATATCATGACACTGCAAGGGCTCTAGGAATTTTTAAACCAAAGACGACACCAAGACTGGAGAATGAACAAGCTCTTGATTGTTTGGTCTGCAGCACAAACAAATAATGAATCATTTATTACAGTTCTAGAACAGAACATGTTTTTTTGGAAATCAATTATGACTTTCGACTGGACTGGAAAACAACATTTAACAAATAAAAAATTGAAGGATTACCGGTAGTTACCACTTTCTAGATATTCACAACACGCCTGCAACTGGATTTTTGGAATAGAAAGACGTTTCACAACAAATGAGTGGAGATAAAATTGGTAGCTTTTAATTGGTTGATCCTTGAGGCTTTTACGGCCGTGGGTGAGGAAACAAATATTTTATTTGGATGGAGATATCTAATGATGTTCGCACGTAAACAAAAGCGGCTACTAAACGGAGAAGTGCCAAATTGTCAGGCTGGTGGAGCGCATGGTGTAGGAGAAAGCGAATAATAGGAAAAGATGGGATCTTTTTTTATTTTCGAAGAAAGGATTTGGTTTGACCAACAGAGGTAGAAAAGGGGATCAAATGTAATTATGCGGGATAATTTAATGCAATAAATTGCACATTCTAGGATATATTTAGCCTCTTCTAGTGAAATGTTTTTATTTTTAGTGTGGCGTATTTTACACTCCGCTGAGTACCGGGGATTGGCCAGAAATTGTGAAACAAAGAATACAAAATAGAAGCGTCGCTGCTGGTTTACCTCAATCTAGACTTCCAACCATAACTGAAAGTGACAAAAATGAAATAATGGGTTCCATAGATATACTGAGTTTAAATTATTATACAGCGTTTAGTGTTCAAGCTACCAAGGAAGGTCCTATCAACGAAACTAGTTACGAAAACGATGTTGCCGCAGTTACTTCATCTGATCCCTCGTGGACCAAAACTATCCTTTTTGACGTGAGTTCTTATTTAACATGATCAATTTTTTATTCCAAGTATAGTCCAAGTTAGTGAGACCAATTAGCATTTATGGAGCTCCTTATCGCATTTTCTTCTATTGCTTTTTGAGTCTTCTGTGTACCATTGAATGGCATTCTTTCCAACTCTGGTAATGGTGGATTCCAGAACACACTGAAATATGATGAAATGAAGTAGCAGATGAACTAGCAAAGATGGAGACTAAAACTCCGTTTTGGGGGCCGGAAGATCAGAACATTGGAAATATGTATAATCAAATATTCTTTTGGGTGACTACAGCCTGTTGGATCAAATGAATGCCAAAGTCAAAGTTAAACTGCACTAAGAGTTTTAACAGGGATCCTGACGGGACATTGTCACCAGAATGGGCACCTGAGAAAGCTCAAGACAGTAGAGGAAGAAAAATGTATATTTTGTGACATGGAAGAAGAAACCTCCATCCACATACTTGCGAATTGTACAGCAATTAAGAATCCCACGGCACAACACCTAGGAGATTATTGGATAGAAGAGGGATATTTATCTAATTTGAAGCCTGAAGATATCCTAAAATTTCCCCGGGAAATAGGACTGAAGAAGCTCCTCGTTTGCAAAATAAACTTACAAATATTTGATTGAGTTCAATTCAAAGTAGATATAACGTTTTTTTAGATTGTACCTTCTGGAGTATACAAAGTTTTAAAATGGATCCACCAAATAAATCCTAACAAAGATATTTTGATAACCGAAATCGGAACTGCTGAAGATGGTACTTCACTGGACGATCAGTTCAGAATTGATTTTTATCATGTAAGTTAAGATAAAATATATTAGCTTATTTTGTAGGAAGTGAACGACAATTAGATATATTTTTTAATCATATTAATAATTTACACTCAAAAATAGCATTTACAATAGATATAATTGATTTATGAATTTAAAAAAAGGGATAATAATAATTGCCGAGCATAAAATGCTTGTGATATCATATCTTCTCCTTAGGTATATATTATGTAAGTCAAAAGATATATCACTATTTGGTATAGTCGAAATATTAAACATCAGGTAGGCATCACATAAAAAGTTACTTCTTTCATTCTGACAATGATATGTAAATATCAAAATAAATATCAATATCTTCACATAATTTTACTATTCAACAATGGAATTAATTAGTAACAGTTAGCTTCATGTATGCCATTGAAATTTTCGTTTGTAAATACAAGTTTAAAGGAAAGAGGTATCTTTATTTCATACTGTCTGGTAGACTCCGGTAAGTGAGCTGTTACAGTATCAGTAGGTACCGGTAAGTGTTACCAAAAATCACTTACCAGATTGTTAATCTCATGACATGCATATTTACATCGTTGCTATGTAGAGAAAAATGCGCGCTTGATATTATCAAGGATTGACATTATTGAGAAAAAATGAAAAATTAAGTTTTTTACAATATTAAACATACTGAATCTACCAGACAGTATGAAATAAAATACGTTACATGATACTCTTACAGTATATCTACTTTTTACACTTTACTTACTGAACTTATGCCGTAAATTACTATTTCAGGATCACTTTTGCTACATATTGGAGGCAATGAACGAAAATATCACCGTGATGGGAATTATTTATTGGAGTTTATTGGATAATTTTGAATGGCGCTCCGGATACTCGTAAGTATAACAAATAATTAACATTTTACTTGTAAGGAAAGAATATCTATGTGAAATTTATTTTTTCGAATAATTTCTTTTCCACGTCTCTGCTGACCAAAATAACTTTTCTTTTCAAACACCAGAAACCAAAACAACTTTTTTCTTTCTTGCACATACAAGATACAAGAATCATTCAATACTTTCGTTCGATGAACATCATTTTTGGGTTTTGGCTTTGCTCAGCCCAAGCACTTGAACTTAATCTTTGTACTCACTATTTCCCATATTTTTCTCCTCCATTCCAGAATATTCGTGTCCTTTCTGTAGGCAATACGTTTGACCTAGAGGATTTTAGGATTTTGATTCAAATGTAGCTACTGGCCGTATACACCGTTTAGGGCGAGTTGTATCAAACACCTAAACTCAGTTTAATGATAACTGATGTTTGGACTGATGTAATTGTTGATAATAAATACATCAATCAGCCACAGTCTGTCAGTTATCATTAAATACAGTTTAATGCCCGGTTGCAACAGCTAAAAAACAGTCCGTTGAAACGGCCGATCAACCGTAAATCGTAGCTTTCGTGCTGCACCACCCAAAAGCTGTCCGTTGATCGATTGATTTTACGGATAGAATTAACCAACCGTTTTCGGGCGATAATTGCAAATACGGACCGTTTTTGAAAATAACCTCGCTATTTTTCTAATGACATTTGTTTGATTTTGAGGAGTTTGAACGGATTAGGCAATATTTTCAATATTATTTATAGGTGGTATCACATTGCGATTGAAACATTACGGAAAATTACACATTACACAAAAGACCGAGATGTGATCCATTCAATTTATTTAACAACACACGATTTAAAGCAAAATACCGTTTCTGTGAAGAAACAGTAAACCAGCTATGGTAAATTATTGGAGAATATTCAATACATTCCGAAAAAAATAATGGAGTGATTTCTATGAATCAATTATTAATAACGTTAAGAGGTACTATGCCACAGATTGATTTCAACAAGTAGTGCTCGGTGATCATATTATTAACATACATAAAAGCACAGTGTGTAGAATAGTGCATCGAGTAGGCTACTACATAGCTTTATCAAGTGGAATGCCTAGAACAAATGAAGAAATTGGTGTGGTAAAACAGCAGTTTTAAAGTTGCTAGATTTCCTGGTGTTGGTGTTTTTGTTAATAGAAATCGTAAGGGCTGTTTTTCCATCAATGTGCAACTGATTGGTGATATGAAATTGAAGATTCCAGAAGATACAGTAGCAAGCAATCCGGGATTTGATAGGCAACGGAGGGTACATGAGCACAAACCATTTAATGACACCACTGGGTAACCCCTAAACACAATCCCAAAATAATTATCAAAATATTAGTATCTACTAGATATGATATTGAAATACTGTTCGGAATTTGGAAACGACGCTTTCCTGTTTCATCTGTGATAATGCAAATATAGGTTGAAAATGTATTAAGGGTTATCATTGGCACATCTGTATTACATAATTTAGCAATAGAAAACGATAACATTTTTGAAATTGGTTGGGATCAACATATTGAAAATAAAATTGAAGTTGAACATCAAGATTCTGAATTAGAACAAAATAGGAATGCATTACGAATTCATTTGATTAACACTTTTTTTTTTAAATTCGCATGTAACAAATATATTTTGAGCTAACTTCAATTATATACATTTATAATACAAATGTGCTATTACATAAATTAATCACAATTGAAGTAAATTTGCAACCATCCTCATTTTTAAATTCAATTTCTTTTCTTTTTTCTTTCCATTTTATATTTGATATGACATTGACACTACGTATAATGTAGGGTTATAGTTCAAACGCTCACTTCACTTCACATTCAACGGTAGGTTCAAATACCAACTGTAAATTTTTCTGGCGCAACTGCTATTTTGAAATCGGAGAATCATCGATTAATCAGTCGATCAACGGTTATTGTATCGACTGTTTAATGTTTAACTAAACGGGCTTAAATAGTTAAACGACCTCAAAGCATAATTTTGTGGTTTGAATAGATTTTAGACTAGTTTCTGCTCAACAGATGGAAGAAGGTTCACTAGTTGCACCTGTTGTGTAAACGCAACTTTGGACATGATTGGGTTAACTTAACCATAAAATCGATTGTGCATACGAATTGTAAATTATAAATTTAGTTTAATGCTTAGACGAGTTCAATTATAAACGAAGCATACAGTCATTAAAGTGATCAATGAGGATACAATTTTTTAACTTAAAAATGTGACCTCTAGCTTCAACTTCCATCAAGTGACAGTTACAACTCTTTATTTTATATGCTTGGCATATATCGTCTGAAAAGTCTCTCCATTTCTTATTGAAAATGTTATCAATTTCAAGATTATTCCAAAAATTTACACAAATATCTGTTTACTGAAATTTGCTACAAGACACAGAATAACCCATTCAGGTAGAAGAAACACCTTTTGTCATTTCCATAAGAACTACTACCAAGATGGCAAATACAATTTCCTTTCATTTAGCAACATTGATACTTCAGGCGAGTGGCGTGAGTTGTCTATCTTTCACACTACTGCAGCCATAAACAATAGAATTACAGTATCGGCACCTGATAATAGAGGTTTTTTTGTGTGAATGTGTTATTCTGTGATATTGCTAGTAAGAAAGCGAGCAAAAATAAAAACAGTGCTCTTTTAGATGATATCAATCAAAACGACATGAGAAGTTACCAGGACTATGTTAGTTTTGCTTTAAAAACCTCAGCAAATTGCTTGTTCACATTAATTTCATCCCCCGAAAGAAAACAATCTTACAAATTATTTTATTATTTTCAGTGCCCATTTTGGATTTTATCATGTAAATGCAAGTAGTGATCCCACGCTAACTAGAACTCCCAAAAAATCTGTAAGATTTGTTCAGAACTTGGGAAAATATAAAAGACTAGACTGTACCAAACTCCAGGAGAACAGTTCAAGTCATCTACCACCATCAAAACATCCACATCAACACCAGCATAGACCTCAATTACATTCAAGATTTGCTGGTTGAAAAATGCTTTTTTACAGTCGTCCACAATAAACTTAGGTGTTTAATTTACTTGTATCATTATTTATTATTCCTCAAGCCCAATTGTTGATATCACTCGCGATTTAGCAGCATTACTAGCAGTATTTAGCGAAGACTTTACTATACACTTCGTTTCACGTACGTAAGAAGATCTTTATGTTGATTAGTATAACAATATTTAGTTCAATCTTTTTTGCGTTTGTACTTATCAATTATTTTTAATTTTCTTATTTCACAAGATTTTTATGTCGACTTGAGATTACAACTTTCGAATAATTCAAATAGTTCGCCATTTATGCTGTGCTACATAAGGGTTGACATAGGACCACAATTATGTCATCTTCTTTGGAAAAAAACGTGTTGCAGGAAGTATAGATTATGTTGTATTGCTTTATATGGTGGATGACTTGGAAACTGTTTAAATTTACTTCCATTATCAGATTTCGTTAACGTATAACACAAGATATCTGGTTTTTGGTATACTATTAAAATTTATCAGTACTTAGTTCTTCCAAAACCGAATATTTCGGAAGAAAACTGGAAGCATGAACAATAAACGAATAAACACAATATTTTTGAGGTTATCAGATTGTTTCTATGGCTTACTGCAATATTCCACGTAAAACCCCGGCAAATTCACCCCTGACAACCATTACTTTGTCACCAACATAATCTTTGACAGAAAATGTCTACTTAACCTCAATAGTTTGTTGAGGAGGTCATCTACAATCTCTGATAACTCTAACACCCGTATGCATAATCGATTGCCAGCGATCTTCCGGAGGGTCTCCCGGCGAACGCTTTAGCGCGTCGCTGGAGAAGTCATGGTGCTTGGTTTGCATTGCAGTATCGATCTCTCTCCGTTCTCCTCGCTGGCAATTCGCCAAACAGCTTAAACATGCGTAATTCATTTGTTTACAAGACACACCTACTTTGACTCACGTGTTTTTTATTGCCGTAAGCTGTTTCATATCATTTCATGGTTTATTTTCTGTCTTTGAAGAGGTGTCGTGTCTTAAAGAAAATGTCAGTAAAATATACAAGTGCAGATAAAGAATGGTTTTGTTTTGTAATTTTGACCTGGAGCTGCAATACTTTTGGTAATTCTTTTGATCACTCGGATAATGGTTGATTGAGTACACGTACTTCTAAATCGCAAATATCTCTATTCATATTATACAAAACTTCTAAATCATGATCCATACTTTCAAAACCGTACTCTGAAAAGACAGGAATTGGCGAATGTTCTCGAATGCTTAGGGTTTTAGTACTAAACAAATATAGATTTTAAAATTAATAAAAAAAACTGGTTATTTATTTTTACACATGATGATAATTTTGCAAACACTTGAAAAGTTTGCCGGAGGTACTACCGACCATCTCCCACTGTTCGCCGGCGATTCTCCAAAATATAAACTACTGCGCACTCGTTGCTTTTCTGGCGCTAGACCCTGCATCAAAATTATTGCATGGCGATTGGCGATCCCACGGAGAGTCGCTGGCGATCGACTATGCATACGGGTGTAAGAATTTCTCGTAAGAAAAATTAATTGACGTACATTCATCTAAGTAGGACACTTTTTTCAATATTAATATATTTACTAATTTAAATGCATACATATAACATGTACTTTTATGTTTTAAATTGAATTTTAATTTTATTATTAGAGACCTTGAATTTATTTTTAGAATATCTGTTTTGATTTTTTTTATATATTAACAACTAACGTTGTTTTTTCCAAACTAGTATATATAGATATTTTTTTGTTTCCCATTCTTTTGTTTGAATTTTTAAAATATAATCTCTATGACTACGAAAGGGAAGTCACCAGTTTTTTTTTTCTGTTTAACTTTAATATCATAATAGATGTAGCTCGTACAGTATGAAAAGCACTTGTAATAGTATCAGTAAATGGGCTCTGTAGCAGAATAGCGTCAGTCAAAATAGCGCTGGACAAAAACAGCGCAGGACAAATTAGCGCTGGACAAAATAGCACCGTACAAAAATAACGCAGAACAAAAACAGCGGCGTACAAAAAATTGCGCTGGACAAAATAGCACCGCACAAAAATAATCATGCTTCATTATTTTACTACTATCTCAATCATTAAAATAGACTATAGTGCCCAATTAGCATAATTAGGAATAAAATATTTTCCATGAATGATAGACATAACAATATTTTTCATCATAATTCAACACATATCGCTTCCCGACCAACTAAGACATATCAAAGTGTAGAAAGCTGGAATATCATTAGAGGCGGACTCATGCCATATTCATCATCATTACATTTTCATTATATTTACATTTACACTAGAAAAAGTTGATTACTATAGTTTCCCATATTTTAATAGTTTATATTTATATTTCTACCGGCGTTATTTAGTCGCAGTGGCATTTTGTCGAGCGCTCTTTTGTCCACCGCATTTTTTGTTCTACGTTATTTTTGTACTGCGCTGTTTTTGTCCAGCGCTATTTTGTCAGCCGCTGTTTTAACCTAGCGCTATTTTGTCTGCCGCAGTTTTAACCTAGTGCTATTTTGTCCGCCGCTGTTTTAACCTAGCGCTATTTTGACTGACACTATAATAATAATAATAATTTATCTATTTACACATAATTCAAAAAAATACATAAATACATAAGATAAACAAAACGACGTTATGCGAAATAAATAAATACATACACTAGCGAAACCTATAAGGCTTGTTTGCAAGGAAATAATACTATACTATAAGACTTATACTAGGTGACAAGTAAATAATAATATGTAATACATAATAATTAATAGAAATTTATAATGTAATTGAAGATTAATAAAATAGAAAAATATTAATAGAATAGAATAGAAATTGATAGAAACATTATTAATCATTATTTTCGATAAGATTGTGAATAGCGTGTCTATTTGTTTTGGAAATATATTCATGGAGTTTTAGAGTTAGTACCTTTACAGAAGATTCACATTTTATTTGTTGGGGTATAGCATTATATAGCTTAGGTCCAAGAAACAAAAAGCTTCTTTGTCCAGCTGTTTTTTTCATTGCTGGATTCAGGTAAGTATGTTTATTTCTTGTCGCATAATAATTGTGAGTTTGAATTTGCAGATTTGATTTAAGTTTATGTTGTTTTAATACCGCTTTTTTTAAATATAATTGTCTAACGTCTAATATTTTCGTTTCAGTATATAAAAGTTCACTGTTATATCTTCTTGTTTTTCCAAGAAGGATTTTGAGGAATCTTTTTTGCGAAACCTGGAGAATGTTACAGTAAGTCTTCGCCACTCCACCCCAGCTGATTAGACCGTAAATTAGGTGAGATTCAACTAAACTTCGATAAACCATTAGTTTTTGTTTATATTGTAGATGATATGAGATATGTTTAAATTTATAGAATATACACCTCAATTTTTGAGCTAAGTAGTTAATATGATTATCCCATCTAAGATGTGGGTCTATCATAATTCCTAAATATTTTATTTGTTTTTCAGGTTGAATATTGGTATTTTTTTGGACATTAATGGTGTAGTTCGGAAGATCTGGTTCTAGGGATGCAAAAGGCAGGTGAACAGTTTTTTATAATTGATTGAAAGAAGCCTAAAGTCAAACAACTGTTTTATACAAATTAAATCATTTTCAATTTTTAACTTTAGATCGTACCAATTCTGATCACTGTATATCAGAACTGTATCGTCTGCAAAACTGATGATTTTACTGTTACTTTGAACCACAAATAAGTTATTTAAATAGATACTAAATAAAACAGGGCCCAAAACCGTACCTTGTGGTACACCACACGTAACTGTTTGTTCTTTACTGCATTACTGCTACAGTGCCGAGTAAATGCACTAGTAGATGTCAAATGAAGTTTATAAAATATTCTTCTTTTTATTTGGTTATAGGTTAGTTTAAGCATCACGGCTAGTGGAATATTATTCGGCTGATACACTAAACTTAAGCGCTGCTGCTAGACGCCACAAAAAGCGCATATACATATTAATATATAATTCTGTACCTAGGTACCTATGTTGTCTCTGCTAACTTACCTTTCTCACAAAAGTTAAAAGTAGCAATGGACTATTGTTATCACGTATTTCTTGTCAAATCAAGAGGATTGGTTGGATTAGGATGGCGTGCGTTGAGGCTACCTTTCTATAGTCCGTTGATTCCGATCCACTGACTGCCACTGACAAGGAAATACTGACTGCTGTGCGATACGTTCGTAAAAAGATACCAACCAATCGTACAGAAAAATGGATTTACAATTATTACAGTTTGTTCAACGGAAATTATTATTTTTCAAGTGATATCCGTTGAACTTGTTCCCTATGATCCTTAATTCGTGTTAGCTTTACCAGGCAATTTATTTGGTCGCCACACAGGCGAGCTTCAGAGCATTTTTCAAGCTTTCAAATGCATCTTCCTACCCCTACCCCTATCAAACTCTAGTTGCTCAAGACATAACAGTGTCTCCCATCTTGCTTCCATCTCACATCGGAATTGATGGTAACGAAACTGCGGACCGCCACGCGAAAGAAGCTACCACTAATAGCAACCCAACACACATTGTCCAACTCGCAACAGACCTAAAGATCCACTTCAAAAACCTTACACAAGATTATTGGCGACACCTTTGGCGCAATAGCACGACAGCACTTCATGATGTCCATTCATCCACTTCTCCTCTCTCCCTTAACTTTTTAACACGGAGAGAGGCTACTATAATCAGAAGAATCCGAATCAGCCATATCAAACACACACATGGATATCTGATGTCTTCAGGAAATCGTCCGGTTTGCCATAGCTATAATGATATTGTGGCCGTTAAGCACATACTGACGGACTGCAAATAATTTTCTGCTACATATCAACAACTTGATCTAAGGCCTAACCTCAAGGAAATGCTGCCACTGCCCTACCAAAATCAAGAAAGAAAGTCTTACAGTTCCTGAAAGCTACTAATCTATACGGTAAAATCTAATTTAAAATGTGTAATAATTCAATGTAAATATTTGTATCTATTTTTTTCTGTGCCAATGACCAGCGCTCTCGAGGCACGTTAAGCTAAAATAAAAAAGTAAAAAAAGTATTTGGTTAATTAGCCAACTTATTCAACTTAAAATACTGCGAGATTAATAAATTTAAAAGATATACATCGGATGAACTGAAATTCGGTTAGTGTTGTTCTTAGTGACAGTACTTCAATAAAAAAAAACTAATCAATAATATTCTTTTCTTTTTCTGGTACTACACTGTAAATGAAATGATGGAATTACTACCTATTTCTTATAATATAGTGAAACTAACGTCTAATTATTTCTTAATGTCAGGTTTTTTTAATTATAAAATAATGGGACATTATAGCGCCTTTATATAACTTGATTAGTTTGTTTTTAGTTCAGTGTTTGAAGACATGTATGTCCTAAGATGGCCACGGTATCTACTTCTCACCTTTTCGTAAGTTTATAAATTTTTTTATTGGTGTCCCATTTCACCCATTCAAAGCTTGCATAAACTTGTTTTAATCTAAACTTTTATAGAAACGCGTTTCAACGAAAACTCTGATGAACTCTTTGGTATATAACAAAATTTTGTATGGTAGACTTATGTATCTTATAAAGGTCTACAGAAAAGTCCGCGATGGCATATGTCTATCTCTTAAGGATAATATACTATATTCTTCCTAACACTTTAAAAATTGGCAATCATAATAAAAGTCATTTTCACAAATACGGTATTAATCTTTATCATTTTAAATAAGTTAGAGCTTTCAAGCATTTCATGCACATTATTTTACTCTGTTACACCATATAATTCAAATGAATATCTTAGAAGTAAACGCAAAAAAATTTGCTGGTTCTATATAAAAAGATTCGTCTACCTATTCTAACATTAATATCTTTCAATCCTCCATGTTCAATTGTGTAACATTAATATTAACAATAAATGAATATAAATAGTATAGCTTATGTCTATAGCAGTATTAAGCGGGAAATCGAGTCACCATTTTGGCATTTTCGTTCAAAATTACTATCTCTTGAGCCTTCTCGAATATTTCAGACAAAAACTTGAACAAAACTCTGCTTCTTCTAGTAATTTTTTCTCTTATTTTTTGGAAATCAAACCACAATAATGCTTTTTATTTTTATTTTGACGTTTCTGTAGCGTTCCAGCTACCGTTGTCAAGTTGGCTGAAAGATATTCTTCTAGTAAGTATTAAATCAATTTATTATTTCAGTTATCTCGCAATCACCAGCTCCGCCCAAAGTTACGCAAATAAACCATCTTATGCTGGCATGGTTCATGGAGGTCAACAACGACCACATATGGATAATGATAGATTATCTACCAGCCAAAGTAGAGATAATTCACAAAACCACCGGTCAAGCAATTACGGATCATCTTACACAAATACCAGACAACCTGGTGGAAGCTATGGAAGAACTGAGAATTCTATGTTGAACCCAAATCAGATGTATTCTAATCCGCAATCTACCGCTCAATCCATGCACGGCTCAAAGAGGTATTTATATTTTCTAAAGCTAGCAGTTGAAAATGAAAATCTACACGATCGACTCCTTTTATAAAAATACTAAGTACGAAGTGCGAATTTGAAACTAATCGCATTTTTATTCAAATAATTTTATCTTGATAGGTAATTTCAAGCAGACAATCTACTGGGTATACAAAATTATGTTGCGCAAGCTTTTGTTGAACTACTGTCCCTGAATTCTCAAAATAGTTGAATTTGTCCATTATTGACCTAGATTAATAATAGAAAAAATTATCAACCACTAATAGAAAATTTCTACTTCTCAGTTTTTCTGAAAACAAAATATTATCCTTTATTTATTAGCTTCGATTATTATTCATTAAAATTATTATCATGGAATGGATATTGATTGCCAAATTTTTTAGAAACAGCACAACAGGTTATCTGAAAACTCTTGGACGATTTTCTGACAATGTAATATTCGGCGCAGCCACATCGGCTTACCAGATTGAAGGAGCGTGGAATGTCGATGGGAAAGGACCAAGTGTATGGGACGAATTCACTCACAGAGTACCATCACCAATAATGAATAATGACACTGGAGATGTAGCTGCTAATTCTTACTATAGATACAAAGAAGATGTTAAACTTGCTGCAGATCTTGGTTTGAAGTTGTATCGGTTCTCCATATCTTGGTCTAGGTATTGTATAAATGTTTTTTGTTCACATTAAGTAAGACCTAAGACATCTTTCGTATCCCCTATTCCTACTTAGTTCGTGACAAAAGTCTAATGATTCTTTCAGGCCTGTATCTGTATCTGTAGAGTGGGGAGGGTGAGTGTAAGGTCACAGCACTTAGGCCACATGTGACCCATTGTACATCCTCCCGAGGAGTTGTTCTCCTAGGTCATCGTCCATCCTGTCCTTCACAGGAAGGTGGACAGGTCACTAGGAGACATCTCCTTTATATCGGCAGGTGTAGGCCACAACTCACCGAACACACACTCTCTTATTGACGATAACTATGGACACTCGCATAAGATATGCCTGACAGTTTCATCTTCCTGTTCACACATCCTGCGTAGAGATGTGTCCACTAGCCCCATAGTACGGAGGTGTTTCCTTAGTTGACAGTGGCCAGTCAGAAATCCTGCTGTTCAACTTAGGTTTTTCCTGGTCATCGCCAAATATTTCTTCGGCACCAGCTTCCCAGGGTCGCCCAGGGTAATCCTGGCAAGACTGCATCCTTTGATTCCATCCCATCTCTTAAGGGATTGAGCATGGGTTCTTTCAGGCCTATTTCTTGAAGACGTCTAAGGATTTCCCTAGATTTCCGTTCATAAAAACTAGCGATCACTTTGATATTTTGACAAGGAAAGATAGAAAATACGAAGGCAACACCTTAGGGGTATTAGAGATTTGTCGCTCCATAACAACCAAATTTGGTGAACGGAATGTAGATATTGACCAGATCGATTCAAAACTACTCGCTAGTGTGAACAGAATGCCACCCCTATATTGGCAAGTCATCCTTTTTTCTGTATTCTCCTTAGTGTTTTTACAGAATTCCGTTAGTATGAAAATCGATATCTAATCTACATCCTTCCTTCCACACTGGTTTGAGCCTTTTGAGATGCTCTACTGTTAAAATTGTTATTGCAATATAAAAATAAGGTCTGTATTTGGAAAATTTAACTTGATGGTGACCCCTTTAAGACGAAACGTCGGTTTTGGTAAGGTAATTTATAGAAAACCTCGTTTATAAAAAAAAATTGGTCATACTTTTTTTGATATCTTTTCATATAAAAAAGAAAAGGACCATTCTCCGGATTTTGTTAGATATCTCTGGAACTAGCCAAAATATTTTGAATTTTTTGGACCGTCTAATTTCCCATCAATATACCCAAATGTTTCTCCATTCAATCGATACTATATCTATGACGGTTTTCGAGATCGAGATAAATAATTTACTATTTTCAGGGTATTACCAACCGGTTACAGTAATTACATCAATTATAAAGGTCTGGAATATTACAAAAATCTTGTGAGAGAAATAAGAAAATATAATATGATCCCCGCTGCTACGATCTATCATTTTGATCTGCCTCAACGTCTTTACGACGATGGTCATGGTTGGACGAGTGCAAGTTTAATTCCACATTTCGTAGACTACGCTAGAATTGTAATAACAAATTTACCGGATGTTGGATATTGGTTTACAATCAATGAACCCAGACAAGTATGTCATTCTGGATACAATAGTGATCATTTTCCCCCAGCTATAGAAAGCGATGGATTGTTGGAATATCAATGTTCTTATATAATGTTAAAAGCTCATGCTGCTGTGTACCGAATGTATAAAAAAGAATTTCCACATTATAGTGGTAAGTGATAAGGTGTTATAGTAGACGTAAAAGATATAGTTACCGAGTCATAGTTTGGCTACGCGGCATCGGTAAGGAGTGATGAAACATGGCCGATATCTGTCATAAACGTATCAATCGCGTACAGTATTTTATAAAAGTATTCAAAATATTTTATGATTATAGAAGCTGATTCATGCTTTTCCTTATGGGTAAAGTCATAAAATGTGTATTAATTACAAATACCAAAAAGTATTATTACAGTTTTCTGTGATATTGTCGTATTTAAATAAGCGCGTTACCAATAGATATCGGATAGAAACCAAATATCAACGCTACACTGGATAATCAGTATTAGTCACTAGTCGAAGTGAGAGGGAAGAGCACACGTACGTGCTTGCCAATAGCAAGTCAGGTGGTTGTATAGCAGCGGACCAATCGATAAATCTTCATCGAATTCAGAAATTTAAAAATATTGTTGATAGACATATTCCAATGAAACATGCACATTAAAAAACTAACCATTGATAATCAAAAGTACATTTTCTTATTATTATCACTACATCGTTAACACTTTAGCGTTTTCTTTGTTAAACGTGGCAATATCGAATGTATTCATCCGCACTCCTTTCCTAGCTTCAGTTAAGTTTGCCAAACTATATATTCGAGCTATTATTTCCAGTCACTGCCCGCTACCTAACAAAATAATTTTAAATTTTTAGCTCAAATGACAATAATTATAGACTGTGTATGGATAGAGCCTTTCTCAGACTCACCAATAGACGAATCTGCAGCTGAACGACAAAGGCAATTTGAGGTATAGTAACTATCTCACGATATTCTAGAGTCTATAATTCCTGGATCCTTACTTACTGTGTTACATCTACCAGGATCTAGTAGCTTCGAAGATTTGGAAAAACGTTTTAATCAGAAAACAAAATTTCAGAAGCAATGTTCAACAATCAAATTATAGGAATAAAAGAAAATACTTACTGGCTATCTAATACTTGATTTTATTTTCAGTGTGGGATGTACTATAATCCGGTCTTTAATGGTGATTGGCCAGAAGTAGTGAAAAATAGAATACGCGACAGAAGTTTTGCCGCTGGTTATTCTAAATCTAGATTACCTCAATTTACTAGAGAAGAAATTGAATTTGTTAAAGGAACTGCGGATTTTTTGACTGTGAATCATTATTTTACACAACTAGCACGGGACGTTTTCGAGGCTCCTCTCAATGAAACGAGTTATGATGCTGATCTTGGCGTAGCCGATTCTTTTGACCCTTCGTGGACAGTGGAGAGTAACGGAATTTTTGTTGTAAGTACATTTTTTAAGTATTTTTATTTTCCCGTCACCAGGGTAGAAAATGAGCTTTAGCAACCCAAGACTGTTGGAGCGTTCCCTGCACGTGTGACCCACAACTGTTTTTCAACTATCGTCGAGCTATTAGGTTATTAGATTATTTTCGAATTATTTTTGGTTTATGAAGAAGTGTTTATGATTTAGGATTGAAGTTTAAATAAACACGCGTTCACTTTTCTTACACTTATCTAAATAATCTACAATATAATAGTTGACACATTAATAAGTTAAAGAGTGCTCAATGCTGGAGAATTTCCACTTCAGAAATACCCCAGAATTATACTAAGTGGAGTTGGCTTATTATCAATCGACAATAACATAAACCAACGCAACCTCCTGTTGATAAATAGAAATCTTCTAAGAGTATGATGCCGATTTGTGAAAGCTTGTTATTAACAATTGGTTATTTTTCAGAGTGTTCCTTTTGGTGTTAGGAAAGTTTTAAAATGGCTGACACTACGATATGGACCTCAACCAATTATGATAACTGAAATAGGAATGTCTGACAATGGTACTTATACAAATGATATAGACAGAGCAGATTTTTATGGGGTGAGTAGATTTAAGCAATTTTTTTACTACGCTTATTTGTGTATCACGAACAAGAAATTTCCACAGTGAGTATTTAAATTAAATATGCGATAGATATTGTTTTGAACGGATCACAGATAAGAGACTCCGTTTCACGTAAAAGATGCCCACTTGAACTTGCAGTCGTATGCACGAACTTGCTGTAAAAACCATGCAGCGCCATATTATTGTAAAATAGACATTGGACTTCAAATCAGTAGCGTAACGTTTCCACATTTTGTAAGTTAACACAAAATTGGAATATTGAAGATGTATTCATCATATGTTTAGTTTAAATAAAACACATTTGAGAACTCACATACCTATCCTATTGATATATGAAAATAATTGATATCGTTTATACTTTCAATTAAAAATTGGCGATGCTCGTTTGTTACGAGGCGACACAGATAAACAAGACCGATTTTAATTTCTGCGCAAGACAGTTGGCAAACTTTATGTGGCTTCTTCTTGTGTGAAACGGAAATACAGTTCAAGCGATTTCTCAAGTTACGTTTGCATCGTCAAGAGTATATTATAGAAATCGGTATATATTTCTCCTGGCGTAAATGTAATTTATGAAACCTTGAAAAAATTCGAACAAATCTCATCTACTATCCGACATATACATATTATTCACTGCTCCCTAATTGTTCTCCTGCTGTAAGCTAATATTTTCCTTTCTTTTAGGACTATTTTTGTAATATACTTGAAGCAGTTGATGAAGGTGTTAATCTTATTGGGATCATATATTGGAGTTTGTTTGATAACTTTGAATGGCCTTTTGGTTATACGTAAGTAAACATTTTTCCGCCTATCTTTATCCAAAGTATACATTTCCTGGCCTCATTGTAGGGAGCAAAGTCGTACTTTTCCTCCCTAGAGAGAATGCGGCACGGGCAAAGATTCCAAAAAGTGTGGCCTTTAAAAGACCGCTTTGAAACAATATTTGAGAGATTCTATCGCCAAAGTATTTGTAAATGTAAGAAGTTGATTGTGTCATTGTATGGAGGGTGTTTGAGTTCATTTTCAAGAGTTACTTCGTTAATTTCGTATTTGGAGCTATTTCCGATGTTCAACAAATAAATTGGTTGAATCAAAAATTTATTATTTTATTTTATTTACTTAATAACAGTTTCCAGTAACAATTGTCATATTAATAATTTTAATTTGTAAGTGGTTATAATATTTTCTTGACATATCCTTAAAGTTATTCCATGAATTGAAAAAATTACAGAAAAATAAATTACTTTTGAAACAATGTGTCATTTAATATTAAAAAAATATGGGAGTTGATGCGGGACTGTAAGAGTTGTGAAAAATTTCATATAAAGTTTGAATGCTGCTAAATGGATATTTGGATGTAATGAACATACAGTGTGGAAACCACTTATGGAATAAAAGTCAACTTTTGAATTGAGTTGTGCGTTATATAAACATAAATGTAAATGTACAGGGTGATACACGCACGTATGCCATAGTCGTTTTTTTTAATGAAACACCCTGTATATTTGCATATTTTTGAAATCCTCTTAATAAACCGATTCCAACAAACTAAATAATGTATGGTCAATTATGAATTATACAGGGTGAAATTTTTATTTTTACAGTTATTAAACACATACATAAAATACCTGATGTATTTGATTTTAATACATTAAAATAAATGCTCAAAATGTTTTTCACCTAGTTGTTGGCAATAGCACAGTCTCCTATAGAACTCCTCCTTAACTTTGTTCAAAGTTTGAGGTGAAATATTCCGTATTTCTGTAGTTATCCTGTCTTTGAGGTCTACAATGCTAGTTGGTTGTCTTGCATATACTTTGTTCTTGAGATAACCCCATAGAATAAAATCTAACGGCGTAAGGTCTGACGATCTAGCTGGCCACTCAATAGTACCTCTTCGTTCAATCCATTTATTGGGGAAGATTCCATCTAAATAAGTTCTTACCATTAAAGCATAATGGGGTGTTGCCCCGTCTTGCTGGAACCAAACATTTTCATTCGGTAAGCTAGGATCTATTGCGTTGGGATATGAGTTTGCCAAAGCAGGAATAACTTCATTTCTAAGCATATTTAAATATTTTTCAGCTGTCAAATTTCCATCTATAAATATAGGACCAATAATATGGTCGCCTATGATACCGACCCAAACGCTCACCTTTTGAGGGTACTGAGTATGTGTCTCACGCATCCAATTAGGATTCTCTGCTGACCCATATCTACAGTTCTGTCGGTTTACCTCTCCATTCAATGTGAATGCTGATTCGTCAGAAAAAAGAGCTACCTCATTTCTGTTCAGCTTATTCATCAATCTTTCGCAGAAATCCATTCTACGATCTGGATCGTCTTCTGTTAACTACTGCACAAAAGTTAATTTGTACGGATAAAGTTTTTCTTTATGAAGACATCTTAGAACAGTTGTATGACTAACATTATTTTCACGGTCAATTTGACAAGTACTTGAAGTTGGATTCTCTTCGACACTTAACAAAATATCCACTTTCACATCATCTTCAACGAAGTGTGGTTTTCTTTTCAATGGTTGGACATGTCCAAGTTCTCTGAATTGTGCATGAATTTTAGACACAGTACTTTGTGAAATATTAGGCAATTCGAGATACCTGTGATTAAATAAGTTTGCCACTTCAACTTGACTTCTGCAGTTATCCCCGTACCCGATCATCATTAATATCTCAATTCGGTGAGTCTCAGTTAAACATTTCATTGTTATGTCGACAAGGAAAGAGTGTCGGACAAAGATTTCACTTTTTCAGTATAAACTGTCAACACATCAACAACTGACAGAATAGAAAACAATCCACATTATTTACCGATTTAAAACAATCCACATTATTTACCGATTTTGTGTAATTATTGGCGTTTTTAAGCAATTTTCAAGTATTTATGATAAAAATCATGGGCGTAGCAGGTTTTATTCAATATACAAATACGTCTAATAATTAGTTAGTTTAGATTTTTGATAAATCCATATTTAGCTAATTTAAAAAAGTACCATTATTTCAAGTGTAATAAATTATTAATTTTAAAATTTCACCCTGTATAATTCATAATTGACCATACATTATTTAGTTTGTTAGAATCGGTTCATTAAGAGGATTTCAAAAATATGCAAATATACAGGGTGTTTCATTAAATCATTAAAAAAAAACACCGACTATGGCATACTTGCGTAAATCACCCTGTACATTTAAATTTATGTTTACATAACGCACAACTCAATTCAAAAGTTTCTCGGCATTTTTCATAATTTTCTGAAATAGTGACCTAAAGAATTTTATTCCATAAGTGGTTTCCACACTGATGTATGAATGTTACCAATTTCAATTCAATCACTCTGTTGCATACAGACACACTTTACAGTGACGCATCGTTCTTTAAATAAAACTTAAGTAATAAACAAACCATTTTATTATATAAATTTAAAAGCTGTGGAATTTTTCCATGGAAATAGTAATTTAATTTTCTTTGAAAATAATAATGGATGAATACATGGAGCCGCCTGGTTTCCATATATGAAGATTTGGATTGTTCTATAAGTAAGGATTCTGACACCACTATTAATATCAAAATTCTATTTCAGCGCCCATTTTGGACTGTATCATATCGATTATAATGACCCACAATTACGTAGACGTCCAAAAAAATCCACTGTTTTCGTTAAAGAACTATCACAAACTAGAAAACTGAAGTGCGAAAAACCAAGAAGAAACTGGCCGGGTCTGGTGAAACTACCAGGCTACAAAAAAGATCGCGTAAAACAACAAGGATACCATGCTCGTCCACGTCCACAGATACTTCCTTATATGAAGGATATATTAAATCGTTTTTATTCAGATGTAGAATAATATCAAGCTATTAATTGCAAGTTTTGTGACGAATAAAATGGGAGTTTATTCAAATTTGGTTGTTTCATTTGAGTACAATTTAAAGCTCATTTTTTGCCCTTGTGACACAATATACTATCACCCCAGGTGCCGTGGTGGATTTAAATATTGTTGATCACACCGACCCCCTTTTAATTAAAAAGTGTAAGTCAATATCCGTCGGGATATTTAGCCCAAGAAGTATTTGTTCCTTCTTTAATAAACAGTCATTGTTTCTTGGAAAATATTTTTCACAAACTTTGTAAGGCGTTATAGTCCGGGAGCGGTCATGTATATGTACTACGTAGCAGTGGTGGTGTGATTTTAATACGAAAATGCGCCTGATAATGTCAAATATTGACGTTATTGAGACAATAATGAAAAATTCAGTTTTTTACAATATAAAATAAACTTAATCTACTGAATCATACCGTGCCGTTTTAAAATTTTATAGGTTAACACAATTGAATAACTCAGAGTTCAGAGTACTATACTGATGTTTTCATTTATCAAATTTGAGGTTGGCTATATGTCAAAATGACAAATAAAATAAACGACATACCCAGAGCCCGGATATACGTCACAAACGATGACGCACACCAAGAAGGCTATTGAATGTACTATAGCTCTTACAGTATAAAAACCGTTTCTGTCGTAACTGGACTATGTTGTCAAGCAATAGAAATAGTTTGAGTACCTAACTAGTAAATGTCAAATGAAGTTTATTCACTTATTCTTCTTTTTATTTAGTTACATATTGGTTTAAACATTGTCTAAAAATTGTTGTAGTTATTTTTTGCAAGCAAACTTTAAACGTTGGTTACGTATCACGGCTAAAGAAATAATATTCGGCTGATACACTAAACTGCTGCTGCTACACGCCAAAAAATGCGTATAGTTCATATTATACCCTTCTTGATGTGCGTCATCGTTTGTGACGTATATCCGGTTTAAGGGTATGTTTATTTTCTATTTTGACATTTAGCTAACCTTAAATTTAATAAATAAAATCATCAGGATCGTATTCGAAACGGCTATGATATTAATAATTACCAGCTTCTTTTTTTGAATGAAAATACTTTCAAACTTTCCAAATGCTGATGTTTTTTCGTGTATCTAGGCATATTTTTGTATTATTTAAATAAATATAACAATAACACTTTTCATAAATAATAATTGACCGTAAACAACAAAGTACAGACCTGACGAGAACTGTCAGTGGGGCATTAGAAAAGACGCAAGACACATTGCTGCTACGAAAGGTACGTCTGCATCCTATTTTGAATATTATAATTTCTTCCGATTGATAGGTCGCGCTTCCACGTAATCTAAACATCAACAAATCAAATTTTTCAAAGCAAAGATTAGGATTCATGTTTGTAATACATTTAAGGAGGGTATTATTTCAACCATAGCAATGGGCTTTTATTATCACGTATTTCTTGTCAAATCAAGAGGATTGGTTATGGTAGAATGGCTGGTGGAGGCCACCTTCCTGGTGGCCACTGACAAGGAAATACTGAATGCTGTGCGATACGTACGTAAAAAGATTCCAGCCAATCGTCCAGCGAAATGTATTTACAATGGTTTTTTTTATTGTCTATGAGGAAAATCTATGTTTGCATTATTTTTATTTTTCCCACTAAAGCCTGCAATGACCGATAACAGTTGGTTCGATGGAAATTGTTAGAGCTTCAATTCCTTACGTTAGGTTGGAGCGAGAAGGATCGCGCAGCAAAAAATCTGACCGGTACGTTACTTGGAGCGAGAGGGGTCGCGACGCAAAAGATCTCACCGTTACGTTACGTTGTTACGTTATGTGCCTTGAGCACGTGGGCTCTCGCGCTCTCGCCTCAGTCTCAGAGCTAGTCTCTCGGCGCAAAATGTTGATTGTCAGCATACATTGTACGAGTATTATTAATTACAGTTGATTATTTTTTTTCACTTGTCAAAATCTGACATTTTGGTGGTTTTAACCAATATCAATACATTATTCTAGCCAATCATTCGGTATTATACTGATAATTCTGCTTCCTCATCGATAAAACCTTGTTAACATTGAAACGTCAAAATTTTACTCTACATTTGTCATTATTGACAACTAAAAATGCTTCGAAGTTTATTGAAAAATGAACACAAACCGATTCAGTGCCATCACCCAAGAGAATGTTGAACATTTAATACATTTAAAGACATTTTAAATTGTTGAACAAAATAATCTTCCCAAATACTACTCACTCTTCAAATTTTATCGCATAATTTTTTATTTTCATTACTCAAACTTGTTTATTTTGAGGCAAAAACATTCAAACAAACCGAATTTAGATAAAATCCCTCGTCCTAACGGACTCGTGATTTTATCAATCGGTTTGTTTTCATATTTTTGCCAAATAAACAAGTTTTCGTGGAAAGAAAAAATTATCGATAAAATTTGAAGCTCTCGTGGTATTACCTTTGATAATTTTCTAGCTTCAATATGAATTAAATTATATAATTTTTAGAAATTAGTGAAAGTGTATAGAGTGTATAATCAACTTAATGATAAGATTTTTATAATTAATACTACTGTATATTTTTGTTGAGAGAAGTTTCATCCAAAGTAAAATAAATTCTTATATTGATATGTGTATTTATTTATTGATTCAAAACATTTGATACTTGCTTAAAGGAGCTAAAGCTCCTACCGTGTGTTCCACGACACGTTCCACTTTTTTATTTTTAAGTGATTTACGTTGAACGGAGCTTGTGGCCTATGATCCTTAATTCGTGTTGGCTTTACTAGGCAACTTATTCAACTTAAAATACTACAAGATAAAAAAAATAAAAGTAATACAATAGTGTTGTTCTTAGTGACAGTACTTCAATAAAAAAATTAATCAACAGTATTTTTTCGCAAATCGCTAGGAAATTTTGACATTCCTGTCAAAATTTC
>CAJUYG010000292.1:254850-265493 GCA_910591675.1 Galerucella calmariensis | reverse complement strand
TCGGCACCGGAGAATGTCATGGAATGTTTAGGGGTACAGACATTCATCGACGGAGTTCGTGACCATGAAATGCAGAGAACTCTACGCTTGGCTCGGCACAAGACACTGGTCGACGTACTCTCTGCAGCCTTGGAGTACGAAGCAGCTACACAGGCTTCCGGAGTATACGGCAAGGTGAGGGCTGTAGCAGACGAAGAAGTGGAGAACAAGCTTGACCAGATCGTCAACATGATGAAAAGCATCTCACATGGAAAATCGAAAGCTGTGAGATGCTGGAATTGTGGAGAAATGGGACATGTACGCAGTTCGTGCAAGCGACCGAGAACTGCTACAAACAAAGACGCCCAGCAGGAAAACTAGGAAGGGTCGACCTTCAGAGGGCAGCTTCGACCCGAAGACCTTCCAAAGACCCTCTCATTCTAATAGCCTCTCTGAAATGTCGCGATGATAGTGTATACGTGGATGGTGAAGTTAATGGTAGGAAGTATACACTATTGGTGGACACTGGAGCAACGAGGACTATTATTCGCCCCGAGACTGTCAACACCCGGAAAAGACTTTTACCGACGAGACTGCGACTCAGGACTGCCACAGGTGAAAGCGCCAATGTCCATGGAGAACTACCGGTGCAATTGGGAATTGGCGCAGAGAAGTTCACCCACACTGTCGTTGTCGCTGATATCGAAGAGGACATAATACTCGGAATGGACATTATGAACCTACATGGCTTCCAGCTAGATTTCAAGAACCGAGTGATTAGAGTAGGTTCTGAGGAAGTATTCCTTCACCCACACGAGGATAAGACTGTTGAGGTAGCCGTACAGGAGGATACAGTTGTACCCGCAAGGAGTGAATTTTTTACTGTGGCAAGGCTACAAGGAACCGTCGAAGAAGGAACACCGGTCATGATGGAACCATGGAATCATGATAAAGAGGTTGGTCGAGGAATCCTGGTAGGAAAAGGGTTAGTCATGGCTGCCGAAGAAATACCTGTACGCATTATAAATGTAAACGACCATCCCATAACTATAAAGAAGGAGACCAAAATTGGAACTTGCGTACCAGTGGCGTCAATAATTCATCAAACAACAACTTCCAATGATGCCAACAATAAATTTGAACAAATGATAGCAGTGGCTGGACAATCCCTTAGCCTGCAGGAGAAGAAAAAAATCAGAGAACTCTTGCTACAATACCGATCTCTTTTTGTACCAAAAGGAGGAAAGACAGGAAGAACATCTGCTGTCAAACATAGAATTGACACCGGCGACGCTAAACCGATAAGACAATCGGCTCGACGGCTACCACAGGCCAAAAGAGAGGAAGCGGAGAGAATTGTTCGCGAGATGGAAGAGGACAAGGTAATAGAACCTTCTACCAGCCCTTGGGTCTCTCCGGTAGTTCTGGTAAAGAAGAAGGATGGAACCACGAGGTTTTGCGTGGACTACCGGCAATTGAACAATGTTACGAAGAAAGATAGCTATCCTCTACCGAGAATCGACGATACTCTGGATACGCTGGCCGGTAGCAAATTGTTTTCTACCTTGGACCTGAAGTCTGGATATTGGCAGGTAGAAATGGACCCAGCCGATAAAGAAAAGACAGCGTTTACCACCGGATCTGGACTATGGCATTTCACCGTTATGCCATTTGGGCTGTGCAATGCCCCCGCAACGTTCGAAAGGCTGATGGAAAACGTATTGCGAGGGTTGTCCTGGAAGACATGCTTAGTGTACCTTGATGACATCATAGTCTTGGGAAGGACATTCGAAGAACATCGAAAGAATTTGGAAGATGTTTTCAAAAGGTTGCAAGCTGCCCAACTGATGCTCAACCCCAAGAAATGTCAACTATTTCAAAACAAAGTCAATTATCTAGGCCATGTAGTCAGCAAGGATGGTGTAGCTGTAGACGAAGAAAAAGCTGCTACCGTACGAAAGTGGCCAAGACCCACCGACAAGCACCAAGTTAGAAGCTTCCTTGGACTCTGTACATATTACAGGCGATTTATAAAGAAGTTTGCAGATATCGCTAAGCCCTTGACACGACTTACAGAGGAAGCAAGGGAGTTTCGCTGGGACGAAGACTGTCAAACTTCGTTCGAAACCTTGAAAAAGCACTTGACTACTACACCTATACTCGGCTATCCACTACCAGAGGGAGAATTTATACTAGATACTGATGCTAGCAATGTTGGAATTGGAGGAGTGCTATCACAGGTTCAAGGAGGACAAGAGAAAGTTCTGGGATATTTTAGTAAAGTTCTTTCCAAACCAGAACAAAACTACTGCGTCACAAGAAGAGAGCTCCTAGCAGTAGTGAAGTCCGTGGAGCACTTCTATCAGTATCTGTATGGGAAGAAATTTTTGATTAGAACCGATCATGCCGCACTTAAGTGGCTTATGCAATTTAAGAACCCTGAAGGTCAAATCGCCAGATGGATCGAGCGGCTCCAAGAATATAATTTCACCATTGAGCATAGAGCCGGAATAAGCCACAGAAATGCAGACTCACTCTCTAGAAGACCATGCCCAGCAGAGTGCTCTCACTGCACCAAAACAGAAGCTAAGGAAGCTGCCATTCGAAGAACCACGGTGACCAGCGACGAATGGACACCGGAAAAGTTGGGAGAGGAACAAGAGAACGATCCCGACTTGAAGAAACTCCGACATTGGAAAAAAGAAAACTGTCGAC
The DNA here is from genome assembly GCA_910591675.1 of Galerucella calmariensis. Lineage (NCBI taxonomy): Eukaryota > Metazoa > Arthropoda > Insecta > Coleoptera > Chrysomelidae > Galerucella > Galerucella calmariensis. The sequence goes on along the minus strand of CAJUYG010000292.1, from coordinate 262,799 downwards.
CTACTTGGCAGGAGATTTCAAGGTACTCGCCAACGATGAAATCGTATTGGGCCCAGTGGGACTCGCTGGTTCTGGAAAACGGTTTGCTACAGCGAGTAATCGAGAACGATGAAGGTTCCGAAAGTAGAAGACAGTTGGTGATTCCAAGATCAAGGGTAGCAGCAGTACTGCGGAAATTACACGACAGTCCGTCAGGAGGACATCTAGGTGTGAAGAAGACCCTCCAGAAAGTGCGAGAACGGTTTTATTGGATGCACAGTTCCGAAGATGTGAAGGACTGGTGTAAGAAGTGCACTACCTGTGCTACGACCAATGGGCCACAAGGAAGAAGAAAGGCTCCTATGAAGCAGTACAATGTCGGAAGCCCTTTTGAACGCATTGCCCTGGACATTGCCGGACCGTTTCCACCGACAGCAAATGGCAGCAGGTACATTTTGGTGGTGATGGATTATTTCACAAAATGGGTAGAAGCGTATGCCATTCCAAACCAAGAAGCCGCAACTGTTGCCGACGTGCTTTTGAATGAGTTCATTTGCCGATATGGAGTGCCCCTGGAAATACACAGCGACCAGGGCAGAAACTTCGAAAGCCAGCTGTTCCAGGAAGTTTGTGAAAAGCTCGGCATGAAGAAAACGAGAACTACGGCTTTGCATCCACAGTCGGACGGAATGGTAGAGCGAATGAACAGAACTCTTGGCAAATACCTGTCTAAAGTAGTATCTAACCATCAGCGAGATTGGGACCAATATCTCTCGCTATTTGCGATGGCCTACAGATCCGCCATCAATGAGTCTACCGGCCAAACACCAGCAAAAGTTCTGTTCGGACGCGAAATGAGATTACCCTGCGACCTTGAATTTGGATGCCGACCCGGAGAAGACATAGCTGGTGAAGATTACGTGACCCAGCTGAGAAAAAGAATGGACGACGTACACGAGCTGGTTCGATCGAATCTCCAGATCGCTAGCGATAGGATGAAGAAAAGGTACGATACGCAAGCTACAGAAGGAGGTTTCCACGAAGGAGACAAAGTCTGGCTGCATAACCCAAGAAGACAAAAGGGTTTTTCTCCAAAGTTGCAGAAAGCTTGGGACGGTCCGTACCTCGTGAAGAAACGAATCAACGATGTCATCTATCGTATCAGCAAGATCCCAAACGGAAAGCCAAAGGTGGTACACCGTAACCGATTAGCGCCATTCGAGGGTGACCACGATGAGGAAGTAAACCAGCTTCAGGAAGAAGCCGATCCTGCTTTTGTAGAGTTCATGGGTGCTTATGGTGGTACCGGAAAAGCAAGATTCGGCGTCACCACTGAGAGACGACAAGACATGCTTACCGTTCCAGAGGAATACTCACTGGCAATAAACATCCCTGCCAGCGTAACCGATGCACGCGGACTGGCATCTCTGTTCATAAAGAAGAGTGGCGCCCGACGTTTGCAAGACCAGTTACCAGTACCAGGTAAAGCTCTGAAGCTGCAAGATGGCTCCCGCTACAATTTCCACCTAGTGACGAGAAACACCTTCGACGAAAGACCAACGTACGAGGATGTCTGGAAAGCATTACGAAGCTTGAGGGAGCATGTGCTTGAATTGGACGTGCATAGGCTAGCCATGCCCAAGATTGAATGTAGGCATTTAGATTGGCGAATAATCCGTAACATGGTAGAAGTAATCTTCCGAGACACCGAAGTGCAGGTACTAGTCTGCGGCCAAGCACGGGAGACACAGCCAACAGAGAAGACGGTCGCATGTTACTTCCATGCAACTGGAAGATGTAACAAGGGAACCAGTTGCCGATACAGTCATCTCGTTTCCGTTTCCTAGTTAGTTCCAGGAGGAACTGTCTCTTAAGGAGGGGGCAATGTTACGCGAGCTGCTGCATTAATGTGCTCAATTAGTGCCCCCAGTGAAATTCCCATATGAGACGACTATGGCTCCTCCGCCGAATTTTCAAGAATGATCTAGAACACGTAACATCTAGAAAAACCCGGCGCATCCACCAAAACTTCGAGTTCGAGATGTTACTAGAAAAACATACGTGTGAATATAAATAGGCGACGAGCATCGCAGCGGAGTCAGTTAGTCAGTTAGTGTTGATACTGAAAGAAAGCAATCGCGCCTCGATAAAGTGACTCTCATATAAATTAGTTAGTGTGTGTTTAGTGTATTATATAAATTATTAAATAAGGACTGTATTTGAATATAAATCTGTAGATATAAATTAATTGTAAATATAAATTAGAATAAACGTTACAATACCTATCTTCTCTTTTTCTCTTCTATCTTCAGACTTTTTGATTTTGTTATAACACTGGACACAGGTAAGTTTTTACTTGGTACAGCAGTCTTTTTCAGGTACCGTTTCTGATAGCCCCCTGAAAAATTGTTAGATAATTATTTCAACCACATTTAATATAAAAAACAAAATACTTACAATTACTAGGAGTTATGAAATCGTCCTCGACAAAATGTTTAGAGCAAACTCTCATGTTTTTGGTAACTCTCTTTCCTATTTTCAATTTGATCTCCCACAGTTTCTTTCTATCAACCATAGTCATCATTCCGGATTCTCCAATACTCTCGACTCTCTGACCCTCATTTGGAAAATGATGAAAGGTCAAATCAGGGTTTTTTTGTACACATCCAGTTAGTTAGTTAGTTAGTTAGTTACATCCAGGTACACAACAATTTGCTCTGCTGGTCATTTTCACTTTTAACAAACTATTTATGACTATCAAACAACTATAATCCTCACACAAATGCACACTTGGATGTAAATAAATACAAAGCAATCACACTTGTTGGTCACGTGACATTGATGCGAGTTTATTCCGCCAGATAACGTATCGCTTAGCATTAAAAGTCATTGTATATTTATCTTTAGGGTTGGCAGAACTATGAAATGTTACCCATCTAGCTAGGCTGCTGAGTTTTTTTTAATTTGAGTTCTTTTATATATGAGCAATGGAGAAAGCAGGTGTGGCATTTCTATTGCGGGTTTTGATTGCCTTTCTGTTTCTGGAGTCCCCTTTGTTTTGTGAGGGTAAGTTTTGTTCAAGGAATAATTAGTTTCCGTTTCAAATGATAACTTCCAATAGGGATCACCTCTACGTCCAAGAAGAGGTCAAGCTTTGCGACGCTGTAGATAACGCGATTTTGGGTAGCCGCCAGTACCTTGGCATTTTTTATTATTTTTACGGGTCCAGGGAACAAGGATAGCTGGACATGGTTCTTGTTCCAGGAAAAGGTTCCTGTTTCTTCTAGTCCCAAGTCCTATAGAAGAAGTGTCGCTCTAAGGAGTTCTCGGACTGTGGGGGAGTACACAACAAGAAGACGCTCAAGAGTTCTCGGGCACAAAAATAAGTGAATTTCATACTAGTGCGATGTTCTCGAACTTAGCCCAGGCTTTTCCTGTTATGCAAACCTATGCAACACACAATATGGACGTATATTAATATTTTGGAAAAGGGGGTCATTTTTGATTGAAAATTTCAATTTACCATGAGAGTACCATATAATTTTTAAAGGGGAGACATTTATTTGCAAAAATTCTCATTTACCATTGCAGTACTATCATCACATTTTTTAATGGGGTTGATTTATTTTTGGATTAATTTCCTCCCATCATAGGCTTGTAATTCAATTTTTTGAAAGGGGGTTCATTTTTATGTGAAAAATTCCATTTACCATGAGGGTACTATACAATTTTTAATTGACAAAAATTCATATCTACCATGGACATAAGATTAAATTCGTGTAAAGTAATCATTGATATGTAGAAACTCTCATTTACCATGAGCGAAGGTACCATAAAATTATTCATTGACTTGTATAAATTCCCCTTTACCATTGGCGTACGATAAATTTTTTTAAAAGGGGCTCATTTTTGTATGAAAATTTCCATTTGTCTACCATGGAAGATGAAAATTGTATAAGGAAATCACTGATTTGTAAAAATTCTCATTTAACATTGGCGTACAATAAAATTTTTCAAGGGGTCCAATTTATTTGGACAAACTTCCTCCCATCATAGGCGTATGATACATTTTTTGAAAAACGGCTTATTTTCGTGTGGAAATTCCTATTTAGGTACCATGAGAGTACCACACAATTTTCAAAAGGGATACATTTATTTGCCAAAATTTCTATCTACCATGGTTATTAATAATGTAAAAAAAACATTAACGTCAATGTAGGAAATGTCCAACATTCTCTTAATGAATTTCTTGATTTTCAATTGCAACAAGCAACTCTAACTCTTCGTATTCCACCATTTGAAATTTCAAACCAAAATATTCAAATATTGTCCAGAAAATAACACACACGGTGACTTATTATTAACGATATTGGTAATTATCATAGAAGTCGCATGGTATTATGTCGACTAAAAAAATTTGCATGCGATATTCAAGAATACAACTTTGCGACATTTCGTGCGAGATTTAAATATCTCGTATGCGACATGTCAAAATCGAGGTTCGAGAATTGACCACTTGGTATAGAAATGTCTCCTAACGTTACTTAACATCTCAGGCGTGATTCGTCTCTTAAGTCATTTGAGTTGAGTGGTTAAGTTTTGTATACAATACTTTAGAAATATCTTCACAAAAATTAGCCTATACTTAATAGCTTCAGACTAGGAGATCAATTCTCAAAAAGGGAATAAAATATGAACAATGAGCTAGAACGTAGAATAACTGTGCTATCATTACCACCATACCAATGCGAACTCAATCCTATTGAACTTATATGGGCACAAGTAAAACGTGACGTAGTACGAAACAATAAAACTTATAAATTTGAAGACCTACATCTGTTACTGCAAAACTCTTTGTCAAAAATGTCTGCAGAGAACTGGAAAAAAGCTGTGAGTCATACGAATAAAGGAGAACATAGGATTGGCAACTGGACAATGTCATGGATGGAAGAGTTGAATCTATACCAATTAATGTTGGTGTTGAAGATTCGTCAGATTCTGACAAAATGGAATTTGGAATAGCCTTTTTAGGGATTCAAATCATTCGTATACATATGTAAAATTTACTTATTATTAATTACCTATATTGAATAATCTAGGATCTTATTCTTACCCAATTACACTGCACTGTAACGGCAAATTTATCGCTTCTAAATATATTTGAATGGTAATGGTTCTATTGTCCTCGCTACCTGCGGTTCACTATGTAAGAAAAAACTAGCGAAAGTTGCTAACAATGCTAACTGAACACTTATTTACATGAAGAAACGCTTAAAATTATGTGTAATTCTTTGAATCACCCTGAAGTGTTTCAGACACGTTTTTGAATCTATACTGAGCTCTTCAGCTATCAATATGATAAAAATACACTATAATAGTCTCCAACATAGATACTGAAAGCTCATCGTGAAACATATAAATCGGGTAATACCGATTTTGACATCCTTCCTCGAAGTCTAAATAATTGTCATTGATAACGTTAAAATATAAATAAATAAAACATTTTTTTATTTCTATTTAATTTTGTTGCAGTGTACCAGCTGTGATGATCTCCTAGTGGACCTTGCGTACTGCGTTTACGAGGATAATATTTATTGCGAAAGACATTACGCTGAAAAAATGAAGCCAAGGTGTGCTGGATGCGATGAGGTGAGTACACAACAACCGACTTTTAAACATAATCTTTCAATGGCGTACGAAAAAGATAATTTTTTTTAATTTTTATATTTTTTCTCCTGTGGCCAAATAAATTCAATTTGTTTTGGTACTGTAACAATCAATTTAAAATCAGGGTCTTCCTAAAGCGAAAATTGCAATTGTGCAAGACTCATATTTTTTTGTCCCTACCGGGGGGTTTTTGGGGGGTAATTTTTGTAATTTGAGTTTTTGTGCCTTTAGGAACATTAAATTTATGTCTCTCAATTCGATTTATTATTTATTGACTTCAAGCAAATATTATGTTAAATAAACTAATGGGAGCTTCTGAGTCACGTTCTTAGCAACGGCAATAATAATGTAATTTAAGCAGGCCCATGGAATCGAACAAATATCACGTCAAACATGCAACCAACTTCACTGTGCAAACTATATTATTGTCGATAATGGGTGACTTTGACCGATTTTGTCATTTTTCCTTATAAAAGATATGTTTAAAATGTTGTTATATTTTTGTCTATAGACGTATACTATGGGTATAGGAGTCCACTTCAATTAGAGTACATTGAAAATCACAAAAAAATATATCATCAGCGAAAAAAAGTGCTTTTGGTCAACTTCTCCCTATTTGGGATGAGGTTGACCGTTTATGTGTTTTACCTGTTGAACAGTTTAACGACATTTTTTTAACACGATTTTTCTTTAGTTCACTATATCTTGAATTTAACCTTCTTTAAATATTTTAAAAATTTTCCCTAATTAAAAAAAATGTTTGCCAGTTATCCCCTAACGTAAGTTATTAGCAAAAACACAAAAATATACATTATGACTCAAGTAACCAAAGTTGTGTTTTTTTTCTGTTTTTGGACAAATTTACCCCAGCCCTCAAATTAACCCCATTTCAAGGTATTTAATATTATATTTCGGTAGATATTATTATGTATACAATTTAAGGTCTAATTTATAGTAATAATTAAAAATATGATTTAATTACTAACCACCTATAACATTAGAAAAATTTTTGAGAATTGATAAACAATCGGAAAAAAATATGTTTCACAATGCAGATAATCAGATTTACTGCCTTGGCTAATTTCAGGAAATGCTGGACACGACCGTAAATTTGTTACTTCTGCCTATTTAAACAAATAACTTTGTTTGTTCAAGCGTTGAAAAAATTGGTTGATAAACTTTTGAAAATTTTGCTAATCCGATCTACTAAACTTCCACTCTTACTCTGACTCTAAAAATAACAGCGATGGAAAAAATGATTTTTCAATCATGTTATAGGGCATAATATTTCATTCAATTTTTATATCTAGAATATTTTTGTGCGAGGAAAACTGAATGAAATATCGTAAAAGACAATTTCGGGTGTTATATTGTTGTGCTTGCAAGCTGCGTCGCAAGCTCCAGCGGAATATATTCGAATATTTCCCTCATGAATATAAAATCCCATGAGAGGAGTGCAATTATCGATTGATAACAGCGGTAACTGTAGAAACCGAAAGAGCACTGCGATAATTGCATTGTTCACGTATCCACGGTAGTCCCATTGTGAATCCATGATAATTAAAAATAAAATCAGTTTGACAAGTAAAGTCGAAAATTATTTTTTTCTACGACAACCTCGATAAATGTTCATTTTATAACCGTAACTTCAATCATAAACATGCACATTTTGTACAGAATTTCATTTTTGCATCAGCTGCTAGGCAAGTTGCTAAGCAGCAAATGCGAAATGAAATATTTCGTCTTAGATCTAGGTTCACTTTAAAATCACGACAACTACGGATTGTCAAATTATGACGTCTAGCGACAAATTGATGAAATGTCAGCAGATCGTTTCTTTCAAAGTTTTAGTAGGTAACGAGTAATTTCATAGTTGTTTTCTATAAATACATTTTTATAGGCCTTTTTATATACCTTTTAGAAATAGCAATAAAAAAAAATTCACATATTTTTCAATTTATATTTTAATTTTGATAGAAAGCCCATTAGCAGCGAATTCGGAGTAATGAAATATTATCAGTTTATTTCTTTCAAAGTTTTTGCAATGTATGCATGTATTATACATGAACAATATGTTGTCATAGAAAAAGTATAGTATGCAATTCGCAACAAAATGGCCATTTTGCACTCGTATGAATTGCAGCACTTGCCTTTGGCTCTTGCTGCAAATTTCATACTCGTGCAAAATGGGCATCATTTTGTGCTCATTGCATAATATACTATTAAAAATGTCTCATTTCGGATGTGATTCATTGGGAATTATAGAAAATAAAGTGATGGAAAGCGAACCAAAGAACACCAAA
>CAJUYG010000292.1:215995-254750 GCA_910591675.1 Galerucella calmariensis | reverse complement strand
TCATTGGAGCCACTCAGTCACATTCCTACATAAAATACATCCTACAGTAGACCAGTTCAATGTTCCTGATTTACGAAGAAACGAGAAGGTCGTTGCCAGGAGATTACGTATCGGTCACACCCGTCTCACGCACGGCCACTTGATGAGCTCTTCACCTCAACATAACTGCCAACATTGCCATTCCCCATTAAAAGTTGAACACATACTAGTGGACTGCCCCTTATATTCCAAGCGTCGTCAACAACTGGGAATGGAAACAACTGTAAAGGAAACATTAACGTGTCCGAGTCAAATAACTTTAGCCATCCAATTCCTGAAAGAAGAAAATCTACTGAACAAAATTTGATTACTCTCTTTTTTTTTTGTCTAATCCTACATATACAGGGTGGGGCAATCTTCTGACATCGGAGGATTACATCGTTGTGGTGATAGATAGAACTTTATAGTTTTGTGTGAGCTAATACAGTTACTGAGGGCACATTTTGAAAATACTTTCCATTCTACAGGGTGTTCCAAAACCACGTAGCAGCAGCACAAACTTACATTTTTTTAAATGGAACGTACTATATTTTGTTCAAGAATCGAAAAGATCTCACCGAGAGCATTACAAAAATATAGCACTCTAATATATTATAAGGGTGTTTTACAAAGATATGGCCAATTATTAGCAAAAAAGACCTCCTCTTTAACACTCTGCAGAACAGTAAATTAAAATAAATCAACAGGTCTTTGTGTTCAAATGTCAAACACACATCATTGGCTGTGCTCAGTATTAATTACTTTTTTCATCTGTGGCTTCTTTAATACAGGGTGAAACAAAACGCAAATCAAGCAATATCTCAAAATTTTTAAATGAATCACCCTATAAGTCTTTTTACAATTTGTTAGTACAATTAATAAACTTTCAAACGATGTAGTAAACTTAGGGCATTAGTTAATGGAAAATCGTAGATATTTTATGATAATGGTCAAAAACAAGTATTTTACATACACAAATTAAATGGTATTAAATTTTTACATGCAACATCTTGTGAATTTTAACATTTCTAAGGCATATATTTTAATCGTAATTTTGGATGCATCTACAATATCTAATCAATAAAATAAAATGTTTGCTAATACCGTAGGTACCTGGAATTACCAAAAATTCCATATTTATTCATGTTCCACTTTCAAGAATTGTTATTATAGGCTTGTTTGAGAATGGGCGAAACATAATCAAGCCATATTTTCGATTATATCAAGTGGGCTACTATCAAAATAGTATCTACTAATAAATGTCAAAGAAATATTGCTGTATTCTTCGTTTGTGTTTAGGAAGTTGATTCAAACACAATAGTTAACTTGTGGTTCCAACAAGATGGAGCATCTGTTTATCAGAAATTTTACCGACAGGTGGATAGGACGTGGTGGACCAATTTTGTGGCCTCCTCGATCTCCAGATCTCACACCGATGGATTTCTTTTTATGGGGATACATCAAGCAACTTGTGTATCAAACGGAACCTACTACCAAAGAAGACGTGAAAGAAAGGATTCGTAACGCATTTTCCACAATAACTCCAGCTATGTTGGAAAGAGTAAGATCCTCATTTTTGAAAAGAATTGTATGGAAGTAAATGGTCGCCATTTTGAACACATAGCATAAACTACTATACTTTTTATAGAATGTCAATGTTCATTTACGTAAATGTTAGTGTTCTTATAATGTTGGTTTTCATAATTGTTAGTTTTTCAAAAATAGAAAAAGTTGGAAAATAAAATACAAGCTTGCATTTTACATAACTAAGATATACTATTTGTGGCGACTTAAGTAATTATTTCGTAAAGACTACAAACTGCTTTTATATTTATTAGTACTATAATGACATTAGCTTACTTACAGTAAACAAAAATATTTCTTCCAACATAATTCCTTCTTTCCTTCCTCTAATGGTATGAGTAGAAGTCAAAGATATTTTAGATGCATCCAAAATTACGATTAGAATTTATGCCTTAGAAATGTTAAAATTCACAAGATGTTGCATGTAAAAATTTAATAACATTTAATTTGTGTATGTAAAATACTTGTTTTTGACCATTATTATAAAATATCTACGATTTTCCATTAACTAATGCCCTAAGTGTACTACATCGTTTGAAAGTTTATTAATTATACTCACAAATTGTAAAAAGACTTATAGGGTGATTCATTTAAAAATGTTGAGATATTGCTTGATTTGCGTTTTGTTTCACCCTGTATTAAAGAAGCCACAGATAAAAAAGTAATTAATACTGAGTACAGCCAATGATGTGTGTATGACATTTGAATACAAAAAACTGTTGATTTATTTTAATTTACTGTTTTGCAGAGTGTTAAAGAGGAGGTCATTTTTGCTAATAATTGGCCATATCTTTGTAAAACACCCTTATAATATATTAGAGTGCTATATATTTGTAACGCTCTCGGTGAGATCTTTTCGATTTTTGACCAAAATATAGTACGTTCCATTTAAAAAAATGTAAGTTTGTGCTGCTGCTACGTGGTTTTGGAACACCCTGTAGAATCGAAAGTATTTTCAAAATGCGCCCTCAGTAACTGTATTAGCTCACACAAAACTATAAAGTTCTATCTATCACCACAACGATGTAATCATCCGATGTCAGAAGATTGCCCCACCCTGTATAAAACCAATGTAACATATTGTGTGTATTGTACCTAGTGCTAATGGCCAGAGCTGTCACAAAGCACGTTAAGCTGAATAAAAAAAATGGGTATTTTGCATTAAAAAAAAGAAATAGGAATTTAATATTTAAACCAATATTTGTATTCGGGAAATATTCCCCCGAATTACACTCGTGCATCAAAATAACCAGATAATTTTGCATTCGAGCGTGTTGTCTTGGAAAAACTACATTCGGTCATTTTCATATTTTGTTAAAAAACCCTCCACCTTCGGTGTCAGGCTCTTCAAAATATAAAAATGAACTCATGCAGTTTTTAGAAAACACGCTGTCATGCAAAATTATCGGTAATTTAGATGCAGTTGTGCAATTACTTCCGAGAATTCAGGAAAATGATTGGGGGTGGATATATTTTCTATTAGAGACATAATTCCCTCTCGGAAAATTAATGCCTTTCACTTTTTTCCACAGCAATATTTTATTAGCTAAATTCTGGCCCAGATAATTTGAGCTTAAATAATGCCCCAATTTTTATCAATCTGCCTGTACAAATGTCTTCATATTTTATTATTATTATCACATCAATAAGTAATTGGCCAAATAATAACCATATGTCACATCATAGTAGGTGTTACGATGATTTTTTTCCTGTACAAACGTTTTTCACCCACACGGAAATGAATGACAAACTCCGTGCGTACAGCTAATACCACTATGCATACTACAGTTGACCACCATGTGTTACGTAATCTTTCATATTTGTTAAGGTTACGACCTTGACTTATAAAAAAAATACATCTCAAAATGACGACTGGTTTTGTCTAAACATAGAAACTATATATCAATCGTTGGTGAAAATTTATCTATTTTTTTACAAAAAAAAGTGATTATAATGATTTACTTTTTGTTTTGATGACGTAAATTCTTTGAAATTAGTGTTAAAGAAGTCTTAATTGAAAAATAAACAAACGGAAAAGTGTTAATTTTTAAAATCCAATCAGTAATCCTTAATAATTAACACGATTTTATTGTCTTTACCTGTACGTATGTATGTTTGTAACCAACAACTCCTTTGGACTCGATTTTAACTCTAAACAAACAGATTTAATTCAAACTTTGTACACTTGTCAAGGACCGATGACAAAACAATATTTTGTTGATATAATATAAGGTGTTCTCGATTTTTACCCACTTGTTGGTTGCCCAGTGGGTAACCCAGAAAAGCCCACTGGGTTTTTTGGGTGAAACCCACTTAAAAAAACCCATGTTTTTTTTGAAAAAGTGGGTTTTTGAATAGAATTTATTAAAGAGATGAAACAAGACATAATTTTAAAGTTTGGGGGTGGAGGTTACCCTTTCGATTTCTGTATTTCACCTATTTGCATGTGGCGATCGTAATTGTAAAGTAGAAGGTCATTTAAATACTTACTTTTCTTATGAACAGTATTTCTTTTCAAATGTTTTTTTCACTAAAATCTGAAAATAATTTGAAAAAATATTAATCAAAACCAATAAAACCCACTTATAAAACCCAAAAAAACCCAATGGTCTGTGTTTTTTCCAACACTGCACTTCAAACGCTTGGATTAATTCGAAATGTTTTTTTTTCATTTATTTACCGCATCAACCGCTAGGGTTATTAGCAGGAGTGTAATATTATACAAAAATATTAAATACAAACAAATTTTAAATTTTGTTAAATAAGTCAGTGTTCTTTAGGAAGTTTATTACATTGTCCATTTTTAAACTAGGGAGTCTTCAATTCGTTCTGGTAATTGTGCTATCGTTCTGGCTTGATGGTACTGTGGTCAGCTTTTTAGGATATGGCTAGAGGAAAGTTGTATATTACAATCACATCTTGGTGGTTCTTCTTTTGTGATGAGGTGTAGATGCGTCAATGCTGTATGACCAATACGGAGGCGGTTGATAATGATTTGGTTTTTTCTTCCCCGTGGAAGAGGTAGCTTTGATCTCACTCGAGGTTTGATTTCTTTAAGCTTTTCGTCGTTCACGTTCCACAATTGCTACCAGGTGTTATAAATATGGTCCTTGATGGTGATTTTAATGTCTGTTAGAGGAATTAAGGAAGTATTATCAATTGTGAGATTTGTAATTGAATTTTTGGCTATTTGGTCCACTTTCTCATTGCCTTCGATTCCTGCATGCGATGGAACCCAGAGAAACCCAGATTCGAAATGTTTTTTGAACACTTATCAAGGACCGATGACAGTAGAGAAACTTATATTACACCTCCTGAAATTAAAAAAGCAGAGCAAGCAATTTCTAGCTAGCTTCCTAAAAAACGTCGAGAACGTTATGAAAGAATTTATCAAAAATATAACCTATGTTTGACACTTTTGTTGCCAACTGTTTAAAGCAATTAATGGAAAAGTAAAAAACGCTTTTCTGCATTCAAAAGCAATAAGTACAAAAATGAATTTAAATCAAATATAGATGGTAGGAAATCTACAGTGGTTAAGAGTTACTGATTTTTCTACTTCATATGTAGGTATATATTGTACACTGTGGTATTAAATAACCCAAACCGTCGTGAGACAGGTTAGTTTTACCCTACTGATGACTCGTCGTTGCAATAGTAATCCTGCTCAGTACGAGAGGAACCGCAGGTTCGGACATTTGGTTGACGCACTTACCTACTCGAGCGGGTAATGTTGCGAAGCTACCATCCTGAACGCCTCTAAGGCCATATCCTTTCTAGTCAAAGGTGGAAGCTATATCTCTTGGAGTTCCGAGAGTCGAAAGGCTCAAAACAATGTGACTTTACTAGGCGATCGTAGTTTCCGCTACGGTCGTCGCACGAGCCCTATTTCTATTTGAGATCAATTGTCAGCGGTGGGATTGATCCTTGCTATGTCCGACACGATCTTCTAATGGACGAATATGGGTAATTGTCTGTAGATGACTTACATTTAGTTTGGCAAGTTTATCTGTAGCTACGGGGCGTCGGTAAGAGGCGAGGAAAAACATGGCGTATATCTGTCAAACGTACAAATGGCGTACGGTACGTATTTTACCAAGTAAAACTGAAATTACAAAGGTAACTGACAATACGAACACCACTGGATAAATCAATATCAGTCAATTGACGAAGTGAGAGGGAAGAACATACGCACGCGCTTTCCAATAAGAAGTAACCTGGTCGATAAAAATCACCAATTATGTAATCGGAGGGTGTGGTCATTATGGTTTTCGTACAACGTTGCCAGAGCTTTAAGAATCCCATAACAAATTTGGAAAAGTGTTCTCTTTTAATATTCATAAACTGGAAAATAATGTTAATAGAATAAATCCAAGGAAACAAGTACATTATAAAATTAACGTTTAATCATATTTTTAATATTGTTAATAATAAAAAGACCCATTTATAATTATTATCACTACATAATCAGTTCTTCTATTTTTTTATAGTTAAACGTGGCAATGTCGAACGTTTTCGACTGCATTCCTTCCACGGTTTCAGATAAACTTGCCAAAGTATACCTGGCAGGGTGTTGTACTTGGTAGAGTAGTTTCCACGCTGCGAACTATTGAGACTCAGCCCTTAGCTTGGAGATTCGTCTTGTCAATTAGACGAGACCCCTTGTGTTGTATTTGTGAAAAAGAGAATCAGCTGGAAATTGCAGGAAATGCAGCAAGAGATAATGAAAAAACACGTATAATTCCCAGGCATTTACAATGATTAGCCATCAGAAACGATGAGGAATTGAACAAATTATTGTCTGGAGTTACTATCGCACAATTCCGAATATTCAAGCTGCACTTTTACCCAAAAAAATTGAAAGGGAGGCTTAATTCAATGTTAACCATTTTCTGAAACATGGGGTCGTTGAAAAATAAGTTCAAATGCACTTTTAATTTGCTTAAATTGGCTCTGGTTAATAAGAAAAATGTATGTTTAAAAAAGTAGTACACCATTTTAATAACACTTTCTAATACCTACAACACCACAGCGGGGAATCGAACCGCAATACTTCACGTTTACCTTTCAAATTTCCCGTGCTTCTACCGTCTGGCTATCTCCTACGCGGATGGAAGTATTCTTACCTAACAGTGCTATGAAAATGGAGTTCGACTTTTTTAAACATAACTATCCAGTTTTTAATTGAAACAGAGCGAATTTAAGGAAAGTGCATTGAACTTATTTTTCAACGACCTTTCCAAATCCGTTATTATCTTTTTTGCGCGATCCATCTTTTTTGTTTATTTACAGCATCGGTTGTCAGGTCAGTAGGTTGTGTTTACTGGTTTCTAAGTCTAACACGTCGGTAAGTGATTTACTTACCGTTCAGACGTCGGTAAGTAAACTACGTCCTAGCCCTACATACATTTAAGTGGTCCTAAATAATATATTACTTCATTCATTACACAAAAGAAACAAAAAAAATAAGAAGATTGATATTTTTTAATGAACAGAATCGAACAGAACAATATAAAAAGTAATAAATAGCATGAAAACAATTTCACCAAAATGCAAATTATATTTTAAACTGATCGAGAAGAATAAATGTCACTTTTGACATTTCGTTCATTTCGAAGAAATTTAAATTATTTTATTCGAAATTCGAATATTTTAATACGATCGCGCAAAAAATGGTATGAGCATTTCGAACGTTAAGGGTAATACCGGTCTCCAGCAAAATTGGAGGCTTCGCTACGCTCAGCCTCCAAACATTGCTGTCGACCGGTAAACAACCCTTACCGTCATTGATACTTAATATACTATTATGAACGCTATTTGGTAAAAAAGTTAGCTCGCGTTTGACAGCTTTGTACAGGAATCTCTATGTCGCATCTTATAAATAACACTGAGTATGTTGATAGTTATTAATCATCAAAAGGTACTGAAAATAGAAATCTGAACATTGAAAATGTCATTGCTTCAAAATCCACAAAATAGTATATTTCATTACCAGTACAGAAATGAGGATTTTTCCGTGCGCGCGTGACAAATTCTCGGGAAGTCATGCAAGAACGGAAAATCCATTTCTGGACGAGTAATGAACGATATTTTTTATTATACTTAGGTACCTGAAATCAACATAAACAAAAAATATCGCAAAAAATTATTAAGAAAATCGGGAATATTTATTTTTATTTTTAAAACAGTAAAAATGTAAGTACATACAACTCAAATTAACAAAAAAAATACAAGTAGGTAATTCTAAGAAAATTAATTTTGGACAGAACCGTTATTATTAATAGTAATATTTATTGTACAATTCGTATTATTGTTGAAGCTCAATCCCTTTTGCATTTCTTTTTGTTGAACTAAAGACTCTGCTAAAGATGTTGAAGCGGAGTGTTCGTGTGTGCTTTGGTTCTCTTGATTGCCATAGAATATCTAGTATTATGGATATCTATGTTTATTATTAAGCGCACGGAAATAGGGATCGGGAAAAAAATTTCCGTGCGCTGTTCCGAAAATGTCATATTTACTGTATTTTATAAACAGTTGAAACTGTAGTATTTTCTGTTAAGTATAATAAAAAAATGTTTTCTCAATTTGGCAAAATATGAGATATTATGAACTATTGGTTACTCGAGACACTCGATCCTGTAAAATGTTTTTTTTTTTCTAATTTTAACCGGCGCGATTTCAATAATAAAATAAAGTTCTGTTATTTTTATCGAGGATCTAATCGCTCCTTGAAGAAAAATGCGAATTGTGTTATAAAATAGGTATTTACACACGACACCAACTTATCCAGTAACGCTACTTGAAAATTTTAACAAAGGAATTAGCAAAAAAAACTTTAATTTGTTTCAACAAATAGCATAAGCGAGAGTGGTCTTAACTTCCACTTTCGCGAATGCTATTTGTTAAAACAGATTACTTAGAAACGAGTGTTCCAATTTTTCCACAGGAAAAATTAGATGCACGAGGGATATTTGGTAAGGTTATTTCCTGAGCTAAATACTTAAACATTTATATTTTAACACATTTTTTTTAAATTAAAATAATAAGAACAGTATAACTTTCAAGCTAGGAAAGGTAATCACTTCAAACTCATTTTAAATTACAATTAATATAAAAATTACAATTATTGTATACAGGAGTATTGCTAGCATGAAATTTTTTCGATTTTCTTTTCCGGAAAAACTGCTGACAGCTAAGTTGACAGTTGTTAAGTAATTTAAATTTGACATACCACTTCTTGATAGCAATTGGTCAAAATTAATAGGAAGGAAATAATCTTAGCTATATTTTTAACGACAATCGATAGACTTTTTCCATTTTTGAATTTTCTTAACAAAAAATGACAATTCTCAACACTTCCATATAGTTGTAAGTTGTAATTATTTTTAATATTGATTTTGCGACTCCCATATAATTTAAATTCGTTCGCCACTGATTCGCATAATTTGCACACGTTTATGACAAACAATATTTTTGGATTCATTCATAAAAATTGTCTCTATTATACAATATGTACCCCTAAGCTGGAATCATATGTAAGACTTTTTTATTAATAATAAGGAAAAAAAGTTATTCTTCATAAAAGTTCTGCATTATCTAAAACCTATAATACAGTCAACAAATATCAAATTTTTCAGTCGTATACGAGGTTTGTAAAAAAATATGAGTTTCACTCAAGAGTAAAGTACCTTTAAATTTGACAATATCGAATATACTGAAACTAAAAAAGTTGGATATGTCGTAGCATTAGTATGAGTAAAAATTAAATTTGTTTTTGCGCGATCGATCTTTTTTGTTTACTTACAGCATCGGTTGTCAGGTCGGTAGGTTGTGTTTACTGGTTTCTAAGTCTAACACGTCGGTAAGTGATTTACTTACCGATCAGATGTCGGTAAGTAAAGTACTTACCGACTTCTTAGCCCTACATACATTTAAGTGGTCCTAAATAATATATTATCTACTTCATTCATTACACAAAAGGAACCAAAAAAAATTAGAAAATATATATTTTTTTAATGAACAGAACCGAACAGAACAATGTGAAAAGTAATAAATAGCATGAAAACAATTTCACCAAAATGCAAATTATATTTTAAATTGATCGAGAAGTATAAATGTCACTTTTGACATTTCGTTCATTTCGAAGAAATTTAAATTATGTTATTCGAAATTCGAATATTTCAATACGATCGCGCAAAAAATGGTATAAGCATCTCGAACGTTAAGGGTAATACCGGTCTCCAGCAAAATTGGAGGCTTCGCTGCGCTCAATTTTTTTGACAACTATCCAGAGGCGGACTGAAAAATCTTCAATATAAATGTGAAATAATAATTTTGGTATTTATTTAATTTATCCGTCAAAATTAGTTTAAGCCCAAACAAAATTAATATGGCTATGTAGCCAATGTCAATGCCTTTCAAACGAGATATCACTTGCCATATAAGGACCTATTTAAAATTATTGGCCAGAGTGACACTGTGACGTCATCTATTACTATTACGTCACCTGTTACCATTCGTAGAGAAGTTTACAACACTTTATTTTCACCCTCCAAATTTTATTAATCTAAGTGTAGCCGCTCAAAAGATACGAGGAGGGGAGGGGACTTTTGAATAGCACTGTACGTATAGGTACGTCAAAGCGGTAATTTATCGAGCGCTGTTGAAAAAAATGACTTCCACTTCACCCCAACTAGTAAATCTGTTAGTTTTGTATCTAGTTGTGTCTTTTCCGAATTCGAAATAATAAGAAAAAAATGTTTCTTGTTTTAATTTTTAAAATTCCCTATTTTTGTTCATTGAGAGATTATTTTCGAAGCAACCTGGTATATTTAATACACACTAACGTATGGAAAAATAATAAAAAATAAAATAATGCTTCAATTTTTTTAATTTCATAGTTGTCAGTTATGTCTAATGAAACACCCTGTATAAGATCAGATGTCACACAAAATATTCGTTATAAAAATACAAGTTTTACTGTTGACATCTGCCACTTTATCTCTTATCTACTGATATCATATCAACGTAAAATTCCGACGTTTTAAAACATGTTCTTTCGGCATATTTTCTTTTTTTCGGAAGAACCACAAACTTTAAAATGCAACATGAGATCGTGCGCGCCATTTTTGGCTACATCAAATGCTTTAGAAGTGAGTCTGGTGTGGAAACACATCTTTCTCGTCTGTCTATAGGTGATTTTTCGTTTTTCGTTATACATTTAGTAGTGGAGATTCGAGAGAAGGAGTTGGAATATTCGAGAGTGTTTTGCTGAAAACATGAGGGACGTGCGCAAAATTTTACTAATTTTGAAGTACTTCGCATATTTTACTGGCGATATTTTATAGTTTTTGACAGAAATTGTTTTATTATTAACGTTCCAGATGATATTGCAAAATACATGAATTAAAGAATCTTTCAGCTATTGCTAAACATGTATTAAATTTTGATATGGAATTCCATTTTATGTAACATTAGATCTACATAATTTCCCATTCATTTTAATGTTCTGAATTTTCTTAAGATCATTTTTTAGATAAATCAGATCAGTTTATAATAAATGATTGAAAATTCTACTGTTTTTTCTAATTTTCATCAATCTTTTTATGCGAAGTCAACTGAAATGTTTTATTATTAAGATGTTATGCAACAACTATATAAATAATGGCTATAGGTGATGAAAAAATAATATGTATACCAAAAGCGTAGGGTGTTTGAAATCAATTGTTATAAAGTATAAAAGTAATATACAGTTCGTTGAAATAAGTGTTTACTTCTCTATTTTTGTATAATGAGAAAAAAATCTTGGACAGGTCGATTTTTATAATAATCATCACCACGCTCCGATAAAAGCGCTCTTATCGTGCGGGTTCAAAGGTCACTAACCATATGTATCAAATCAGAAGACACAGAGGTAACCAAAATGTGAGATTACAAATATACCCGGAGAAAATAATGATGGTTGATGTTTCCTGCACACTAATTGACGAATTTCCACTTTTTCATTCATTCTCGAAATAATCTATCAGATTAAGTACCATTTTTTTTTTGCTTGAGTATGCAAAATACCGGAAAATTGCTTCTTATTATTCATATTGTCACTTTGAATTGTCAAAGTCACATAACTGACAGTTAAATAAAAACTTCGCTGGTGAAAGACTTTCTAGAATCGCTGAAAACTAAATACATATCATTTTTTCTCCCGTCAAAATTGCACAAGTCTGTCTTATTCATCTTACGGATTTTATTTGGAAGTTATGATTAAACGCAATAAAAGAAAACAAAAAAGGTGAGTATGTCTTTGTTGAATCGTATGACCCGCATGATAAGACTGCATTTGACTATACCAGTTTCTAACCGTGTTTGAAAGCTCTTGAAACTTGAAAGTTCTCAAAAATGTATTGTTCAAAAATTTATGAATTATGAGTTATGCGTGAAAGAGTATTATTATTAACTTCGTTACAATTCAATGGTTTTTGTTGGCTTGACTGGATTTATTTATAGTACTTATTTTGGTTAATACCATCAACGAACATTAATGTTCGTTGAACACGAACAACGTTGAGCAACGTACATTAATGTTCGTTGATACCATAGACAAATGAACAAACATACATGGTGATTGGTTAGTGTGATAAAGCTCATAATTCAAAATTAGTTCCATAAATCGGTGCCATATCAAAGTTATGGCTTTTTAAATGGAGCACCCTATATTTTACTGTAAAACTGTATTGCAGTAAAACATAGGGTTAAAAAAAA
Source organism: Galerucella calmariensis (assembly GCA_910591675.1). Classification (NCBI taxonomy): domain Eukaryota; kingdom Metazoa; phylum Arthropoda; class Insecta; order Coleoptera; family Chrysomelidae; genus Galerucella; species Galerucella calmariensis. The sequence goes on along the minus strand of CAJUYG010000292.1, from coordinate 242,390 downwards.
CCACAAGTTTAATCTGGCACCGAGTTATAAAACACCCTGTTACATTCTCACTAATTTTGAAAAATGGAGCTTGAAACTGTCCACAATTTTAAACATTCCTTTGTTTTGGATATCTTTCAGGATAACAGACCTACTGAGCTTTATCACACTAATCAGTCACCCTGTATATTAAAGCATTATCAGTAGTAATACCCCTACTGTCTTATTAATAAATATTTCTTACTCCGCCCTTACTCTTAGATTAGTCAGAGACTAGTTACTCTGAAACTAACGTAGGTTTAAAGAAGTGATACAATTGCTATTAATAAACTCCGACTAAGGAGGTAATAGATACTCTTTCCTCATTACTGGGTTTTGACATGACTTAAGGAAGATTCACAGTTGTATGGTAGGAATTGACCAATAAAGTGACGTTATGGTGACATCTGTTCTGTTTTTTATTGTGACATGTGTCAGTGCTCTGCTCATTCATTTCAAAAATAGTTATCTCATAATTATCTCTCAGTTTGTATTTTGTGTTAAAAGTAGTATTTCCGAATTTTCTTCACGTTTTTTTATTGTTAATACCTAGTTATATATATTTAGTATGAGTTCTGTTGAAAAACTAACTCTCACTCAAATTGAAGGAATCAAAAAAAGGCGTGCTGAGGAGAAACTCCAGATTACTATACAACGCAAAGAACATGAAAAATTTTTGCAACAAAAAGAAAAGGAAAAATTAAATAAAAACTGATAAAAAATTTTATTTTCAATTTTATAGCTTTCAATTCCTCTTCTAACAATGTTTTTAAGGGATTAGCCCGAATTTTATAAAATTTAATTATTCTTATCGGACGAATATTTTCTGCTTCTTCCAATTCTTCCATCATTCTCAAATCTTCCAAATAATAATCCCTTTCTTCCATCGCAAAATAATTACTACTCACTGAACCAAAGCAAATACTTAATAAATATACATAATTGATAAAAATAAACTGAATAATAATAAGAACTGATAATGCAAAAGCGACAAACTAAATTTCGAATTAGGATATGACATTTATAATACCACAATTGACAGTTCAACAAAACTAAAATTATATTTATTCGAAGGTTATTCCGAGCTTAAACTACCCATTTCCTTGGATTAAAATTATTACTGAAGTTAGTCCCAGACTAACCTCGGAGTAGCCTATTCCTTGTCTAATATGAGTTTATTAATAGCGTATCTGTCAAACTGATGGTTTAAGCATGGAATAAAGTTAGTCTCAGATTACTCCGTGTTTATTAATAAGACCGCTAGGGTCTTGATAATACCGAGATAATTTTGTCAGAGAATGCCGAAAGCTTGCTGCTTGATAATAGTCCAAGCCCACTGGCCGAGGGCAACATCTTTGAGCAACACGCTTGAAGCATTCTTGAGTGAGAGAAAATTTTGAGTACTTATCAAGACCCAAGGAGTATTCGATAAGATAATTTTTTACTTTGTAGATATCAAAAAATTGATTGTCATTGATCTGACGTTTAATAATTTATTAGTTTTAATCAAACAAATATTATTCATTTTTATTTAAAAATACAGTTGTGAAAAGTACAATTGGTAAATTAATTGAATCGTTAGATGCAATACCAAATCTTCGCGACATTTTCAATCCAGTTGTCAGTTTGACGTTTAATTAATTTCTATTAAAAAATTAACACCAAACTGAAAACACCACATGTAGGGTATTATCGCTGTAATCCTGAGGTGATTGGATGAAATTTGACACATGACTTAAAATTTAGTAATTTGATTGGTTACTATATTTAGTAAAAAATTATCCATATATAAGTGAAAATTTGAAAACCTCAGTATGAAGTTATAATTTAAAATTCAATTAACTGAAACTAATAAATTTAATAACGAAATTAGTGAGATAGTGTTTTAATAAAGCTACTGTGCTAGCGAAACGCGTCACTAGTTTAATAATTGAACATTAGTGAATATTTAAACAAATTACATTGTTTCATTTCATCTTTTTAATTAATTAATTTAAACACAAATAACTTGGAAACTACTTATTTTAACGTATAGAGACAAGTGGATGAAAATAGCATGCTCAAGTGATTATTACAACAGTGGTATAGATTATAGGGGACAAGGGAAAATTTTTATCCCTGCCGCACGCCTCTGGTAATCGAGAAAAACCCTATTCCACCACTATCTAAAGTATCCTAATCTATGTAAATTGTTTGCCAAATATGAACAAACCATATTATATAATTTAACTTATCTGGGAGCTGTCGTATTATATTTAAAATCGCCATCATGTGACGTTGCAATGTCGTCACAAAAATCTAGTTCGACCGACGCCAATACAAATAGAACGCGAAATATCAAGGGCGTCTATCTGCTTTTAATTAGTCGAACTTTATAATTAAAACCAAACAAAAATTTTAATTCAGTGACATCTTGTCCGGTAATCGTAAAATAACAAACAATTTTTTTTCGCCAACCACAAATCGTTCGCGAACCAAAAAATATTGGCAGTATTCCTGTGTGTTTTATCCAGGATATGCATTTTAAAATTAATATTTAACAATACATTTCTTAGTATGACGTAACAAATAAAGTTGATTTTACTGTGTACATCATGGGGCTTATGTTGTCAGTGCTAGTGACCTGTGTGGGCGTTATAGAGCTCATCACTTTCTATCAGAAAATTTCGAGGCATTTTAGAGACCCCCCTCGACAACATGGGGACTTTACTATAATAAGTGAAAGATACATTCAAGAACTCGGGAGTATAAGAAAACGTATAGCTGAAGATTTGAAACAATATCAAGAAACACCACCGACTCTGTGTCTAAATAGTCACGAAGACATCGAAATAGAATACAGTAAGGATTTACAGAATTCCAGATCGCCTAGTCCGAGAAGATTTTTGGTCACCGAAAAAAATGACGTCGGTAATTCCCCCAGAAAATTTTTAGTGTCCCAAGAACCAGAAGGAGGTTTGAAAAAAAGTAAATCGCACGATTGCATTCCGGAATTTTTAATTCAACAAGAACAGAATATCGAAAAATCGTTACATAAACCAACGTAAGTATTTATATTTTTGAATTTTCAACTAGTACACTGCGAGTGTGTATTTTAAAATATAAATTCACTCACTCGTTTCTATATTTATGGTTCAGGAAGGCATTAGGTCTATTTACAGAAATGTATATTAAGTAGAATTTCTCACAATTCCGAAAGGCTGGTGTGCTGGACAGTATCTTTCTTATTTATTATCAAAAATACTTAAACGCAACACAAAATATCTCCCTTTTCTATATAATAAAACTTGATGGCAAAAATACCGAGTTTAATAGGGCATGTCTTCCAACTGACATTTAACAACAGTCATGAGGAAAAACAATTATTTGGTTAGATTTAAGATTTGAAATTTGATTCTCTATATCTGTACCTGTAGAGTAGGGCGGGTGAGTGTATACTCACAGCTCTCAGGCCACATGTGACCCATTGTACGTCCTCCCGAGGAGTTGTCCTCCTAGGCCATCGTCCATCCTGTTCTTCCCAGGAAGGTGGACAGGTCACTAGGAGACATCTCCTTTATATCGGCAGGTGTAGGCCAAGACTCACCGAACACACAATCTCTTATTGACGATAACTCCGGACACTCGCATAACATATGTCTGACAGTTTCATCTTCCTGTTCACACATCCTGCATAGAGGTGTGTCCACTATCCCCATAGTATGGAGGTGTTTCCCTAGTTGACAGTAGCCAGTCAGAAATCTGACTGTTGGACATAGGTTTTTCCTGGTCATCGTCAAATATTTCTTCAGGGCCAGCTTCCCAGGGTCGCCCAGGGTGATCCTGGCAAGACTGCATCCTCTGATTCCATCCCATCTCTTAAGGGATTGAGCATGGGTGTAACGTTTGGCTAGTTCCGCAATTGTCGAAGTCGTTAGGCCGTAGGTGTTATGGGTCCTAAAACTTTTAGTCCAGCCGCTTCCCTGGCTAAAGAATCGGCAATGCGATTACCTTTACTCCTGTCATGCCCTTTAATCCACCTCAGGATAATATTGTTCTCTGCCGAGGCAACAATTATTTGGTTAGATTTAAGATTTGTAATTTGATTGTTTTGTATTGATTGTATCATACTTTTCATTATTAGTTTTTGCAACACTTGTTTTTATCATCTTGTTTGGTGTTACAAATGATGCACTCCACCGCCTTCAATCAACTTAATTTCATGAGCAATTTTTTGAACACTGCTTAAACTGACACTTGTTGCCAATACGACCCGCTCCTGAACTTTTTTAAATTAAAATTTAATGGTTGATTACTTACAGCATCTTTTCTCATAAAATAAATAAAATTATTTATTACTTTCCGTGTTTGATTATTTATAATTTTACCTTTGATACTTGATTGAAACTTCATTATTTTATTAATAATTTTCCTAGACTGTACGTAAATGTTTACTTGCTGAATTTCTCACAGCAATTGTCTGGTCCTGGACAGTCTGTTCACACGTCTAATGCGCATCCTAGACTTGAACGTTTTGAAACTTTTAGTTGTTGGCCCAAAAATATGGAAACGGCCAATTATCTCGTAAATTAATACCAAATATGGAATCTCCGTATCCCAAAATAGGTGTTCCCTAAACTTTGTACAATTGGGACTAGCAATTTACGAGATAATTGGCCGTTTCTAGACTTTTGGGCCACTCTGTATAGGGCTGCCATAACTTTTGAGAACCAATACGGGACACTTTCTATTCCGCCGCAAAAGCTGGTATTCATGTTATCTCAATGTTATATTCAATTGTCATATGTCATCTGTCATTTTTGGTTGAGCGCGAATTTCAAACTAAAGGCATTTTTATTCAAACAATTTTATCATGTTGGGTATTTTCAAGTAGCAAATATGTTAAAGACAATCTCCTGGGTATACAAAACACAAGTTTTTGTTGAACTACTATCCCTGGATTCTGAAAACTTTTGAATTTGTTCATTATTTACCTTGAGTTAACAATAGAAATAGTTATTCATGTCCCAAGGCAGTAAAGTGATTCTTTATCGGACGAGTCTGAAATTATGAGACCAGCGAAGCGAGGCGAATAACAGGCGAGTCCGATAAAGACACTTTACTGACGTGGTGCATACAAAATGTTATCGCCAACTGCTCAGAATTCAGAATATAAAAAACTGAGGTATATTTCATTGCATTTTATTATGACAAAGTAAACAGTGGATGTAGAACAAATCTACTTATTATTTGTTATATTTAAATTGAAGGTACACCCTGAATCATTATAAATGTTAATTCCTGAAGTAAAAGGAGTTCCAACAATAATTTGTTAAATCACAAGAAAACTATTATCGAGCCGTGATAGGAAGAAGCGTGACACTGACAGATGATGATTTTCGAGTATTGTTAAAGTCAAAATTCTTTACCTGCCGCATTTCACTTTACCTGCCGCAAATGCGGCAGATAAAGTAAAGGAAGGTAAACTGTTTGTGTACTTCCGGAAATCAATCTGATAATTGACGGCTTCACTGACGGTTGGCGATAAAAAATATTCACGACTAATAGAGAAATTCAACTTCTCAGTTTGCTAGAAGACGTAATAATTGTCAACTAGCTAGTATTGGAAGAAATATTTTATTCCACATTTTATCAAGAATGTGATTTTGTTTGATAACAAACTTTTTACTGTCTGAAACTTCAAAAATATTTTTCATTGTCTAGTTCTCGAATTTTATCCCAAAATAATTAACGAAAATAACAAAGCATACAACACTGGGAACATACAAAAGATACTTAGCTATTATTTTTATGTAAACAGATCTAGTTCCTTCTTGAACATAGCTAGTTAGTGATGAGCGATATAGTCATTTAGAAAAATACTATTAGTAATTGCTATCAGGATTGTTGGAATTAATTTTTTTTTTCATTTTTGCGTCGTGCGGTTTTTGTTAGATGATGATGATAGCTGTATTCTTTTTACCAGTCGACTGTCTCACTTGTATAAGAATAATTAAGACAAAGTGAGCTGAGATAAAGTAAGATAAATTGAGGCAAATTTATATCTAAAAAGAATGCATGACAGACGCAGATCACAATTATAACATAACCTCTCATGTTTGTACCTCGTATTATACCACAAAAATTTAGTTTATACACAAATTTTTATTTTCAACAGGCATTGGTTCCTGAAAGAGCCATAAAATGCCACTTCTTAAAGCAGCTAGGCAATCCAGATCACGTGACCTAATATGGCCGTGCAGGGCAAACAATTTAGACAGATAGGTTAGTTTTGTATTGTCTATTCAGTCATAAACTGTGCTCAAGACTTTTTAGTCGAATTTATTTATATTGTTCATTTGATGCTTGCTACATACAGCCTGATATTTGATTTTTGATTCTGTTAAATCATCTCTATTGATTGCTGCTAACCACATTTCTCTACAATTTTTACTTAATTCATTCTTGTGCACCAAAAATGTGTTCTTTAAAACAGCTGGGACCTTAAAAAAGCTTACTTGGTCTCGGTTTGAACGGCTCCCACAACCGACTACAATACACAAGTTGTTGACATTTTGAAGTAGTTGTTTCACTCCTGAAATCCGTAAGCATAAAAGTTTAATACTGCAAGTGATATCTTCCAATTCAAGCAAGTGTAATTTTAATGCCAGCAATTTCATAAAAGTTTCACTTTCATTATAATATTGTATATGTTTTAGTCAGTGTGTACTCACCCGTAAATATTAAATAATAATTCTTGATAGTCTAAAAACCACTAACAAAAAAATAATGTTCTTATATAGGTACAGGGTTATTCATTATAAATTACCCACCCCCTATCATCGTTATTATTACTTTAAGAATAAAAAGTCTTGTATAGAAGTTGCTGGGTTACAGCTGAATTTTCTTAGTATTCTATCAAAAGTTCAGTAGCGTGCAAATTTAAGGGGATACAAAAAAAATAGTTCTTTTTTTAATAGGACACCCTGTATATTTTCACATTTTTGGAATTGACTTTTTTTTTCTAATTTCAAAAATATATTATACGTTACCCCTACCTTGTACCGTTTTTGAGTTATGAAATGTTGAAAATCTGAGTTTTAGTAATTACTGTGAAATCATACATTATACATACGTTAAAAAACGTGCGTAAATGAACAACGCTTTTTATATGGGACTTTCATTATAACACCCAAAAGCGTGCGTAAATGACCAATGCTTTTTAAATGGGGTTTTCATTTTAACACTCTTGCCTTGAATTTAGTCGTTTGTTGTATAAACTTTTGTGCTGGCAGTAAATTTGACAGAAGTGTCAGACATAGTGAAAAATATTTGATACTTAAAAAAACACAAATTACCCAATGTTATAATTAGTAATTCAAATAATTGTCCTCATTTTACTGTAAATATGAATTTAAATAATTAGAATTCATCGTGTATATATTTGTTTATCTAAAATTCATTTTTATGTTTTTCAACCTATTCAGAGCACATTTTTTTATTTTTTCTTCATGTGCTCGTAGATAAACTTTTGTATGGCACTTGTGAGTGAAGTATAACTTCATGCACTTGTATCATAAATAACTATTTTCATATTTACAGTACCTAATTACTAAAACTCAGATTTTCAACATTTCATAACTCAAAAACGGTACAAGGTAGGGGTAACATATTATATATTTTTGAAATTAGAAAAAAAAGTCCATTCCAAAAATGTGATACTATACAGGGTGTCCTATTAAAAAAAGAACTATTATTTTTTGTATCCCCTTAAATTTGCACGCTACTGAACTTTTGATAGAATACTAAAAAAATTCAGCTGTAACCCAACAACTTTCATTTGAGACTTTTTTTTCTAAAAGTAATTGTAACGATGATAAGGGGTGGGTAATTTATAATGAATAACCCTGTACACAACCAAAAGTTGGTCCTAAATTGATATACCCAAAAACTGAACTTTTTATTGTATATTATTAGTATAGAGACACCAAAGCAAAATAAAAGCACCTTTCTCCAAAATAAACACTTACGTATACCAAGATCAACAGTCTAGAATGTATTAAATCACATTTGTTTGCCCTGTGTCGCCATATTGAATTTCATTTGACAGGTCACTGGATTGCCTAATTCTTATTTAAAAGAACATTAACCACACTTTTAAGATAGATATGACATGTGACATCAACAAATATCCGGTACAGATCGCAAAAAGTTTTCAACTCACTTCTAAGTTTTATGAAAAGCTAGCTCAATTGGGGTAAGGGGCGAAGAAATTTTCTTAGTTAGTCTCACTTTGTACTCAACTCGAGCCATATTGAAAGAACATAATATACGTTTTCCTAATTTACTGAGACTAACTGAGTGACTCAGTTAATCTCAGGAAAACGTAGTAAAAAGAATACAGCTGATGTGACGTGCTTGTTAGACTCTTTTTGGATGGGCGTACGATGAAATTTTTAAAGAGGGTTAGTGTAATTGTGAAAACTTGATTTGCCATAGTCGTACCATAAAACTTTAAGAGATTTATATTGTATTATCACTTTGACTTATTTCCTTTTTATAACGGAGATTTTGCAGCGTGTTATGTGGTAAAATCACAGTTCGTGGTATTTCGCTCATTACTATCGAATAGAACAAACATATTATTTAAAATGGCATGTTTCTCTTATGAACCCTAGATACGTCCTAAAAAAACAACAAAATGATCTATCTACCTCACCTATACCCAGACAATTCATAGTTTCCGAAGATAGTTTAAACACGATCGTATTTGAAGACGTAGATTTCGAAGTACCAGAAACATCCGTCAATCGTGACAAGTCCCCGTCACCTTATCTAACTATAGAAGCGCCTCAAGTGCCTAGAAATAGCATTTGTAATGATCTCGAAGAAGAAGCACCGTTAAAATACGTCCCACCGCATAATAGCGAAAAAATCGACGTTATTTTAGAGAGCAAAAATTTTAACACCACCGAATATTGGACAAATAAAGTTCTGGTCGTACCTAGCAAAATATCGAGATCGGGATCTCGCGAACCAGAGGATTCTAGTAAAATTGAAGATTTGATAAAATACGATGAGAATTATTTAAACGATCTAGATGGGGTTAGTAAAGCGAAGACTATTAAAAAATTTGGGGCTAGTAGGAGGTCTATTAAGAGAAACAATGCAGGTAGGTGATATCGGTACTTCCCACAGTATTCCTTGGTTAATACAAAGGGTGTTTCGTTGACAAAAATGGAAATGTTTCAACTACTGTGGTATTCTGGGTTAAAAATATTAAAATTTAATGGGTGTATCTATTTTGGGGTGACATTCACTGAGACCTAAAAGTTCTATTACGCCCCCTTAGCTCTACTTGGGAGAGTCTCGGAGACTAGTAGCTTCCTTAGTTCTATTTCCTGAAGGAATTTTAGGATATCTTCAGGCTTCAAGTTAGGCAAGCTTCCCTCTTCTATCCAGTAATCTATGCTATGCCCTAGGATTCTGAATTTCTGTGCAATTCGAAAGTATGTGGATGGAGGTTTCTTTAACCATGCCAAAAAATCTTTATTTTTCTTCCTCCATTATTTTGAGCTTTTTCAGGTGTCCATTCAGGCGACAATATCTCGTTAGGATTCCTGTTAAAACTCTTGGCGCAGTTTTACTTTGACTTATGCATTCATTTGATCCCAATAGGTTGTAGTTACCCAGAAGAGTCTTTGATTGTCTAAGCCCTACTAGATCTTTCCAATGGTCAGATCTTCTCTTTTTCTCGACTTCACCTATTTCTTCCAGAAATTCAGTGTGCTATTATTGGCTCTGTGTGATGCTTATTACTTGTTGATATGTATGTATTTATGTATTTTGGGGTAACATTCACTGAGACCTAAAAGATCTATCGTGCCCCCCTACTTCTACTTAGTTTCTGAGGAGAGTCTCAGAAACTAGTAGCTCCTTGCGTCCTATTTCCCGGAGGAATTTTAGGATATCTGCAGGCTGCAGGAACTAAATGTTCCTCTTCTATCCAGTAATCTCCCAAGTGCTATATCCTGGGATTCTGAAGTGCTGTGCAGTTGGAAAGTATGTGGATGGAGGTTTCTTCTTCCATGCCACAAAATCTGCATTCTTCTTCCTCCACTATTTTTAGCTTTTTCAGGTGCCCTTTCAGGCGACAATGTCTTGTTAGGATTCCTGTTAAAACTCCTAGCGCAGTTTTGGTTTGACTTATGCATTCAATTGATCTCAACAAGTTATTAAAATTTAACCAACATCGCCCCATCTTTCTTTATCTTTCCTCATCATATTGTAGCCATATTTATGTGAAAACATGACAAAATATATTCTCCAGTAAAAAAATTCATTTCCCTATTTTCAATAGATGTTTCTCTTATAGTGAAATATTGACAATGTAACTTTACGCATAATCTTCGTCCTTGTTTATCCTGATAAACTTATGAATTTGGCGACGTTGTTGAAATCTAACTATTATTTTGACGTTGAACGTTAAAAACTATCACAAATATCCAACTAGAAGTCCGTATTTTAAATCTAATTTATCATGTCGTATTAAAGATGATTGGTGTTGGCGATAGGATACGGACTCAATAACTGGTATCCATATTAGATCGTGAAATGCAACCGGTCCGTATCTCTCAATCTATGGTAAGCAGTATAGAGAGTACATACGTATCATTAGGGCATGTGAGGGATGTACCGCAGCAAGATATGTAGTTATAAAACAATTTCGTCGGCAGTAGACGATCCACACTGCACAGCACGCCAAAACGCGAGAAAAAATCACAAATTACTTTACAATGTTGCTGAAGTACGAAAAAGTCATACTTTTGCCATTTTGACAGTTCAAATATTTCCTATTACCAACGAAACACCCTGTATAACACTTCTGTTTTCCTGCTAATACAGTTTTTTCAAATAACAGTATTAACTGATTGTTTTAAGTATTAACCATTGTTTAGTGTAATGGGTTAAAAAAAATTAACGAAATTTAAAATAATCCTTAAGAATTTTCTTTAGAGTGAGGGATTTATCAGAATACCGATTGAGTTAGTTGTGCTTTTGCAAAGACTCTAAACAGATAAACGATTTGTTGGGTCTTTTGATCTTATTAATGAAAAAGTAACTTCCCTGAGGTAGAAGTGAGAGGCGCTCTAGTGACCAGGTAGCAAGGGGCGCTAAACTGCTAAATTCCAAAATTTATTTGTAGTGGAAAAAATTATAAAATAATAAAATTCCCTATTGTAATTATTGTGGAATCTTATTTTAAATTTCGTCTCAACTGGTTTCAAATGTATATTTTTGTGTCATTTTTCGATACCTAAAACGTATGCTATTATTCACGATGTAGAATTTCTACCAATCAATTTTATAGATGAAAAACAAAATTCTCTGGACACTACGACGGTCTTAATACACGCAGCTGAAGAATTAGAAAAAGTTTCAGTCGAAGAGGAGACATCCGAAGCGTCAACTAGTAATGTTTTAGATCAAAAATCTGGAGAGCCTTTTTGGGTAAAGCATTCATATGTAGAGTGAAGAGACTGATTTTTTTTGATAGATATTAGTACTATTCATTATTTTGCTTTTTGAATTTGAAATTTTGTGTTGATAAATTTATCTTTGTGACAATATATTATTTACTTCAATAATTGTGGAGTGTGTTTTCTATTTGCCTTTCTGCTTTTTTTTAAATAATAATTTGGTAGTTACTGACAATGAGCTTATAATAATTTTATTCATAATACATCAAACATAAAATAAATTACGAGGTAAATTACATGTATGTATGTATGTATAAGTACAATAAAATAAATCCTTTTAGACACTTTATAGGTAATTTGCGGTTTTTAAGAAGCTCTCCAATTTTTTTGTTTTATCTTTAACCTACAATAACGTAAAAAAGTATTGCAGTTAAAAGAGAAATTCAACAGATTTTTAAATTTAACTGGGAGTTCAACAAAATTTGTAGAATAATCAGAAAGTTTAACCAAGTATGAAGTTTTATAAATTTGGCAGCTTAATTAACTTTGTAGTTTAAACTGGGAGTTTAACCAAAGCTGCAATTTGGCTTTAACCAAATATGCTGTTTATACTAGAAGTTTAACCAAATGTCCAATGTTTTCTAATAATTCAACCAAATTTTCTATTTAAACTGGAAGTTCAACCAAATTTATAGTTTTGAGAGTTAAACATATTATGTAGTTTAAGCTGCAAGTTTAACCAAATATGCAGTTCAAGCCGGAAGATTAACCAAACTTCAACTAGAAGTTTCATAAATTTTGCAGTTTAAATTGGCCTTATAATGAAATTTGTAGTTTAAACTGGAAGTTCAACTATATCTGCTGTTTATACTAGAAGTTTAACCAAATTTACAGTTTAGACTGGGTGTTCAACATATGTAGTTTAAGCTGTAAGTTTAGTCAAACAGATATCGCAGATTAATAACTATTTTAACGCTTTATAAGTTTTGAAAAATATTTTTCAAATACTCTGACCGTTCAACTAAGAAGCAACAGCTACTTCCTGAGCTATAAACCCGACGGATATTGAATTGCACTTCAGAGTCAAACGGGGCTGGCATATCTACAAGATATTTCACACCAACTATTCTAGTTTGCAATTAGAAGGGACAACATAACTTGTTTACCGGTTTCGGCGTATTTGTGCTTCATCAGTACAAGGTATATGTTCTCTGTCCGCGAGCTCAACGCCTAATCACGGACTGAAGAATACACCAAAAGGAAACTGTAATAATACTTTAACCAAATAGGCAGTTTAACGAAACTCGCTATTTAAACTAAGAGTTTAACCAAACCAAACTGATCGTTTGACCAAATTTGCCATTTAGACTTTAACGAAATGTGATGTTTATACTAGAAGTTCAACCAAATGCACAGATTAAACGGGGAATTCAACAAAATTCTGCAGTTTAAACTGGCAGATTATCTAAACTAGCTATTTAAACTGGGTGTTCAATCAAAATCGCTATTTAATCTAAGACTTTAATCAAATATGCTGTTTATACTAAAAGTTTAACCAAATCTGCAGTTTAAACTGAGCGTTTGACCAATTTTGCAGTTTAATAAACTTTGTTGTTCAACCAAATCCGCCATTTAGACTTCAACCAAATGTGCTATTTATGCTAGAAGTTTAACCAAATTCACAGTTTAGACTGGGGGTGAAACATATGTAGTTTAAGCTGCATGTTTGACCAAACTTGTAGTTTATGTTTTATAGATTTTGCAGTTTAAACTGTAAGTTCAACCAAGGTCGCTATCTAAACTGAGCGCTTAACCAAAATTGCTCTTTAGACGTTTAACTAACTTTGCTGTTTACAATATAAATTTAACCAAATCGGCAGTTTAAACTGAGAGTTTAACCAAATTTGCAGTTTATACTGAGAGTTCAACCAAAATTGCAGTTTATACTGGGAGTTAATCGACATTTGTAGCTTAAGCTTCAAGTTTAACCAACTATGCAGTTTAAGAAAAAATTCGCATATCTGTTCTATGTTAATGATTATTATTTTAGCACTTTAGTTGATTTTCAGAATATTTTAGAATACAGTGAAAATAAGGGCTAGTAAGAATTTAACTTTAAATATTTCTTGACATCCTGTAAATTGACTGATCATGTGAGAAAAAAATACCCTGTTATTGAAATAGATATTTCATAAATCTTGATTGGAATATCCAAAAACCATATACAGGGTGAAATTTTTTTATGATTAAAATGAACACATTTTTGAAGAACGGCTCCGATTTTTATTTAGTTGAAATGGTGACAGTGGTGTAACATTTTACCAAAAACCGCGACAAATCTAACCCACCGTTCAAAAATTATGAACAAATTAAATTTCTTAGTCAAAATTCACATTTCGCTCTGTATACTGGTAAATAATAGGAGCAGATTCCTTTTAATGGTCCTTTGATATTCCCCATAAGATCCTCAATACGAGATCAGAGTATGTACCGGTTGGTCCAATAAGCCGATCTCTCGGCTCTATATCAGAAACTATCCATGTAATAACTTTGGGAGAAAAAATTCCTTAGGAAAAGTGGACAAGAGAAATTGCTGGAAATTACTTTCAAGTTTCTAGGTTAACCGCTGGGGGGCGTAACCTGTAAACAAAAATTTAAAAACCACTTTTTTGTGAAATATGCCCAATTATACCCAGTGTTAAATAATTAAACTAAAAAAGGCCTAAATTTCGCACAATTTCGTTCAAGTACTTTTTATTCTATTTTTCTAAATAAAATAGCAACAAAATAGCGCAAACTGCATGTTGATAGCTATTGTCGAAGTCAAGATATAAATAAAAACGCATAAACATAAGTGAGTATAGTATTGAATCACTCTGTATTATAACTTAAAATCAAATATGTAAAAGAAAGATCATCTATGAATTTCGATCATTAAGACTTAATGTCCAATTAAATGCTGTTTCAATCTCAGGTTACTGCAATTGTTAAATCTGCTAGAAGAACAACCGCATATCATGTCAAACATTTTGTGGGCAAAGGAGGCTACGCTTAATAGTGCGGGTGGTGTTAATCTGCATAATAAGCGTTATTGGTCTGAAGAAAATCTGCTCTGGGTAGAGGAAGTGCAGCTTCAAGGTAGATGGAGTCCTAATGTTTAGTGTGGTATAGTTGACGGAAAGATCGCAGGTTCATATGTCTTGGAACTTCAAATGGTGATACATATTTGGATTTTCTGGATAATTGGTTGTCTGTTTTATTGAAAGATATTTCCTTACAAACATGAGGTATGATATTACAGCATGACGGGTGTCCTGCGCACTTTTCCAGACGAGTTTGAGATTATTTGAATTTAAGCTATCCAAATGGATAGATTGGAAGGGTAAGTATATTTTCAGGGCCAGCTAGATCTCCAGACTTAACATGTCTGGACTTTTATCTGTGGAGAAGATTGAAGGATTTAGCGTACCAAACCCACCAAACACGCGAGACGACATGCAACAGCGCATTAGAAACGCTATAAATAGTATATCAACAGCTGAAATTCAAGCAACAGATATGTCAAAGCGTGCTAGATTACATATTTGTGTGGAAAACGACGAAAAACAATTTGAACATTTAATTGGACATCAAGTTTTAATGACCAAGATATCTGTATGATCTTTCTCTCCCATATTTAATTTTAAGTTATAATATAGAGTGTCAATACTATACTCACTTATTTTTATGCGTTTTTATTTATATCTCGAGTTCGACAAAAGCAATCAACATGCGATTTGCGCCGTTTTGTTGAGAATTTAATCCAGCTCCATTATAATTTACAATAATTAGGTGTTACCATTAAACATTCTTAAGGAAAACAAATTTTAATTTTTTTCATTCGAAAGTACCCTCTACCTATGACAATTAAAACTAAATGCCATTGTTTTATAGTAGATGTAATTAATTCATCTACACTCTTTCTATTGACACTAATTTCGTTAAAATCTGTTGATAAAAACCAAAGTTATAGGTATTTATCCACAAACACTTTCCCCCACCCTTTATTTGGAAAAATAGAATAAAAAGTAATTAAACAAATTTGGGCGAAATTTAGGCCTTTTTTCAGTTTACTTATTTAACACTGGGTATAATTGGGCATATTTCACAAAAAACTGGTTTTTAAAGTTTTCTTTACAGGTTACGCCCCCTAGCGGTTAACCTAGAAACTTGAAAGTAATTTCCAACAATTTCTCTGGTCCACTTTTCCTAAGGAAATTTTTTTCCTAAAGTTATAACATGAATAGTTTCTTATATATAGCCGAGAGATCGGCTTATTGGACCACCCGGTACATTGTACAGCTCCTCATGACTCACTTTGTATATTGTAACACTTTTTATTTTAATTCAGCTTCTCTAAGTCCGTCCAACTTTAACATTTAAAATATACACATAAAATTGATTGTAATATATATTTCTCATGGCAAATAAAAATGTAGTTATATGCTTGAAAGATATCGCGGCCAAAAATATATCAAACGAAAAACATGCATATAGTGTTTACATATATTGGCAGTTGTCCCGTAATACTGTCCTCTAAACTTTTGTATATGTGTGTGTGTATTTGTGTCAAGTCCCATGCTGATGTACTATTTTTACCGGTGCACAATATTCATTTGTTTGTCTTTTTACCCAACACAATTATTTACATCAATTTTTAAAACTAATAATGTTTTACAGAGAAAAAAAATTCAAAGTATTTCTTTTTATTTGTTTTTTACTGTCGCATCAACCATATTGGTTATTAGCGACAAAGATATATTTTACAAAGTTTTCAAGATATTAATTTAATTTAGATAGTCAATGCTAATTTTAATATGTTTGGTATACTTATTATATTTTATTTGTGATCCATTATAATTGAGACATTCTATAACAATGTGCTTGACTGTCATTTGCTTGGAACATGCAGTACACTCTGGTGTTCCATTCTTGCTTAATAAATGTTGCTGAGTCAGTTTATTGTGTCCTATTCTCAATCTTCTTAGGAGTACTTGTTTGGGGCGCTTGCTTGGTATTGTCTTCCAGGGTTTCACATCGGGCTTCACTGCACTTTGTTTTTGACTCGTACCACTAATTTTGCCCTTTTTCTTTCGCGATAAGCTTTAAGTCACTTATGGTCTGCTGCTTCTTTTGCCCGTTGATCTGCCTCTGCCCTGAATTCCGGTGTGGGATAAGATCCACATTAACTTGACATCTATTTGGGATTCCTGGAGCTCCTTGAAGTATTTGTTTTCAGTCAATTCAAGAGATTGATGGAAAAACATATAGTAGTCTCTTTATGTACTTAGATTTCGGAAAAATAATGAAAACGGATAACACTGGCAAATATTATTTAGAAAATTCTCATTGTGACACCTCAGATGAATAAGTTGTATAAATGGATAACTCGGTAGTGGGACACGCTGTATATAACAACACTGTACTTCCTAAAATCACAACATATTGAAGTATACATAGCATTTCAATTAAAACTATCCGCCCCACATAATTCTGAAGTCGTCACTTTTATGAAAAAATGAAAAAAACACGTCAAGTGGATAGCACGTCTTCACTCTCAGTTCTCGTTGGCTTCCTTTGAAGTAGATTGACACTACAGCGATTTTCATTGGCACTCGGCTGGCTTATTGGCACGTGCCAACGGTCGTGTCTACATCGAATCGGCTTTGCCAATTGGCCATGCCAATTCGAAAACAGCGTCATAGTGTGGACGCGCCTTAACGTGTTTGTGAAATAGAATTTTTCTACGACTGCTATGGAGAATAGTTCTTTTCCCACAATTTACGAAACTACAAAGTGTCACTTTGGGAAATATTTTTTCTCACGTAACTTTGCCCACGCCACATACATTTATATGGAGAATCAAATAAAATCGACAAAAACTTAGTATTCTACTGTCACCTTCAAATACCTACTTAGTTGTCACAAAACTGTCGGATTATATTGGAAGTTTTAACATTCGAAATAGTTATTTATGATACAGGTGCGTGAAGTATATACTTTTGCGCAATGCAAGGAATGCAAGGAACGAGCGTAGCGAGTGCCTTTTTCGCAACGAGTGCGCAAAAGTACTTCACGCACAAGTGTCATACAAAAGTTTATATACGAGCACATGAAGAAAAAATAAAAAAATATATACACAACGAATTCTAATTATTTATATTCATATTTACAGTAAAATGAGGACAATTATTCAAATTACTAATTATAACATTGGGTAATTTGTCTTTTTTCAAAGTAACAAATATTTTTCACTATGTCTGACACTTCTGTCAAATTTACTGTCAGCACAAAAGTTTATACAACAAACGATTAAATTCAAGGCAACTAGATAATCACCTAGCTAAAAAAGAGTGTTAAAATGAAAACCCCATTTAAAAAGCATTGGTCATTTACGTAAGCTTTTGGGTGTTATAATGAAAGTCCCATATAAAAAGCATTGTTCATTTACGCACGCTTTTTAACGTATGTATAATGTATGATTTCACAATTTTTTTTTGGTTGATAAATGCCTACCTAAAGGTAGTTTCCAATAACAGAGAATTTAATGAAAAGAAATGACGTTTCGGGTTTGACCATACAAAATTGTACAAATTTCACCATCAACTATAATTTTGAATGAAATTATTTAACTTCCACACTCGTGAGAAAAGTTGAACTTTCTCCACTTGTTGCACAATATACTATTTTCGCATGAACACTTTTTATTTGCAGGACAACCGAAAGGTACTGAAACTTTGGCGTTAACTAAGTTTATTAAACTAAAGTTAATTTTGGCAATTGATATTTGGTGATGCAACACTTGATAGACAACACTCGTATTACAGGAATTTTGAAATAAATTGTCAATTTTGCTGATATCTCTGAATCTTTGCGCTTCATTAACAATAGTAGTTTGTACAACTAGTGCGCAAAGCGTCAATTTTCCCACGAGCGCAGAAGTTTGTGGCCGCAAATCTAGCGAGTGGGAAAGGTGATTTGCCTACAAGTTGTACACAATACTTTTTCTACAACCACCTTCATTAATGAAAGAAATACAATAATTTATATAGTTATTTTATTTAAACTGAACAGAAAGAACTTATGATGAAAATAAATAGAAAAATCAGTTGAATATATAATTAATTGTAAAATTTGAACAAATTTTCGGTTGCAGTTCGAGCCTTTTCGATAATATCTGGAGGAGTATTTGCAATGTCCGAATTGGACAAAGATAAATTATTTTGATCTTGCCTCATAATTCCTAAAATAATGCTTAATAGGTTAATGTTTTTATAATTAATAAATTAAAATGAATAGTTTACTTACTTTTGGTTTAAATTTAAAGATTTTACCTACACTAATAAGAAATTCACTATTAGGTTGAATTTTCAAAGAAATTTGACAGATAGCTTTGTTTGACATTTCGATGCGGAAAAGTGCCATAGCGTGTACTTTTCCAACGGTTATCAAAATAATTAAGAAAAGGCCTGCTTTGCGTATAAAAATTTGTGTAGAAAAGCGTGTTTTGCATAGTGGTTGAAGGAAAAAAAACTAATTTAAAATCTGCTCAAAAGGGTTTTAAACACAATATATTATCAGAAATGTACGCTATAAACATAAAATTGTATTGGAAGCTAAAAGGTTCCCTGGAAGTATCGACTAAAAGGCATAAAAAATGCATTTAAACTGAGATTATTCACCGTCTTAGACTGATTGGTGTGCCGATCATTATTTTTCATTTTTTATACTATTATTGGATAAGTAAAAATAAGTTTCGTAAAAGCAACGACTGGCAAAATTTGATATATTCTCCCACTTTTTCCAGTGGCGTACGGCTGATTTCTCTAGGAAAGATGTGGTTATTATTTTTTTGCTCGAATTTTAAAACTAAACAATAGATATTGGAATGTGTATATACACGAATTTCTCAATTGCGTTTAAACAGCTATAAAAATATTGGATTTTCAGAAAACACTCTTAATTTTTTCGCCCAATTTACCGGAAAACCATTCATATAAACACCAAAAATAGGTCGTAAAGTATTGTTTAGTATATTCTATTTAGTATCTATGACAACATAGATACTGAATTTTTTTTATATAAGTGCATATTATTACATTATAACTTATGATTAATAAAGACATCTAACTCGCAGTTTAGTATCCCAAGAGCGGAAAATTCATAACTCCCCAAAGTTTTTCACCATCTGTCACTAGTAATTTTGATGTTTCAACAAAAATTTTTAATTAAACGTCAGTAAATGTTTTTGGTTTATTCGATAGGCGAAAAAAGTTGTGTGTCACACATGAAGGAAACACTTTAGCATCCCATAACTATCAGCTGCCCTCGTTTCGTTACGCTTGCTCGTGCATCTAATAGTCTCTGGCTACTAAAGCTCATTTTCTGCCCTTGTGACACGATATACATATTTCCACTAGAACAATAGAACTAAACAAACTAACAACAAACACATCTCACAATATAAAAATAGAAAATATGAACAATTAATTAAAATCGTTCAAATTTATAGAATCCGTTTCACATAAGAAGAAGCCACGTAAAGTTGCAGTTATATTCGCGAACTTGTTGTCAAAACCAGCGCCATATTGTAAAATTGACATTCAACTTCAAATCAGTAGCGTAACGTTTTGTAGGTTAACACAAAATTAGAATCAGTCGATCTTGACTGTGGATAATTTAATAATTTCCTTTAACGCCAACAAGTTTTTTAGAAGTCATGGTTTTAGATCAAATAAACACACAACGCTCACAGATAAACTATCTAAACATCTTAGAATATTAAAAAATCAATAATATTCGACTATAAATGATTGCTTCAAGCACAACCTCAAATGTCAATAATAAAATTGCTGTCGGTATGAAGCATCGTTTGTAACGCCAATTGCATGAAACATAGATAAATAAGACCAATTTTAGTTTCTGTGCAAGTCAGTTGGCAAACTTCATGTGGCTTCTTCTTACGTAAAACGGAGTCTACCAAATTAGAATTCGTTTTGTATATAAAAACAATGCTGAATAATGATAATGATTTGGGTTGAATAGTTAGTTGCAAATAATATAGAACTCTATTTACTCCTAGCTTTATTGTTTTATTTACAATCATAGTTCATATCAGTTATGAGAAAAAATGTTACTTTGATACCTTGCACTGTTTTGCAGATACCCTGTATAGTAATATCTGTTCATAACATCTGCCAATTGGATGTAATAAATTCAAGCGTATACGGTGTGCCGACCTGTATGTTTCAACAGTTTGATTTGTTCAATTTCAATTAATAAATCTCTCTATGTGGATAAATCAATTGCTTTACATTTGTCTCGCTAAAATTCGAGAACGGTTGAACCGATTTAGCTGATTTTGGTTTTAAAATGTTTGTCGTAGTCGGGGGAAGGTTTAAATGTTGAGAAAATATGGGAAAATGGCGAGGAAGATAGTAAACACAATATTTCCTAAACGGTTGGTACGATTTTGATGCAATTTTTTGAGTGTGTTTGAATAAGTAACTGGATGGTTTAGATTCACAATTTGTTCCGGTAGGTGGCGTTGTAATCGGGTTCATACTGAACTTATCCTAAATAGTTGGTGCGATTTAGTTGACATTTTGCATACGAGTTTTTTTGGTAAGGTCATTATGAAAATGAGTCAAATTCATAAAAACAAAATTGTTTACTCGATAAATTGGAAGAGAATTCAGTAAAGTAGATTTTTCGGAAACATATTCCTCCTATTAGAAAATTAACGATTCTATCTGAATGTTCTCCCCAAAATATGTAGCAGTGTGATATTTTTTTATCAAAATAATAAATTGTCAAAATTTGTATAGTATGATAGATAAGACATGATAACGTCTGTCGAGTCCTCCAGTTAATAAATAAAAGTTAAAGGACCCCGCACCATTTTATAGGTAATCCTGGCTCTCTCTAAGATTTTCGATTTTTTTTATATGTTGTAGTCTTAATGATAATTAAGAGATCGTGATGGGTTAAAACTGTGTAGGCCCTCCGGTTTGGCGTTAGTGGCGTCTTGTAGTTGCGTCCTGAGCATAACATTTTGCCTCTTAGAGCCAGGTTTACCTATAAAATGGTGCAGGGTCCTTTGTTTTTGAAAATTTTGTGATTTTTTTACAAAATGAATTAAATTTATTTTTTAATATCTAAATTTTATCGACCACAGAACTGTTACTGTTTACAATGAGGGATTTATAATAGTATATTATGCAACGATCATGTAATGATGGTTATTAATATACAACCATTTACCGGGATACGAAACGAGTCAAAGGCGAGTTTCGTATGATTAATGCAATTGTATTAATAACCATTACATGAGAGTTTCATACACCATTTTTTCTACGAAGAAATTCGATTTGAAAAAAAAATAAAAAAATGTAGTACCCGGGACTGGAACCCCGGAACCACATTGTTGAACTAATAGCATAAAGTGTATAGGTATGTTACTGTTACAAAATTAGTAATAAATTATTGTAAACAAAAATAATAAGTTTAAATATGTATTGGTCATTGAGTATTTTTGGTCTGGTGCTCGACATTTCTTTAAAAAAACTGACGCAAAAGATTTAAATTGTCATAAAACACTGCAAAACTGTCAAACATTCTACAGAAAATATTGGTTTTGCCTACTTGGGTATTTGAAAATCTAGATTTCTATTGGTAAATTTTTCAGTTTTACAATGAAAACCAATGTTATAATGAGTATTATTATGAAACTGAAAATTGGCATTTAATTAACAACTTATAGATTAGAAGTAGAAAAACTTTTATTACGAAATTCTTTAGGTCTGATACTTAATCTTATAAAAGGTATGTTAGTTTTATACCTTTTTAATGGTATTGAAAAAAGATGAAGGAATCAAACAATTTTGTAAAATTTGTACTGAAATATTAACAATATTTTCAATTCTTATATATTCGGGTAAAAATTAGTTTACGCTACCACTGAATACAATCTGCCCACTTCTATCAGTATGATGAGAAAAGCGCCCATTTCACAAAAGAGTGGCCGGCCGCTTGCACCCGACACTACAACACGTTTTGAATTTTCTAAAAATATACCAAAATGAAAACCGGGACTTCCAAACGTCGTTTTTACATCTTAAGTAAGAATTCAGTCGCGATTAACTCTTCGCTCATCGCGTTTGTGTTAATTTTTTTAATTTTTTTTTGTAAATCACCCATCGAAAATCCGTAAAAAATGGGAGACGTAGAAGTGAGTTCTAATTTCACTATCACCGAAAAGAAAACGAAAAAAGTGAAAAAAACAACGAAACAACGCAGAGGAAGCAACGAACAAACTGAAATTACGATTCAAGAACTTAAGAATGGAAACGAGGGGTATGTGTTGGCATAAAATTGCAAAATGGGCAAAATTTGAAGGAAGAGAGACACACCAACCTGTTGTTACTTATTCCACAAAAAGAAAGTCGAGTGACAAAGTGGTAGTGTCGAAGGTGTCAAATATTACAGCTTTTTTTCTGATTTTCCCTTTATTTTTGTGATTTTTTTGTATTTGTATTTGTAGTGGTTTACAGGGTGGACAATTTATACAATACAAACATTTGTGTTAGGGTTGAAATAAGACTAGAAATAGTGTTGGCTTTTTCATCTTGTGCCACACACTATATTTTTCATATTAACTTTTCAATACCTAAAAATTTTCGGAACAGAAACCAAAATTAGGTTGTTCACCATTAAAAATACATTTATTGTTTTTCAAAATACTCTACGAGAAGTCTATTGAAAAAAACCTTCAACATAGACACTTTTATTTGTGAAAAAGGGGACAAAATTAAGATTGTCGGGTGGACAAGCCTTATGTATGAATATGTAATTTGGATGTTTTATTGGGGGCATATTTGAACTTTTATTGATAGTTACGTAAGATTCAATTTTTGACCCCAGATTAAGTGGTATACCTAATTTATGACCGAATACAATCTATTAAACCGTGTGAAGTTTACTTTTGCCTAATCAAAAAAAACCTAACTAAATTCACATTTTTGGAACAGAGGCCTAAACAGTTTTTAAAAAAATATATTTGAAGCTTTCAAGATATTCTTCGTCAAATTTGTTACACTTGAACCAATTTTCATAGTCACTTTTTTCACGCGAATTGCAAACCCCTTCCGAAATGTACATTCTGTACAAGAAATTTATTTTTAATGTGCGAAAATAAAAAAAAACAATTGGGGCAAAATCAGGATTGTAATATTTAGCTTGTTTTGTATCGGGCATATTTGAAAATAAAATTACAATAAATGTCCATTTTTATTCCGTTGCAATAAGAAAAAAACCATAGGATGGTTGACGTACTGAGAAGAATTTTCAGAAGGATAAAAATAAGGTTATGACCTACCCTCCCAACTTATTAGATCAGCTAAGAAAAATACATTTAAAATATTCAAATAAAATGAAGCAACCAAAATGAACTAGCCATTTTTTGACGTCTTACAACTATTTTAACACCTAAAAATTGGAAATATCCTTTCCTCTCAAAGTATAGGACGCACTGTATTTTTTCTTCATCGCCACTACATTTTATAGTTCGGTTTTTATTCTGTTTTTCAACCTCTAGTTCATTATATTTCCCGAAAAACGGAACATCTGTCAACTGTGTATATTCTACCGTTATATTGGCAATATCTCAAAAACAAATTTATGAGAATTGTGCATAAAATAATAAAAAGTACTAAAAATTCCTCTCAATTAATTGTGTTAAATACATGTGATCTTGACACTCCCTGTATGTTTGTTTGACAAGTTGAATTATTTAAAATTCTTGTTAAAACTTCTTAATTAACGAAAACGAATGGCGCGAACAGGTGTAGCATTTTGGGAAGTAGGTCATCGAGACAAAAATAAATTTTAACTACCCACCCATTCTTCGTTTTATCAAATATTACATAAATAAAACATTCATAATCGATTAAATTATGAAATAAAAATATTGATTTCAAAAATTTATTGCACAGCCACTTATCAATCTATTTTTACAAAAAATATAAACCACTTCTTAACACATACTTCTTACTTTGAATTTCACAAACTAAAAATTCTACAAAAAGCATTACAAGCATGACAACCAAACTGATTAAAGGAAATAATCTTGCATTACTCATTATTCAGTATCCCTGCGATCTACAGGGTGTTTTCAAATGATACTTACAACGTTTGCGTGTAGATTCCTCTCGTAAAAAGTCAGTGGCGTAAAAAATGGTAGGGGAAGGTAACATATTCTTCCAAATTTACACCACTGGATCAAGAAAAATATTTTTCATCCAAAATATGCCCTTTTACATTTAAAAAAAAACCTGCCAAATGTCAAATCAATTTACTCATCCCTTTTAAAGTTATCGAATTAAAACATTTAATTTTTCAAAACTTTAACACCCTGTATTTCGAAAAGTAAATGGACTGGACCCCTTAATCCTTTTATCATTTTGTCTAATTTTACGAGAGGTATCTACATGCAAACGTTGTAAGTGTCATTTGAAAACACCCTGTATAAGATCTATTGTGTATAGTTTACTTCTATAATTTAGTCCAAAAGATCCAGAGATTATACGTTTCATTTCTACCTCTACAAGTACTATTGTCCCATTTGCTGTACAATCTATCTGTACTGTTACAACTATGACTTAGCAGCAGAACATTTAAATTTGTAAACATACATATTGCACTATGTAAGTGACATCACTTTGAAAAGTTATAATAATCTCAAAACAACAGCTACAAAAACAGAATAGGATCAAGCCCAAAGCCTTAAAACTTTTTGTCCAATAACAATAAAAAATACAAGTTTTAATCAATAAGCACAACTTACTAACGCCATTTTAGTTCATGCAAAGATTTTCAACATAAAATATTTTTAAATAATTCCTAATACTGGTTTTCTTAAAACTCAACTCACGTCTTCTTTTTGAATAAAACCACTATTGCAATAAATTTTAACAATGTACACCTTACCAGTTTTTAATTATAAACAATTTTAATATTTCTAGTTGTTGATTTGAGTTTTTGTCATAAGTAATGCTTACTATTTGACCATAAAAACTAAGGTTATTGTTTTTAAATGGTATAGATAGATCATTTCAGAATGATGTCACTGACATGTCGGCTATATTGTTCTAGAGGGCACAAATCATATTCTATCTTTAATTATTAGTAATAAGTTTTTAAAATTATTTAAAGCGCCATCGATCAGTAGTGTTGTTAGGTGTAGAGATTATGTGAAGTGACTATTTAATTGAACTCTCTGTGCAACTGTATATGTTGCTTTTGACGCTGGAATCACATAACTCCTCTGTTCATAGCTTTTTCTGTTGTCTGACATTTGAAATATTATTTAATTCAATTCAGAGACAGTTTACTGACTGCGCCATGTGTTGTTTGTAAACTTTTTATCATTCGATTAAAATATATATCACACTGTCACTGTATAAAGTCTGTCTCACTTACAGCACATACCAAAACACATAAGGTCTAACTCCAACTGATTGGCTGCCCTCCAGAATAATATGGACGCTCTGTCATTTGCAGTCCTGGTGAAAAAAACTGATTAGATAGGCGATTTTGGGGACAGGTTTTGTCAATTTGCCTCCTCTCCTTATGCAGTCTCTATGTTTGTTAAATTGTTGTCAAATGAAATTTGAGGTTTCTATCTAGACCTAGACATTTCACTTTTTTTGCGTAAAAGTTTTATATTTAACTTAATTCTATCGAAAACCTGAATGTAGATTTTAATAAGATATTACGTGAGCCTTTGAAACAAGGCAAATTTTATCTTCGTAAAGGATATTTTGAAAAACAGTAAAACTATGTTTAATGATGAACATGTGTAATTTTTTTCTATTTCCATC